>JABSTR010001292.1:0-540000 GCA_013339765.2 Haemaphysalis longicornis
AAACGATGTAAATACAACCACGACCCTTCCCGCTTGTGCGGGAGCTGTGGGGAATGTCGTCTGCTGCCCCTACTGGACTGCTTAGGGACTTGGCCGCTAGGGGATTGCGCATGCGCAGTGGGTTGTGAAAGAGGCGGATTGTCATCTCACCCCTCTCTTCACCAAGCAGCAGTGCCTGAGGCGAGCAGTGTGTGCTTTCCTGGATTATCGCTGGGGTATGTATCACTGAACAGATCGCGTGTACATGTCGCGAAGGCCGGCCTTCCATCTTCCCTTGCTAATTTCGCTTTTGCCTAATGCCGACTTTGGTGCTCTGTTTATGGCATTTGAGATGCTTGTCAGTGCAAAACTAGAGCGAAGAAAAAGCTATTAAGGCGCAGTAATTCTAGTACGGTTTTAGTACAGCGTTTAACTTAACGTAATGTCTCTTTGTTCAAACTTACTTTTAAGCTTACGCTATTTATTACGCCAATATCACGCCTAACAAAAGTTAAAAATGAGGGCTGCTGTGCTCACCGCGGACAGCGATGTCCAAAGACGTTGTCCAATGCGGACAGCGTTGTCTAAAAAAATCACACGTGCCTAAAAATCAGTGTCGACGGATGTGGAAGGAGGGTGGGTGGGTTAGTTATTTGGAGGGGGGGGGGGGTGATCGCACAACGGCTTCCCCTCCACCCCCCCTTGGATCCGCCACTGATCCAACGGGTATACGTATATACTTGAGGCCCAAATTACGTTTTTAAAGGTATGCTACTTTTGGGGTGACCAAGTACTAAAAGAACACACCGGGGCACTCCTAGAACGCTTCGTGCTTCGAAGACACGGGACTTTTTATTCGCAGACACGAAAAATACATAGAACCCTATTACTATACCCTTCTCTTAACAAGCGAAAGCTGATGCACTGGTGCCGTTATAAGTGATAAGAACAAGGATCTTTGATATATCCCAAAATATTTGTCTTATGGCTTTATGACACCTATTACCGGTTTACGGCAATATTTTTCTGTTGGGAGCCTAGGACTCCTTTAAATGCGCACCAGTGCGGCCAGGCAGTTTCCGGAAGAAGAAATTCCTGTGAACTTACGAGACCGTATTTCAATTACTTTACCGTATTCCAAATGGTGGCACCTGTACATTGTCTGGTGCAGTTAAAATGACGAGTTTAAGCCTATAAAAAATTGTGCGTGTGGTAAACCCAGAGCACGCTGGGTTGGCGACAAACATTGATGCTGATGCTAAATAAAATTTCCGTAAATGGCGTAGCAGAAAGGGCGAAACAGGCTGTTCTTAAAGTTGCCATGCAGCACTTCCGTCGTGCCTGGAAGCGCTTTGAAAGCTTTCTTTATCGCCAGCACCGAAGGCAGCGTGTGATTTGCTCGCCGCCGCAGATGGGTCTTCTAGTTTCTGCTTTACTTTTGTGGCGGTTTTTTTTAAGTAGCTATTGAATGCGGTCATTTCTGCGACTGAAAAGAAGCCGGTCAACAACCGTGATATAGCTCGAGTGATTTCCCTCGAGTACCCTAACACTGTACACTCAGAGAAAGAAGAAAAGAATCCCGGGCCATCTCCACTAGCGTGAAACCTAGTGAGGGACGAAGCATGCAGTGTATAAGTGTATTCTTGGCGCCTTGGCGTTTTTACCCACGGAGACGAACCCGGTGGGGTGTAGAGCTATACAGCTTTGCTGTAAAAGTATCTTGTCTTAGAAGCACGGAGCCCTCCAGCACGAGGCGTAAACGAGTGTCTTGGTGTTGTTTTAGCACGCGTTACGTTCTAGCGCGAGGCGTGAACGCGTTTCCCTGTGTTTTAGTGCCGTGACTACATGAGACGACGATTACGACGACGACGACAGGAGACACCGACAGCCCCAGCCCCTAAAATATCTTGATGAAATTCCTGCTTATTTGATGGGTGCAGAGCAGCAGTATTTGTCCGAGGTACTTCGTTGCACGAAATGAATTTTTGCGAATGCCACTTGTTGAAATCCGTAATATTTTGTTGTATGTGAGCCCACCCCGTTGGTGTCTACGGCACGTTTCATGAACGCCCGCCGCGGTGGCTCAGTGGCTAAGGCGTTGCGCTGCTGAGCACGAGGTCGCGGGTTTGATTCCCGGCCGCGGCGGCCGCTTTTCTGATAGAGGCGAAAAGCAAAAACTTCCCGTGTGTACGAGATTTCGGCGCACGATAAAGATCCCCCTGCAGGTGGTCAAAATTAATCCGGAGCCCTCATTGCCTGCGTTGCGTCGGTGCGTTAAACCCTGCAATCAATCAATCAACGTTTCATGAACGCCATTTTACCGAAGAAATGCCTCTTTCGTGGTTCGTAGGTTATAACTTTAGTTTCACCGTCCCTTTCAATTCTCTTCTCGTTACGGTAAACTTCGTCCCACTGATTTTTTTTTTTTTTTTTTGCTTTTTCCACGGGAATGAAGAAGAAAATTTCAGTCTTATCTTCAGTTACTAAATAACATCCCTGTAAAATAACAGGGATGTTATTTTACAGTCTTGTTGTAGCAAGAACATTTTTTTACGTTCTCCTCTGAAGCTGCTTCGAGTACGTATTACTAGCTCGTATTGAGTACGTATTGAGTACGTACTCATTACGTATTGAGTACTAGGACATTCTGGTGCGCGAACTTCTCGGCGAACGGCATTGTGGGCTTCGTTGTTCAAAGCTGTCAGTGTGGTTATTTTCGCGGATGGTAGGTTATGAATGAAAATTTATTGCAGTGACTTAACTTTGTTGATTATTTGTGTGTTTCGAAAGCTAAAGAATTCGAGCACTTTTATGCCTTTGTATAATACCTTCTCTCGGCTAATACTTTTGTTGTGCAGCTACCCGATCGCATTTTTAGCGCTCATTTTAAATTCTATTTTGGGGGGAAGCGAAGAGAAGGTTTTTCGAGGTTTGCTGTTTTTTTTTTTTTTTTGTAGGTAATGGCAGAGGAGTGATCAGAAAAATGTAAAAAGTGCAGCGTCTGGCAGCGTTTTATGAAGTCCCGGGATTTACTGACAAATGTCATTTTTGGTGCAGAAAAAAAAAATTCCCCCGGAAAAATGATCCCGACAAAATGGTCCCGAAGCCGAGATAGGCAGGAACGATTCTGTCCGAATAACAATTTTGTCGATGTTCCAGTACGTTACTTTGTTTACTGCAGGTATTTGTTGTCTAGGCTTCTTTTCATGTCATGCTTTTTTTTTTTTTTTGCGAACGGTGCTAATTAAAGTTAGAAAACATGTAAAATTAACGCTTATTTTGACTTGACTCAAAACGAATGCACCCTCGAACGGCAGGAAAGGCCTTCCCAGTAGTCCCACGCGATACGTTTCATACACCGCGGCAAAAGTTGTCGGAACAGGCGACGTAGAAACCAACATTGGTATCAAGAATATAGTTACCGACCAGATTTTAAAAGGAGCGAGTCAGATAATATCAACGTATACGTGAGTTAGAAAGAGAGGTTTCATTAAATGTCTTTTGATTTACGTGTTTAGAAAATTTCTAGCTCTAATCGTTAATTTTTTCTACATTGATGATCTCCGCGTTATTTTTGTGCTGTCCTTCCATTTGTAGTTTGTTTTTTGTTCCAATGGTGGCCGCGAGCAGCGATAGAAATATGCACATATAACTTTTTGGTTTATTTCAGATCTCAAATTAATGTTCTGCGCGTGAGTACGTACGTTTAAATCCTTTATTCTTCCGTATCCACTTAGCTAAACCGTCATTTAAATTCAATTCAAAAAGCACCAGAGCTTTGTACCTGACTGGAACGGAAATACCCTGCACGGTGCACAGCCAACTGCATGTAATAAATAGATACCGACTGCTGCTACATCCTGTCGCTCTAACCCTGCTAGCCGGCCACCTACGAGCGTTGGCTGTTGACACAGGTAGCCAAAGGTACGAGGAGAACTGAAGGCGTATGTGCGCATGTATCGGGTGTCGCCCTGTTCCCACCAATATGCCACGGCACCCCTTCGAGGAATACGGGAGAGCAGGCGGTAGTTAACCATCCCTTCTGCTTAAAGGGGCACTGACACAAAATTTTGAAGGCGAGATAACTTCGGAGATAGATTGGCGGGAACACATATACATCATCTGCAAAATATCAGCGGCGAATACTGCCTAGCACATATATAAAATCAATTTTAAAGTGTGCGAAACTGAACCGACCTGCCAGCAGAGGACCACGCGCAATCGACATCCCCGAGGATATCGTGTAAATAAACAACATGCAAACACGTCACGAGTTTGTGTTTGCCGCTTCCGCACTGCCGGAGTTTTTCGCTGGCACGCCCGGCTGGCCGCTCCAATCGGAGGGCCGGAGGGCGGAGCTTTTGCTCTCGAGAACGAACGACCCGATCGTTGGCGGAGGAGGCGCCGTGATTTCGTCAGCTCATGGGGTAGCTGGCCGCGACCAAAGTTCTACAGCGATTCCAGGCACTCTGTTTCTATCACTGTTTATTACCATTGGATGCGAAAACGTGCCGGAGGCACGAAAAGCCCACTGAGCTAGCCGCACGGTCGCTGTGCAGGCGGCGGCCACGGCCGCGCAGTGGCCCAGGCCGGCGCAGGTAGCTCGAGTGATAGCTTGTTACCGCTGCACGAAATTGCCCCCAAGTCCCGACCATGGTGGCTTACATGAGAAAGGAGTTAATGATGCGATGGCGGGTTGCATTAAAAATTGTCATCTGCACCGCTTACGAGAGCGGCACTCGAATATCCGCGCAGTGCTAAGCCGAACACATCTGTAGGCGGACCTGTAGGCAGACCGGCCGGATGCTCCCAGCGCGCGTATTGCCACCCACCGTCTCGAGCGTCGCGCGTCGTTCTTTAGCCGCGGTAGTATTTGCACTCGCAGCGCCTGCGTCACATCCACGGTCACTTTTTAATTAAGCGCCTCACGAGATCAGTACGTGGGGGCATTCGCAGAAACTGTCGTCGATGCGGATTCGACAGCGCTACGGCGGCTCTGCTCTGTGATATCCCTCCGACGGTCACGTGGTCAGCTTTGTGCACACAAAATCCACAAAATCCATCGTTTCGCGGCACTCGCTGAAACCGAAACTGCGACTGGCCGCATTTAAAATGCCTCTAATTAAACAACCGTCGCACGCTGAAGCAAATGAGGTTTCTACAGGTTATAAGTAGGTCACTAGCTACTTATCGCAACAAAAAAAAACAGATGCAAAATTTTTGTGTCAGTGCCCCTTTAAAGGAGTGGGGGGGAGAGGGGGGGGCGAGAAGCTAAAGGGAATGCGAGAGGCCGTCGTCTCCGCATTTGGGGGAGAGGAGTGATTCTGTAGGGGTATGCTTGCGGTAAGAGCCGCAAGTAGTCGGTCTGACTCAGTATACGTCGACCCGCTAAAACGCGTGAACATTTGAAGAAAAATCGCCTCAGTATGCCCGTGCGCGGCGCCGCTGAACAGCTGCAAATCGAGCCACTAGATGAGGTTTCAGCGTAGCTTATTTAGTGACTATAGATGCAAGGATTTCCGGAATGAGAAGCATCCGCGCGCGCCTGAGCAAGACGGCGCCGGACAGTTCGGCCGTCGTTTTGCTCATGGCACAGTCCTAGCAGAATGAAAAAAAAAGGACAGCATAGAAAAGACACTACGGTTGTTTTCATTCGGATGTGTTTCTGTGCAAAAAAAAAAAAAACACTCCGGGGTCTGGGATCGGCACTGGTACAGGTTCAAACACATTTTCCCCATCAGGTTCTTCATGGTCCATAGTGAGACGCTCAACCGACTATAGCCGATACCGCCGGAGGAACGAGCGTTGTTTTCGCGAATTAGAGATATTTTTTACAAATTTACGAGTGAAACTTTAACCAGTCACATTTATCATATACAACCGCTAATTTGACCCAATGCACCTATTTTATATACGTTGTTAATATTTTAACAGGCAATTTTTGCGACGCGGCCGAAGTGGATACCAGACTGGGGCCGCGCTAAAATAGCAAAGGATGTCGCTGGGTGCCCGTGCCACTCACACAAAAAATTATTCAAAGGATTAAAAACTGCATATTCAATAAATGAAATTATTACCTGCGGGAAGTCAATAAGCTCCCCTCAAATACTGTAAACGAAGCCGCAACTCACGGTTCCCATTGATTATCCGACTCACTTTATGTTTCTGGAAAGGACGTAGCCAGAGGAGATTGGGGGAAGTGGGGGGGGGGAGGGTTCGAATGAACGTTGTCTGACGTTTGTCCCAGGCAGAGCGTAAGCGATGCTGAGTGTTCCTTTCTGCAAAACTCCTCGCCATCCCCCCCCCCCCCCCCCCGACGCCCCTACCCCCACCTCACCAAAAAACATTTTCCAGGTACGGCCTCGGTTTCTGTTTACCGAAACAGGTAGAACTAGTGTCACTAAATAAGCTTTTATTGAGAGACGCTAGGTAGGACCAATAAATAAACTGGGTATGGGGAACAACAATGATGATAATAAAGTGAACGAATTCGCGTTTTTGTTTTCACGCACGGGCGCCCTGTATCACTCTTTATTTTGGCCCATATTTTTATCTCCAGAATACGCCAATTTTCTATCATGCAAACGCATATCGTCTCGGTGTTAAAACGAATCTCCATCTCGCTCTAGTCTTCCCCCAGAATCACAGAATATTACGGCATTAAACCTATAGCCTGTAGAGCCGTGATATAATGTTTTTTTGTGTCATTACCCCACTTTTATTGACCTTCAAAAGTACTAAATATTTGTCGCTTTGGTCCCACATACGTGTGGCACTGCTTGGTGATGGTGTTCCTGATGTAAAAAAAAAATCTCAGCTGGAAAGCTGTCAATCGGCCCCTTCCTGCCGCGTCAGCATGGCTATTATTTGCTAGGGGCAGTCTGGCAGGGCTAAGAACCACCTTATCAGAGGCGAACGCGGGATTACATTTTGAGTACGGGGGAGGGGTATTCGGAGAGGTAAAAAAATCAAAGGAGAAAAAAATGCAGGAGAAAAAGAAAAGAACAAAAACCGTGAACAATTAGTAACCAATTCCAAATTAAAATCTCCCACCTCCCCTCGCGGGAACCCCTGTGTAGATGCGACGCATAGGGGGTTCACGTTGCAGCGTTGGACAGCGGAGGAACGGCGCTGGAACGATGGAGCGGAGCGGCGCAGGCACCGCGTTTTATAGCGCGCATAGCGGTCAGGGGACGCGCCGGCGCCAGTGCGTCTGCAGCGGCTATGACGCAACACAATCCACTTTAATCCAATCCAAATCCAATCCAAATCCAATCCAATCGAATCAAATTCAAGCCAAGCCAATCCATTCGAATCCAATCCAATGCCCCTCGCGAGAGAGTGTTCGCTATCGGAGAGGAGAGGGGGTGAGCGGCGGAGAGCGCAGCTGGCGCGGCGAGGAGAATGGGGGAGGGGCGGACAACGCCGACGACGACGCCGACGCCAGATGCAGGGACAAGGCGAGTGAATGAGATGCAGTCGCATCTAAAAAAAAGTAGGTACGGGGGAGCTCTGGATGACGCCCTGATTGTTTTGTTTCTCTCTTTGTTTTTTCAGGGACAGAACATTGCAAATTGGCTGATGGTTGTCGTGAGAGCAGACCCTGGAGCCGCTAAGGCTACGGCGTTGCTAGTGAGAGAGAGAAAAAAATTCTGCAGAAATTCCGAGAATTTTCTTAATGCGTAGCATTCTTATGCCGCTTGTCTTGAGTGTGAGTTTTTACAAAGTTTGTGGCTTTTCTAAATCGTCTGACCAATTACCTCCATTTACGCTATTGTAACGATTCGAAGTGGAACATTCGCAAAATCTGCATTATTGTTGAAATGCAGTTCGTTATACGGTTTGCCATTTCCCGTATTTTGTTTTCCATATTTTTCTTATTTATTATTATTTTTTAAAATGTCGTTCTACTAATTATCTGCATTTGCGCTATTATAATGACTACAGTGGGACTTTCTCGAGTTTGCATTTTTGTGGAAATGCAGGGCGTTACACGGTTCCCACTTTCCATAATTATTTTATATCTTTCATATTTCTTCAGTTTTTCAAAATTTAGTTCGACGAATTATCTTTATTTGTGCTATTATAACATTTACAGGTGGAACTTTCGCGATATCTGCATTATTGTGGAAATTCTATGCGCTATACGTTTTGATATTTACCTTTTTTTTGTAAATATTTTTCTTATTCTTTAGTTTTTCAAAATTTCGTCCCACCAATTATCCCCATTTACGTTATTATAACGATTACATTTGGAACTTTCCAGATATTCTCTATTATTATGGAAATACAGGGCGTTACACGGTTCGCCAGTTTTCGTAATTATTTTATATTTTTCGTATTTTTTTGTTTTTCAAAATTTGCTCGACGAATTATCTCCATTTGCGCTATTATAACGATTACTGGTGGAACGTTCGCGATATCTGCATTATTGTGGAAATGCCATTTGTTATACGTTTTCCATTTTCCATAATTATTTTATATTTTTCTTATTCTTTAGTTTTTCAAAATTTCGTTCGACCAATTATCTCCATTTATGCTATTATAAGATTATTGGTGGAACTTTCGCGATATCTGCATTTTTGTGGAAATACAGGACGTTACATGGTCCTGGCTTGTGGGGGTACTCGGCAAAGAATGCCACGCATTCAAAATATCTGTAGTTGCTAGTTGTTGAAATAAGGTCCATCGTCACATGGCATTTTGGCGTTGGGCGGTTGGTGATATGCCTGTTCGTAACAGGGGAAACATTCGTCAGAGGCTTGTTCGAGCAATGAAAAATAATATCCACGCTTTCTTTCTTTCTTTTTCTTTTTTTTTATATATGCATGCGGTCCTCAGGGAAATTGATCGGACGGCTAAAAACTTAAAATAGGAATCAGAAGAGGAGCTCGTAAACTCAAACGAAGGACAATGACGCAAACAACCCCCCTTCCTTGTTGAGGCCGGCTTGTGCGTCCTGAGCCCCCCACCAAAATGAAAAAATATAGTTCCATCCTTTTTGTCGCTCAATTGTACACGCTCGCACAGAAATTCCCCTGTAACTCACGCGTGCACCCAAATATACACGCGCGTACAGGCACCAGCTGCCCTACACAACTTTAGGTTGAACCGCCACAACTTAAATCGACTCGAAATATTGAAATGAAGCTTCCTAAATTAGACTATATCAGCGGGGACATACCAACTGATAAACATATTGTTAAGTGGAGTCATAAGCGATTCCGTTGTGACCTATTGTAAAATTACTTATGCTTATTCGTAAGGCTGCAATAATAAAACACATGAAATATTTTATGCAGCAACAAAACACACCGGCAGAGTATAACTAAAGAAAGCCGGAGCTTAAAGCTTATATTTTGTGCTTCGAAAAAAAGATGTTACAACAGCTAGAAGTATATTCCATTCAAGAAAATATGTCGTTCGAAAAATTCCATAAAAATGAATCAGTAAAACGTGATCTAAGAACCATCAGATTTGAATAACAAAAAAAAGATCGTGCCCGAGCAATACAAAAAAAAGTGTACTTGATTCCTCTGTCATAGGAATCGGTAAAATACGAAAGTGAAATGTGCAGTGAAATCTGCAGCTGAGAATGATTTGCGGGGCGGGAGTCGAGCGATGTCCTGTTGGCGGGTCGCTTCGGGAAAGGTGTACTTGCTTGATTTCCGTGACGGATATGACGTCAGGGAAATAAATTCAAGCATAAAACACTTTCGTGGTAAAATATAAAACCCAAAAACAAACAACCCGAAATATAACGTACTGATGATGATGATAATCATGACGATAATGATTGATGATTGCTATTGGTTTCTCCTTTTTAGAGGGGTGATGACGTGTCATCTTACCAGAAAGGACTAATGTTTTATACTCTTGGTTTAATACTAGCGCTGCTTAGGGCAGGCACAAAAAGCTTATTAGGCACAAAATACTTTTTTTTTCTGTTACAGGTGGCAACATTCCCCTCTCTGTTTTTCGTCCACCAGCCTTCTAATCTTCTTTTCGTCCCTTCGACAGCCTTGAAGTTAACTTCCTCTGTGCTACCCTTAAATCCTAGGGCTTCGGGAAGCCGAATATTTTCCTTATGTAGATTTGGATGGATACCCTCGCATTCTAACACCATGTGCCGCATAGTTTCTGTTTCTTTTCCGCAGACCACGCATACCCCATCATTTTGTGATTACTTCCCCACAAAGCTCTTAGTTCGCAAGCAACCTGCTCTAGCCTCAAGAAGCAAAGCACTGCCCTGGGAATTATCGTAGAAATTTTCCTTTCTGATGTTCGATTTCCCAGCCCTGTACATCTCTAACGACGTTTTAGGTTCCATTTTTTTCTCTCCGTTTATTCGTTTCTATCTGCCTTGCTTCTTTTTTGGTTGCCTTGGCTGTTTTGGATTCTCCACTGTTCTTTCCGTATTTCATCGTCAGCCTTCTAGTCTTCCTTAACCACTGCGTGTCCACACTTTTCCACTATAGGTACCTAAAAACCTTAGCTGCCCACCTTCGTTGATCCATTGCTCTCAACCTCATCTCAAAACATATTTTACTCTGCGCTTCTCGAACTCCAAACGACGCCCAGCCCCTATCTGTCTGAACTGCTTCGTTAGTTGTTTTTCCATGCGCTCCTAAGGCCTTGCGCGCCTAAGTACTCTTTAGTACTAAAGGTTGCTTCCCCGCAAGGACACTCTGTGTGCAGGGGTGCACCCTTTACAAGCCACTTGCTTCGTTGTACTGGCGTCACTTCCGTGATGGCTACGACGTAACCAAAATCTTCGTGAATCCCGGAATAAAACCCTTACGTGTTAAAATTGTAATAATGGGTTTGCAAAAATAATGTAATCCCAAGTGGAATGTGTTTAAGCAGTTCAGCAGGTTATTTTGCTGAAGTGGCTGAGTATGTTTGGAAGGTGGCTGAGTATTCATATGAATTCATGAAGATATTGAAATTGATTTGAACCCCTCTTGTGTTAAGAAAAAGTGGTGACTGATCCCATCTCACTGAGAGGTGCAACGAGAGGCGCGAGTACTTAATATTCGGATGACGAGTTTTGTCTTCTCTAAACCACATGGTGATGCTTAGTTTTTCTCACATTACACATTCTGACGGTTGCACTCCATATTGACAGTAACGCTGAATTGATCGGTTAACATACCTTAGTGTCCGCGTCCTGTTATTAACCCATAACAAATATTCATTTGGTTTATCTATGAAGTAACTGATAGTTCACAGAACGACGAAACGAACGAAGGCAACGAAAGAGCATGTGGCTTCGCGAAACGGTAAGTGCCGGTGCGTAGAACGCAATGTATAGGCACGGAGAGAGCCATTGGACCATGGCATTGAAGGGCTTTTCACTACAGTACAGGTGGCCGTTACTCTTCAGAGCAGCTGTTCTGCCGATGTCTTCTATTACGTGGATGAGCTGACCGCTTTCAACATTTACGCCCCTCACTCAATACCCAAAACGAGTCTGTACGTGTGGGAGCGAGTCTCGTCCCACCAAAATAGAGCATCGCAGCAGATACACAGGCAATTTGATTTTCGTGATTTTTGGGCACCGTAACTGCGTTTTTGAGGAAGTCACGTCTCTGAAGTATATTATTATAATTTTTATCCGAAACATACATTGTCAGAATAAATTTTCCGAGCTATCATACGCTCTGTCAACAGCTTCTGAAAATTACTAATTTAGCGCATTCTATTTACACAGGACAATTACACCGGGTCATGGTCGCTTCTATTACTTCTAGGGCGCGCTCATTTGCGCTTTTTCGACATCGATGCGCTACAACTACGAGAAATCTTTCTGAAGGCAATTTTGGCTTTCAAGATGTTTTGTCAGGGATTCCGGAAAGCATGGCGTTAAATGCATATTGCCTAGCCGTTTGGCAATGAGACCGCTTCCGTATTCTTCAAACGAGCCCCAGACTGGCCGACCCAAGGGCGAAGTGCAAATAACTAAAAATGAAAATACGAGGTACCTGTACCTTGTATTTCGGCACTGTTCTTCAGCCGCGCACGAAACCTCCAGAGTGTGTCCGGAAGACAGTTCGATTGGTGTTCTCGAATTCCTAAAATAGTGGCCGTAATTTTGCGTATTTTTTCCCTAATACAACCACGGAAACAACGTACCGAAGAAGGGCGGTACACCTGAAAATTGGTGTGGTGAAAATGTTGAAAACGGCGCTAAAAATATCCGAGGGCAAGGGAGGCAGGCTAGACTGTCTCCTCTGCGTCTCTCTACCTTGTCCATTTCTAGTCCTGTTTTCGAGTTGATACTTCCCATTATTACGACGAGTAAGCCCGCTAAAGGGAGTGTCCGAATACTTGGTACTAAAAATACAAGTACAGCTTATTCCATTAACGATGATATAAAGTCCTCTATCAGCAGATGGCACAGTTGCACGACGGCGGAGGAATCTTTAACACGACTTCATGGTTCCAATTAGGACGAGTTAAAATTTAGTGACCATTAGAAAAGTACTAAAGCGCTCTCTCTCTCTCTCTCTATCTCTCTCTCTCTTTCTCTCTCTCTCTCTCTCTCTCTCTCTCTAAAGCAAACGGACGGAGAGGCTGCGCTGCGCTGCTAAAAGTTTTTGTGGTCCGGACGCGGTGCCGACTGACCATTACAAAGCTGACAATACGAGACAAGCTCCATCTATAGCTGTGGAGCTATAGATCCCAAGAAGAAAAGCTGTGTAATGTGCGCGTCCCCTTTTGTAAAATATATATATATATATATATATATATATATATATATATTAATATATATATATATATATATATATATATATATTATATATAGCGAATCAGAATAGGAAATGAGGGACTCGTAGAAATAACACAGAAATAAGGGTGGCAGTCAAGAACACCTCGGAAAGCAAAGGGGAGGTTTTGTTAGCTCATTGAAACAGATAAAGAATTTGGAAAGAAAGAAAGAAAGCGAAGAAAAAATGCCCGCCAGGTGGGATCCGAACCTACGACCTCCAGAATAACCGGTCTGGTGCGAGAGGGTTCAACGCTGGTTGACCACTGAGTCACGGCCCGGGGATTAAAAAGAAGGTCCCCTTCACCCCGAGAAGTCAGAGTAGCGCTGGCTACCACCCCCAAGCACAGGAAAAAATTACATTGACATAAATACCCTAGAAAGCGGAGGAGAAAATCGCCCCGCCGGTAGCGTAGTGGTTATCGCACCAGACCGGTATTCTGGAGGTCTCGTGGGTTCGGATCCCACCTGGCGGGCATTTTTTCTCCGCTTTCTTTCTTCTTTCCAAATTCTTTATCTGTTTCAGTGACCTACCACATCCTCCCCTTTGCTTTCCGAGGTTTTCTTGCTGCCAACCCTTATTTCTGTGTTATATATATATATATATATATATATATATATATATATATATATATATATATATATATATATATATATATATATATATATTATATATATATATATATATATATATATTGTCACGGAAAGAAGAGAGGTATCGGTCCAATCTCCAGGGAAGAAGACGAAGACCCAACAGCGGGTTCCCTCATGGCCGACATCGTGTTATAGTGTAAATACATCACTCGCATCTTCCTTTGGTCTTTTCCCTGCGTCCTGCCGCACGAAACAATATATATATAATATTTTTATATATATATTATATATATATTATATAATATATATATATATAGCGAATCAGAAAAGGGGAAAATGAGGGCTCCGTGAAATAGACAAAAATAGGGTTGGCAGTAAGAAAACCTGGGAAAGAAAGGGGGAGGTTGTGGTGGTCATAGAAAGGAGAAGAATTTTTTTTGAAAAAAGGGGTGAAAAAATGCCCGCCGGGTGGGACCCGAACCCACGACCTCCGAATACGGTCTGGTGCGAAAACCCCTACTACCAGCGGGGCTTTTCCCCCAAATTTTTATTTATGTTAAGTGTTTTTGTTTCCTGCACTTGGGGGTGGTAGCAGCGCCACTCGGACTATCGGGGTGAAGGGACTTCTCTTTAACCGGTCGTGACTCGAGTCTACGACAGTCGAGAGTGGTCGACAGCGTTGAACCCTACTCCTATGGACCAAGACTGCCAGACAGAGGCCCTCGCTAAGCATGTGAATCAGAAATGGAAATGAGGGGCTCCGTGAAATAAGACAGAAATAGGGTTGGCACTCAAGAAACCGGAAAGCAAAGGGGAGGTTGTGGTGGGTCATAGAAAGAGATGAATTTTTTGATCGAAAAGAAAGTGGTGAAAAAATGCCCGCCGGGTGGGATCCGAACCACGACCTCCAGATACCGTCTGGTGCGATAAACTACGTACCTGGGGCGTCCTAGCACTTTCTCGGGTCTTTATGTTAAGGTGTTTTGTTTCCTGCACTTGGGGGTAGAGCCAGCGCCATCGGACTACTCGGGTGAAGGGGACCTTCTTTTAACCCCGGGTCGTGACTCGAGTGGCTAGACATGTCGAGAGTGGGGAACAGGTTTGAACCCTCTTAATTATTGCACCAAGATCAGAAAGAGCCCCGCTAAGCATAGCGAATCAGAAAATGGGAATGAGGGGCTCCGTGAAATAAGACAGAAAATAAGGGTTGGCACTCAAGAAAACCTCGGAAAGCAAAGGGGAGGTTGTGGTGGTCATAGAAAGAGATGAAGAATTTTTTGGTCGAAAAGAAAGTGGTGAAAAAATGCCCGCCGGGTGGGATCCGAACCCACGACCTCCAGAATACCGGTCTGGTGCGATAACCACTACGCTACCAGCGGGGCTGTTTCCCCAGCACTTTCTCGGGTATTTATGTTAAGGTGTTTTTGTTTCCTGCACTTGGGGGTGGTAGCCAGCGCCACTCGGACTACTCGGGGTGAAGGGGACCTTCTTTTAACCCCCGGGTCGTGACTCGAGTGTCTACGACATGTCGAGAGTGGTCGATATATATATATATATATATATATATATATATATAATCTACAAAAGGGGACACGCACATTACACAGCTTTTCTTCTTGAGATCTATAGCTGCACAGCTATAGATGGAGCTTGTCTCGTATTGTCAGCTTTGTAAGAGTCAGTCGCTACCGCGTCCGGACCACAAAAACTTTTAGCAGCGCAGCGCAGCCTCTCCGTCCGTTTGCTTTAGGTCATGCATCATGCAGCGGTAGGTGCAGGTTCCCCCCCCCCCCCCCCCCCCAGACACAGCGATAGAGGGCGAAGAGGTCTCGCAGAGGCAGGTTCATCTCTTTCCCGTAATGGGAGGGGGAGGGGTGGTAGCCTGTTGCCGCTGACGTTAAGCTGCCGATTTCTTTGCGCGAACCGTAGAATTTCCGTGACGACGGCGCTCGGGAGAGCGCCCGTTGACGTTCGAGCCGGCACAAGGGAACCATCACTCCGCTGTTGCAGCTGATTTCACACAGGGCAGAACTAGGGTAGCTTATTTAGTGACGCTAGGTAGAACTAAGTTTAATTGCTCGCGTTCCTGACCATTTTAAAAGGTTAGTGACCATTGCGGTGATAAAAAACTGTCCCGTAACGTCCGCTCCGCCCTGTTAGGTGGCCTCCCTAACCTTAGTCTATATTTCGGGAAGGAGCCAATCCCCTGCAGCCCTGGGGGCGCAGCGCGGATACGGCTAGGGAGAGACTTATGCGGGACATGCTAAGATTTCTCGATCGTCTGCTTGCCCGGTCCTACGCCGGAAAGCACCATGCTTTGCGGCGTAACATGCTTTCTGCAGCATGCTTTCTACGATAATTCACAGGGCAGCGCTTTGCTTTTTGAGGCTAGAGCAGGTTGCCTGCGAACTAAAAGCTTTGTGGGGAAGTATTCGCAAAATGATGGGGTATGCGTGGTTTGCGGAAAAGAAACAGAAACTATGCGGCACATACTGTTATAATGTGAGGGTATCCATCCAAATATACACGAGAGAAATATTCGGCTTCCAGAAGCGCTAGGATTTAAGGGTATCACAGAAGAAGTTAACTTCAAGGCTGTCGAGGGGACGAAAAGAAGATTAGAATGCTGGTGGACGAAAAGCAGAGAGGGGAATTTTGCCTAGGACAGTTCCACCTGTAACGGGAAAAAAAAAAAAGTATTTTGTGCCTAATAAGCTTTTTGTGCCTGCCCTAAGCAGCGCTAGTATTGAACCAAGAGTCTAAAACGTAGGTATATTATTCCTTTTTGGTAAGATGACATGCCATCACCACGATACAAAGGGGAAACCAATAGAAATCATTAATCACCATCATCATCATCATCATCTTTCAGAAGCACGAACACATGCTACACAGAGCAAGCTTTCACGCTCACTATTAGCTTTGCGGAAATACTTCGCACTACTCTAACTCCTGTTTCTAGCTCCCCTCGTGATGGAGCTGCGAGGAGCCATAAAGCTGCACCTGATTGGGTGCAACCCTTGGAACAAAACAAATTGTGGAGAAATGCAGATAGTTGTCTACTAGTTGGTATCATACGCCGTTTCCCTTGACTGAATTTTTTCCTAGCGAGATTTATTTGTCAATGATTTAAATTCACACCATTCTAGTAGTCAGAAATATTAACGGTGCCAGTTACGCATTCTGTGCAAATGCAAGACGTTTACATGGTTGGTTCATTTTCACGATTTTTTTTTAACACAAAAGTGTCTTATGCTGGGGCCCTCCAAGATCTCACGACACCATATCCGTCACGAAAGTGACATCGCCAGAATAACTTCAGTTGACGTGGCTGCACCGGGTTTCGAGCCATGAACTCTTTCACTGCAACGGGAGGTACGTAACGCGCTCCCGATTGCGCTATGAACAGACGCGTGATTAGGACGACAAACGCGCCTTATATCTTTCCTTTCAGATGGTGCTGCCATCTAGGAGAGGCGAAGCGAAGTAGTGCATCACGAAGTTTATGAGCGCCGACAGTTGGCGCCTCGATGCCAGCACCTACGTGTACGGGGGGTAGGTTCCCGTTTGAACCCATTCCCATTTCACCCTTCCCGCTTGTTCCGTCCCGTTTCAACCCGGCGCAAAACGACCTTCCCGTTTCGCCCTTTCCCACTTGGCCCGTTCCCGTTTGAACCCGTTCCCATTTGAACCCGTTCCCATTTTAACCTTCCCGTTTGTTCCTTCCCATTTCAACCCGGGGCGAAAGAACCTTCCCGTTTCACATTTTCCCGTTTACCCCCTTTCCCCGGGAATAACGTATCCAGTTTATGCAACGTTATAAAAAACATTTTCATATTGTTTTTCATTTATTTCCGTTTGTTCACAGCCACTGCGATAGCATGCTCAGTACATCCAGAATCCTCAATTGACTGCCTTTCAAACCTGGGCTTCACTTTCTGAATCTAGAGACGACGACATTTGGTTACAATTCGTCATACCAATTAACAAATCTTGTAAATTAACAAATCCTAACAAACAAAGAAACAATTAACAAATTAATAAACAAATTTTTTAAATTAACAAACAAGCCTTAAACTAAAAAACCCAAAAAAATGATAAAAAAAAAAAAGCCCAGAAAAGCGCCGCGGAAGCACAAATAAAAAATCGCAAAAACACACTCACTTTGAAAGAAATCGTATTTGGCGGACTAACACATTTAATCGTTATAATAGCGCAAGTGTACATCAATGTCGAAAAGAAACAGATGAAAACTATAAAAGATAAAAAGATGTATAAAAATAAAGTAACCCTATGTATCTGGATACATATGCCACATCTGGCTATAAAAAATCGCAGTCATGAGAAGCGGCGGAAAATATAAACTTAGCTTTGCGTTTTATTGATTCTGTTTATTCCCGTCACTCTAGCGTACTCAGTTTGCATAGTAGGGCAAACCTTAAAAAAACTTAAGCAGCGCAGGGTCGTCCTAGCCTAAATTTTCTTTACTAGAGAAACTTAAAATTGTCGCGGGAATACTACCTCCAAGGGCCTTTCAGACGTTCAGCGAGAAGACATCATAGTAAGACTATTAGGCAGCCAATCAGCTGAATTACTATTCGAAAGTTCTCTTTGTTTCCTCGTGCAATTTCTTACTGGAATAAGTTAACTGAACGAACAGTGAACTCGGTATCGTTAGAAGAATTTTCCCCACGTATTGTAAATATGTGTTCTGGTTGAATCGTCGTATTTTAAAATTGGAATACATTACGAATGCATATCCTTGTTCGGACCCTTTGCGTCTATTACATATTTATGTCTTTTACTTATTTGTGTGGGGCGTTTTTAAACTACGCCAACCAATACTGATGTGTTTTTATGTTCCCTCCTGCATGAGCCCGACCAGGCCGTGAATTATCAGTAAATAAATAAAAATATCTGCCCATTACTCACTAGGAAAGGCATTTGTAGCCAATTCTCAGATTTTACACGTTTTTGCCTTTTTTAAAGTCTCTCCTACAGACATCTTTGATCTACAGATCTCTCCAACCAAAAGACAAAGCTACGCTCCAAAAAAATGAGCATAAGAGCGGCTGATAAATAAATTTCAGCCGCACGTACGAACACCAACTGCAGAAAAATCCAATACCTGCATTGCCCCAAGATATTGGGTATCTTTCTAGTACACTTTCGCCGCTACAAATTTTGTGTCAAGAGGGCAGTATCGACCTAAGGCATTCGGAAACTTTTATCGGCCGTAAATATCGGTCGATTCCAGGAAAATTTGGTGCATACAAGTTTTTAGTGCATGACCCGTTGCTTGTAAGCACATTTTGGGGAACAGTTTCGAAGACGGTAACGCATATTTTCAGAAATTCAAATGGGTTGCAACGATGCGGGTTCAAATGAGAAGGGCCTTTTGGGAACGGGCTGAAACAGGAAGCGCCCAAACGGGAAGGTCGTTTCGGGAACGGGCGCACACGGGACGGGTCAAGCGGGAAGGGCGTTTCGGGAATGGGTTCAAACGGGAAGGGGTCAAACGGGAATGGGGTTCTTTCGGGCTACACCCGTACGGGGGACGCGCAGCATACGCCGCAGAGAAGCCGACTTGCGGATGTCGCGCTCGTGAAACGGTCCGCTTCTCCTTTCCGCTGCTCCTTTCGTTGCAGCGGACCGTGTTTCACCAAACGATTCGCTGACAACCCGTTTGGTTTCGTACGCACGGACACTCTGCGAGCGCCTGTGGTTTCAGTGGGATTTACGCAATGTTCCGGCACGTGCAATCCAGTAGCCGCGTTTATATGAATGCGACAGAATGCGATAGCAGCGCGTCAGATTTCCTAGCGCATCACGAGTAATGCGATGCGCTAGCGTTTACATGTAGGCATTACCCCTGGTGCGATGGTGGCGCCATACGGTGTCGCACATCGAAGGTAAAGCAGCGTTTCTGGCGCTTCCAAAGCTTCTGGCACCTGGTTCTTTTTTTTTTTCACGACTCGCATTTTCTGGCGTTTTACACTCGATTTAGACGTTTTTAAATGCAAAGCTGCGTTTGCAGGGTTTTTTCTTGTCGCATAATTTCTAATGCGATGCGCTCGCGTTTACATGCACTTCAAAAGCGACTTACGCGTCTCAATCCACCCCGGTCTGGCGCATTAATGCGCGCGCTTCCTAGCGCATTAGCCCCGTTTACATGGATGCGATGCGCTAGAAAATTGATGCGATGCGATGCGACACTTGTCGCATTCATGTAAACGCGGCTAGTGTTTAACGTTGATGCGTATAACGGTGCCATAGCAACGAAATATAAATAGCGATGTGCAAGTTGATACCGATGCATAATAAACATTCAACTGCTCCTGTGAAAGCACATTTCACTTTCGTGTTTTACCGGTTCCTATGAAAGAGGGAACAACCACATTTTTTTTCTGTTCTTCCACGATGATGAGTTACAGGTCTCTGCCTGAGAGTGAAACTGGGTGCGCAGTCTACGGTTTCTACGTCATTATTATCAGGATATTTATTTTCGTGTTCGTTTTTTGAGGACATGCATTTCCTCCATATTTTGTTTCCGCATGGTGAAAGTTAAAATTCAAATTTTACTAGTGTCTGTATTTTCTGTCTTTCTTGCTTTTTAATATTCTGTTCAATCAATGACGTCCATTTCCCCTGTTCTAGCTATAAAATCTGTTAACTCGGCCTATTATGCATCTTTGGGAAACTTTAGGGCGTTGCACGGTTTGCCGTTCTCAAGATTTTTTATTCGCGCCTTCGTCGTTCTTTTCCGGGAGTTTTTATTTTTGTCTAGTTTTTTGGGGGGTGGGGAGGGGGTGATGTCGACGATTCAAAATTTTGATTTCGTGAGTTCACCTTTATAACCCTTAAAATTGTACTTGTATTTCTTTTTTTTTTTTAATTGCTTGTATTTCTGATTTTTTTTTAATTCTGTTCTACCAATTATACCTCCGTTTATAATAACGAAACTTCATTTCTGTTCCATGAATACAAATGCAGAAATAAGAATCGCGGGAAAAAGCAGTTGTAGACAGCTTGACGATGCCGCAGCCCCTTTCTGAACAACCAGTGTAGCGAATTATTGCGTTAACTCCGGCGATTATGGTTTTTTTGGGGGGGGGGGTATAGTCGGTTGGGGAATACTGTGCAGAGAATGTTACGCATTAAAAGTAAAGTAACAGTTCTCTTTCGTATAATAGGGAAGTTCAGTGCCCTTTTTCTTAACCCCCCCCCCCCCCCGCGAACTTCAAAACTTCGCAGGGATCTCCAGCCTCCTCGGCTCCCACTTGCATACGCCACTGTTACTTGCAGTGTGTGGGATTGCCTTTTGCGGAGTGCCTGTTGCCCCTGTCAGAGAGACCACGCTGCATAGTCACAGCCAGTCACGGCATTTAGCGACATTAAGCGTTACTTACATTACCGCGTGATTCTTCATCTACGACAACATTGTCGGCGCCTGTAGACTGCAATGAAGAAGCAAAAGGAAAACATTAAACAAGCCGTGGAATTTTCTGAATTTGATTAGCACGATCACTCGTAACTCGTCTAAGCGCGAGAGGAGGAGGAATCAACTTTTACTGAGCCCAAACGAAATCGGTGGTGCACGCTGGCACCAGACGGGGTGGTTCCCGAGAGGCTCATTCGTTGGGTCTAGCAGATTGTGCGCGAAACTAGAAAGCTTTCAGTCTGGTATCAAGTGGCTTTCCAAGTTTCTGCTCAGGCATCCAAATTTGCTCTGTGCCGCTGCCTGCTTCGGGCTGGCGCCTACTAAAATAACCAGCCCTAGCTCTCATCGTATAGGCCTATAATACAACCCCAACCCATCCGTATGACAGTGTTGTTTAGAATAATAAATAGGATACGGCAAATAATAGCCACGGCCTGTCAAATAAACTACGTGCTTCCTCTAGCAAAACGCTAGTGATTTCAACGCTACGTTTCCCTTTTACCGCTGGGGCGACGCAATCTCAAAAATAAAACAAATATTCGGATGCGGGCGTGAGGGATTCATCGCGCGGCTGCTTACTGTTATGTGCACCGACACATGTTTACAAACATATGCTGCAGGAAGGGTCATTGGGCGCACGTAATTATCTGGGAACCTTTTTTTTTTTTTTTTTACCGTGCCAACGCTCCCAAATCAACTCCACCGAGTAGCGGCTATTGATATGCCAGCTCGTTATGCAGATGCCAGGAAATTCTGCACGAAGCTTCACTGCGATAGCTTAGAACGTCTCTCTTTTTTCCGCTCAAAAGTCGTCAGAAAGTGCTTCATTCGCACATCATCCTAAAAAGAAGAGCCATCTCGGCTTTGTATCTTCTATCCTCTAGCACGGCTTTTCGGCGGCGGAAACATTCCAGCTTCCCCAGGCCCCCAGTGTGCGTTTTTTCCCTATTTGCTTCGTTTTCCCTATTTCCTATTCATGGAATGATGAAGAAAAAATTTGTTTTTGTCCTTGTCGCCCTCCTTTTATCCTTTCAATCTCCTCTACCGTCTTGATCCACGTCATTCTCTGTACCTCTTGGCCTCGTTCCTCTACGCTCTTCTTCTTGGCCAGTAATTTACCAACCGATTTCCAGGGCTCAGTAACGTTTACTAGTGAAGAGGCGCAGGAATAACAATAATTCCTGATTCTACAGACAGACAGACAGACAGACAGACAGACAGACAGACAGACATGCCAACATAGTCTCACATTGGTACCACGTATTGCCTTTAAAAAGTTCGGCGTTATTTCCCGGCCGACATAGGGACTCAGCAGAAAGCCCATCAGTAACATGTATACATGCATGCGGTGCAATGGCGGCCGCGTTTTCGCGGCTTCATTATTCCGCTTCAGCTCATTTTAAAAATTCACCAACCCTTCAGAAAATCGTCCAGCTGTACAAGCAGCCATATTACACAATCCCCGTCTAAACACTCTGTCGCGACATTTTGAACCACAATTCGCGTTACTTACAATTCTAGGTAATACGATGCTCCCGTATTGGCTTTCGTCTTCTGCTCCTGCCTTGAATGAAAGAGTCAGCAAAAAAAAAACATTAAACAGGTACTTGTATTTTTACTCGTAATTACTTAGATAGATTGTAGCTCATCTAAGGGTAAAAGTATATATATATATATATATATATATATATATATATATATATATATATATATATATATATATATACAGAGAGAGAGAGATACGGCAGCATTCTACAACGCCAAAGGAGGCATAGGGGTGTGGTTAGGCTCTTTTTTTCTTTTTCACTACGGTTAATGAAGTAAACATTTTTTTTAATATACAGAAGAAAGAAAGAAAGAAAAACACGCGCCCAGAGTGGGGACCGAACCCACGCCTTTCGATTACATGTCGAATGCCTTACCAATTCGGCTATCTGGGCGACTGTGTTCTCCTTCACTTTCTGGGCTATTTATATTTACTAGAAGTGTATCTGACGCTTGAGGGTGGTAGCCAGCGCCACTCTGACTACACGGGGAGCAGGGGACCTTCTTTTCAACCCCCGGGGCGTGACTCGAGCGTCTACAGCCTGTCATGAGCGGGTAACTGGCGGGAAGCCCTCTTATGCTACCTAGGCATCAAGGCTGCCAGAACCGAGACCCTCGCTAGGCTTTCGCAGAATAATATAGCAAGGAAATGAGGGGCTCGTTGAGGAAATATAGAGAGATACGGCAGCAGTCTACAACGCCAATATATATATATATATATATATATATATATATATATATATATATAATATATATATATATATATATATATATATATATATATTATATATATCTTATATATATGTGTGTGTGTGTGTGTGTGTGTGTGTGTGTGTGTGTATGTATGTATATCAGGAAATATATTCATCATTTGATAAGAAAAACTAAAAAAATTCCTCGTCCCGTATCGCGCGCTTTTCGGGGTGTTCCCATATGCGCCCGAGCTGTTTCAGCTCAGCTTTACAGAAGCAACCTGCCCTTTCTATCGTTTGAATCTACCATAAATACAGTCCCACCTGCCTATCCTCCTGCTGTTTAAAACGACACCTAGGATAGAACAATGAACAATCGCGATTCGCCAAGTTTAATTTGCTGTTTATGCTACGAGAAAAGAGCTAGTCTCAGGACTGTGTTTTAAAGCAAAACTTTCTACCTCTACCTGCCAGCGGTTCCTTCGTGACGTGCGTGACAAGGAACTCCCAACGCGGCTGAACAGGGGGAGGGCGGTTTTCATTCACGGAGCAGAGTGTATATGGCGCGGGGAACGGGAACTATTACCCTGCGTTTTTCGCGCCCAGGTACCTGCTCACATCTGCGGGCGCGTCGGTGGCACGGCTTTGTCGTCTGCTTCAGCGACGGTTGTTTTGGGCCTGTTTTGTCGCAGCATCGCGTCCATTGCGCGCTTTCTTCGCACGGCTTGATTAAATTGTTCGATAGCACCTCCAGGGTAACCAAGACCCGATGGAATTAAGTGGTTGTATGGCAAGTGAAGGATTGGTTTGCAGGGCGGAAAAACAAAATTTAGAGACCACATACAGATAGACATGTGGCCGCTAGAGAAACGCAACCTTTTGCGCACTGCTTGCCATGAATGGGACTCCGTTTCCTAAATTGGTGAATACCCATTCGGTTGTGTTTTAAGAGGTGGTACAAAAGGCGAAAGGAGCAACTGAATCGGATAAACAGCGAGTATGATGGTTCCCTCAGCTTTCTCGCAATTCTCAAACTTACTAAGCAAACTAGTTTTAATCGGCATAAATGGGAGTCCCTAAGCTCACATGCCGAATTGTTTCGGTGTCTGCGCAAATGTAGCGCGGTGGTGCATGTAGTAGCCCCGAGCTAGCACATCAGGATGGCTAGGTTCTGCTGTCTCAGTTTTCGAAAGACGCTCCTCTCCGTTTTCTTTCTGCTGAAGCACGGCAGGGCTACAGCGGCGGCGTCCGCCACTCTAGCCCGGTCGTGGCCGACGCTGCCGTGTTCGGGACGCGGTTGCGTTCGGGACGCCGCCCCCGCGAATTCCAGGTAACGGCTGGCAGAATCTCTGGTTTCAGTCTTGGTAGAGCCACGCGAGTGAAGTCAAGTGACGTTGCACGGGCAATTGTTGTGGTTGTCGTTTAAAGCTTTGCTTTCCAACCACCTTCGCAGCGTGGATTGGAGCCATTTTTTTCCCTTACTGGTTACTGCAAGGATATTTCAAAACAAACAAAAATATTTCGAGGCAAGCATGAAGGATTCATCGCGTGGTTTCAGGCTCCTTCTGTGTGACGCATACCCTGTGCAGTGAAATGCTGTCATTTTCGAACACCTCTTGTTCACGAAAGTGAACCTTGGCATGTCGTCGCTATTTAACCGCAGGAGTATACGAGGAAACTCTGCTGCTCACTTGCCACATCGAAATTACTCATACTTTCAATCCTTGCAATGTTACAGGAGGAGGAATAAACATTTAATTGAGCAGTCAATGGTGTTGGGTTGACCGCCAGGTGGGGGACCTCCTTAGTCCAGGAAGCCCTGGGTCTTGGCGGCCTGTCTCGCCCGGTCTACCAGATGTTGTTGGTGATCCGGGTTGGAGCTGGTCAACCGACCCTCCCACTGCTCAAGTGAGGGATTTGGGTTTGAGGCAGGGATGGTTGTGTGTCGGCATTCCCATACCATGTGGTAGAGAGTGCATGGCTCCACGCAGAATTTACAAGTGTATGTGTGCAGTGTCGGATGCATTGAGTGTAGTAATGTACCATGTGGAAATGTATTTGTCTGTAGCTGTCTGTAGATGACCGTGTCTTCGCGAGACATGTTGAGATGTGGAGGCGGAAAGGTTCTTCGTCCCAAGCGGTAGTGGGCCCAGGATGTCACTGTACCTTCTGGGGATTATTTCTCTCGTTGGGCTAATGGAAGGACTGGCTGACATCCCAGAAGGAGACGCCCGGTGAGTGTGGGCTCGGGCTGCGGCATGAGCCGCCTCATTCCCTTCCAGTAGATGAATGAGCCGGTGTCCATATGATGAAAATTTCGGGTAAATCAGGGTGGGCCGATAAAATTTTTGCTGCTGTTGATGAAATGCGTCCAATTTGAAAGTTTCGACACGCCGTCTGGGAGTCTGATAGGATGATGACATGTTCTTGCCAGTGGTAGCTGCAAGGGCAATGGGCTGCTTCTTCGGCGGTTGTCGATGTCCTTGGTAGGTATAGAAGCTGAAGCTAGCTCCAGTCCCTGGTTATTGACTATGCTGATGGCGTGGGCTGATCTACTGGGGTATAAGTGATTGCGTCCGCGGTACCGAACGTCAGGCCGTTTCCCGTATGCAGTTCGAAGAGCTTGAACTCTTGCCTTGCGTCGTGCTGTTGTTGGGATCGGATGCATATTTCTTGGTATTGGGGGCCGACAGTGATTTTCTCTCTAACATGTAGAGGAATGCGGTTGTTTAGCGTTATTTTCTTTCGGGACTTCGTAACCCAGTTTTCGTAGGGTGTGTTCTTCCCGTCTTGGTGAGTTTTAGGGCGTTTCCAATTGGCTAGTTTTGTGGGCTTTCAGCCAATTCCTCCCAAGTGTTGTGAAGGCCTAATTGCAATAATTTGTCTGTAGAAGCAGTGAGGGGTAAACCGAGAGAAAATTTGTAAGCTTTTCGGATCAAGATATTGAGTTTTTCTTTTTCGTTATTTTTCAGGGCTAGATACGGCGTTCCATAGTAATTCTGCTCGTTATTAATGCTTGCACAATTTTAATTGTGTCCTGTTCTTTGAGGCCACGTCGGCGATTTGTGATACGGCGTATGAGATGTAGAACTTAGATGAATCGTAGTTTGCAGTTTATGGAGCGTTGCCATGCCGGCTCCGTCTTGCTGTAGCGTAAAGTCCCTAGCAGGCGGAGAGTTTTGACCCTGGGGGATTGGAGCGTTGTTGACTCGAAGTTCGATATCAGGAATTGGCGCCGGGGGTCGACCTCTGGTTCGCTTTTTAAGGAGCAGTAATTCGGATTTATCTGGAGAGCAGTACAGGCCACGTCGGGCGAAGGTACTGTTCGGTGGTTTGAATTGCTTCTTGCAAGGCGTCTTGCTGTGTGCCGGCAGAGCCCCGTGCATGTCCATATTGTAATATCATCGGCGTAGATACCGTGACTGATGCCTGGGATATTATCCAATTGTGCTGGAAGGTCTTTCATTGCCAAATTGAAAAGTAGAGGGGATATGACAGAGCCCTGGGGTGTCCCTTTCGGTGGTGTCGGTAGTTTGTCTGTTCTAAGGTTTCCGATGCCAATTGTCGCTGTGCGGTCTGTCAAGAAATTTTGTACAAAGTTGTATGCCCGCTCGCCGCAGTGGGTTGACTGTAGGCCTTCTAATATAGCATGGTGTGTGACATTGTCGAAGGCCCCTTTGACGTCAAGGGCCAAGATGGCGCTTTTGTGTTGGCTGCTTAGATTGTCCAGGATGTCTTCTTTGATTTGCAGGAGTATATCTTGTGTAGAAAGGTGCGAGCGGAAGCCGTACATGCTGTGAGGCCAGTGATCCTTGTCTTCGAGGTAAGGGGCAAGCCTATTATGCACCATATGTTCATATAACTTGCCTACGCACGATGTCAGGGAAATTGGACGTAGGTTTGCGAGGTTTACAATACCTACTTTACTACTTTACTGCAATGTTACAAAAACAAAAATTTACCATCTGCAGGTGGTGAAACAACTGGACCAGTACAGCGGAAAAACTAGATTCGAGATATCCCCTATTTACGCTTTACTAATCCGCTAGCTTGCTTGAGCAGGTCGTGATCGCAATGAAGTTCGTCTAGAAACGCCAGGCACTGAAAGTTCTGGCCGAGAATGGTGTGCGCAAATTTTCAAGCTCGTAAAGCTGTGCTCAAGTTGTGAATGATTAATGCCCCATGGGTTTAAACAGTCCAGAACGTTCTTCAGAAATTAGTCAACTACTCGCATGCCTATCTGAAGCGTCGACGTAAGGATAAGTTCATGTACAGAAAAGACTGTACCCATATAGTCTGTAGGCAAAAAAATGCTGAAATTAACGCGAAGACTGCCAACGGTAAAGATGCAACAGCTTCCCGCTCTTCACTACCTGCCAATTGTTAATCACCTTCCGTATGAAGTTGAGGCTGAGGCCCCCGCCGTAGGTTTTCTGTTCCAACGTAGGCAGCGAGCAAGCTCAGTGATTTTTTTTTTTTTTGCAAATTCCCGAGCGCGGCACCCAAAATTGGGAGGGCCGGGGCTGCATCACACCCCCTCCCCCCTTTCCTTAATCCGGCAGTAGTACAGAGTTCTGCACTCCCCAGCGATACGACAGCGGTCGTAAGTTTCAGACTTCATGATTCCAGTTCAGTCGAGTAAAACATTTACCGACCCATCAGAAGCTACTTGCGTTTTAAAAGTAGCCATATTACGCAAACCCCGTTTAAACACCTCGTCGCGACATTTAAACCACATTAGGCAATACTTACAGGTGTTATAGTTCCGTAAACGCTTTCGTCTGGTAGCTGGAATGAAAGAGTCAGCAAAAAGACAGCGTTAAACGGGCCCTCTGAGTTGTGCTGGTAATTAGTGCAATATCGTGTAGCTCGCCTATGTGTGAAAGCATCCAGAGGTGCAGTTAACTATTGATGAGTGAATCTGAAAAAATGGCCGCGTATCTGCTCCTTTCGTTGCAAATGTCGACGAAAGACGATAGTCGACTGGCGCCCCTCCTCTTTCCCGCTCGCCTCCCATGCTGTTCCTCTCCCGTCTCGTTCCTTCCAAGATAACACGCTAGAGGTTTGCTCAAGTCAATTTAAATTTGACGCGTTTCCCTGCTTCAAGTTGGGTGCCTCGATGCCAGCGCTGCCGTACGGCGGAGGCGGGTGTGAATCGAGGCACCCTACTACAACGTTGATAAAACCACGTTGCCTAACTCCACGAACGTTGCAAGGGGAACGTGCACCCTATCTAGTGAAACCTTTCGTTGCTGTTGCCGTTTGATTTCTTAAACGCCGCGCCGCCAGAAGCTGTACTAGCGCGGAAAACAGCAGGCGACGGTTTCCTGCAGTTGATGCAGTATTTCATTTGCTGTCGCAAAAACCAAGCATCCGTGAACTCTTCCCAAAGGAACGCTGCAAATATCACTCAGGTATTGATTTTCTGCCTTATATTTGCGTAATGTCTTGCTCTTTTAGACCGGAATTAAACGTTTACATTCGGCTGTGGGTATTTAACACCATTGCGCAACTTCTGTTTCGCTTTGGCCGGGTGGCTGAATCGCGTCACAGACAGACATACAGACAGACCGATATTTCTACGTTTAAGTAGTCCGATAAAGGCTATCGTCTTTAAAAATGGCAGCGTATATGTGCTCGCTTCGCTGCAAATGTCGTCGAAAGACGGCAGTCTTCTGCCGCCCCTGTCACGTGACTGGCTCTCTTCTCTTTCCCACACCCCTCTCCCGCTCTTCCCCTCCTGCATCGCTCGTTCCGAGATAAACGCGGTGGAGGTACACTCAAGTCAATTCAATTTTCCCGCGTTCCACTGCTCACGCGCTAGCTATCGGAACTTTTCGTTACTGGTGGACTTGGAGTGCTGCCACGGAGTATAAGCTCGGGCGCGAGCACTTTTTGTGTTTTTGGGTCGAAACATTGTTGTCAACGCGTATTTTTGTATTTTCTTTTGCAAATGTAAAGAGCACATCTGTTATCAGTTAGAATAACTTTGCCTAGTACGACTTATGTATTGATCTCTTGCCTCAAATATTCGTCATGTTTTCTTTTTGTCTAGCAATGTTGACAATTATAGCATGACACCAGGGGCGATATTCTCGTGTTTGTCCGCTTTGAAAAACGTCCGTTTTTCGTCCGTTTTATTGTGACGTACTTCCAGTCATGGGCGGGCTTTGGGTTGACTTCTGCGAAAGTGTTCTTGTAAACACATTTTTAATGACTAAACCAATTTTAAACTATCTTTTATGTGTTTATTGTACCACCAGCGAACCAACAACAAGGCGACGTAAAAAGTCGTCTGCTCCAAATCGTCCGCTCCGAGAAGCCGCGACTCAACGCAGTAGCCCCGCTGTGTTTGCATGGCGCCACATCCGGGTGTTCGCTTTTAGCCAATCAGGGCTTGCTCAAAACGGACACTTTCGAAACGGACACAAAACGGACAAAACACGAGAATACCGCCCCAAATGTAGTGATTTGGAAAGGCTTTGTCTCTATATAAACTTCTCGTTTAAAAATTCCCCATTCTGTTGGCCGGGCGGCTGAATCGAGAGAGGCAGACAGAGACAGGTAGACATGTAGAGAGACCAAAATTTTTGGGCTTAGGTGGCTTAATAATAAAAAAAACTATCGTCTTTAAAATTTCCACCGTCCTGTATCCCGCTATTTTTGAAATTTTCGCGTGTACACTCGAGTCATTTGTGCTTAGATTTATAAAGCAACCAGCTCTTAATATCATTTAATCTACCGTAAATTGACGACTGGCAAAGTAGCAGGTCGTATTGCAGTCATTTCTGGTAGTTTTCGGAGAGCTAAAAAGTCAGGATTCAGTTTTTTTTATCAACTGCGGATAGTTACAATCGATTGACGTATACTGGAAAATTCAGTTAATAGTAATACCATATTAACATTAATACCATAAGACGTCGTGCTGGTGAGCCCAAGGACGCGGGTTCGATTCCCGGCCGCGGTGGCCGCTTTTCTGACGGATGCTAAAAGCAAAAACGCCTATGTGTCGAGATTTCGACTCACGTTAAGATCCCCAGGTGGTCAAGATTAATCCGGAGCCCTCCCCTATACGGCGCATCTTATAGCCCAGGTGCGCTAAACCGAACAATCAGCGATAACACATTTAGTAAAACATCGTTTCTTTATAACAATGAACTTGATGTATTTTATAGCGTTTCTACTCGTTTAAAAGCTGTTTTTCAAGAATTCAGTTGTGCTACATCCTGACATAAATAATCGCTTCATCTACATAGCTTCAAAATATTTGCTTCATCGACATACCTCGGCTGCATAACCGCAGAAAAGTCTCCATTCACTTGTCTCTTTCTAGGAGCATAAAACACTTAAAATTTTGGTAACAAAACATGAAAATTTTCATACTTACGTTCTTCGCCCTAACTGTCGTTTGGCCACTAAAAACTGCGACAGCTGAAAATGAAGAAAGAGGTGTCAATAAATGTCTCCAAATATTTCAACACTATAATGTCCTGGAAGTAATGGGGATATTAAAGAATTACTGAATGTTAAAGTGGGCTACAGCTTGCAAGTTTTTCCTCGGCAAATTAATTAATTAATTTCCAAGGAGAAAATATGTGCTCCTCTGGAGGATGCGCAACAGCAACACACCGGGTCTTCATACTGGTTAAAACATAAAGTATTGCTTAAAAGCCAGTGACTAATTTATTCGCGGCGCAGAATCCGAGTGTTGAGTAACATGGGGATACGTCGCAAATTAGAAAAAAAATAAAACTGTGGTTGATTCCTGTGTCATAGGAATCAGTCAAACACGAAAGTGAAATGTGCAGCGAAATCTGCAGCTGAGCATGATTTGTGGGTGAGCGGCTTTCTTGTGGGTGTGCTTGGCGAGCGACGTCCTGCTGGCGGGTCGCTTCGACAAATGTGTGGTGTCATTTCCGTGACGGATATGACGTCAGTGAAATCGTGGGGTATCGCGGCAGAAAGCACTTTCATGTTAAAATATAAAACCCGAAAACAAACAACTCTAAGCATAACGTACTCTTTGGTTCTAAAGGTTGCTTCCCCGCAAAAGGACCCTGTGTGCAGGATTGCACCCTTTACAGGCCGCTTGCTTGGTTGTACAGGCGTCACTTCCGTGGCGGATATGACGTCAGCGAAATCTTCGTGTGTCCGGAAATAAAACACTTTCGGGTTACAAAAAGGCATTTCCACAACAAGTCGGGGGTCATGTCATAACATGAAAGAGACTCCTCAAAATTCTATACCAGTGATCCCAATGCATGACTGATGCGGTCGCGGTTTTTTTCATGGTCATAGGCGACCGAGTGCGCTGCTGCGGCAAGCATCCCATGGCTTTTCTTTCTCATAAGAAATGTCGCTTAACTATTAGCCGTGAAGCTGTTCACCTCTAGATCCTGTGTGCATCGCGCGCATGCGTTTTCGGGGGGTAACCCGCACCAAAAATATCGAACAGAACTCTCTCGTGTACAAAAAAGGAAAAAATCATTGGCCCTTCTACTCTCTGAAGAGCGACAACCAGCGGAGCTGTTACGTGTTGTTAGAAATGACGGTATTGTATCTATGTGTATGGCTAAGAGAATGGACGGGAAGCCACTAAGGCAGATCGTGCCTGGCCCGAAGCAGCAACTACAGCATCTACAATTGCACCACAGGCAGCAGAATAGGGAGCTTTAGCATGTCGTTACCGTGCTTACGTTAAAGTTTACCGGGCTGCCGGTAGCCGGAGTTTTCGTTCATCGCTGAAAATGGTAGGACGCGTTTTAGCACACCGTTTGCGGTTTGCGTATTACGGTTTACCGGCTGCCCCGATGCGGGTAGCGACATCTAACGAAATAGTCAGTATCATCATCACCATCAGCCCGTCTGCGCCCACTGCAGGGTAAAGGCCTCTCCCATAAATCTCCAATTATCCCGGTCCTGCGCTAACTGCGACCAATTTATCCCCGCAAACTTCTTGATCTGCACAAGTGAACTGAGACGGGCTAGTTGGTGCATGATGCCACTTAGAAAAAAACATCTCCTCTCTCTCCCCTCTATCGGACTCAGCATGCTCCGATGCTACCGACTGTTCACGAACTCTGGAAAGAGCGTTGTGTGTGTCTGTGACGTTCGTAGCATGCGCACAAATCTAGAGGGAACGCTGCTTTGACCGTTACCGCTTTTGGGTATAAATAGAGCCGCCCAAGCGCTGTAACCCATTCCTGTCTGAGCAGTGAATCTATGCTGTCGCTCTGCTCGAGTCCTGTATTGTAAGCTCGCCCGTCGGGGCATTGTTCTTTGGCTTCGGCTCACCTCTCGCTATGAAGTAAACAGTTACGTTAGTCTACGGCTTCTGGACTTCTTCACGGCTGCAACAGCGGCTGGCCGCTCGTCACACCACGTTACCACACGTATGCCGGAGGCGACGGAGCTCGGCTCGGCACGGCCCTCCCGGTCGCAACAACTGGTGTCAGCGCTGGGATGGCACGGTAGCAACAGCAGGCGAAGTTGTACCAGGAACCGGTCCCGGAGAACAGAATGGAGAACCGAAACCGGTTCTCCGCTCTGCTATAGCTTTTACAGCAGAATGGGGAACCGGTCCCGCTACTGTACCCGATAGGCGACCGGCACTACTGCACGCGCGCAGAGGCGGAAAGACTGGTTGTGCGTATGCACACGTGTACCGGTTACCATACCGGGACCCCTTCTCCGCTCTGCTATAACTATCTCGTAAAAAGGTATAGTAGAGCGGAGAACCGGTTCCGGCATGGTAGGCGAACGGTGCTACCGCGCGTGCGCAGTCAGAAAACTGGTTGTCCGCATGCGCAGGCGTACCGGATACTGCAGCGGGACTGGTCCTCCGCTCTGCTATAACTATTTAAAGACGCTGTTCGGCGTTACCGGAGCGAGCGCGCAAAGTGCGGATTGAAGCCAAAGTTTGTCGAGCGATTGCTTGCTTTCTGCGCGGAGAGAGCGCTGTCAACGCGCACATTTTGTGATTGCAAGCGCCGTTACTCTTTCTTGGTATCCTCCTCACCGCACCCACTTTCCATCGTAACTAACGAGTGATTAGACACTCTCACTTTAAAAGCAAAGCTATACTAATCTGGTCGAGCGGTTTCGCCGTAGCGGTAAATTTGACCTTCATTTGACCGCAGCTGCGTCGTACCCTCGGCAACGCATTACGTGACTCGCCGGGACGAGCTCCGCCGTCGGCCCGTGTTCGCCGCTTCCGCCGCCGCTGCCAGTTTGGCGCATGCGCTGTCTGCAGCTAGGTAGCCGCCTCACCCGGTGACGCGCCGCGTGGACGCGAGCTTGGCGATCGGTACGAGCGAGTTCGGGGCGTCTTCTGTGAGCGTTGCTCGGGAGCTGGAGGCTTTGAACCGCCGTCGGTAAGCGGCCGGCGTCTGTACCACCCCGCAGATATCGCCTGGCGAGCCCTTCGGCTCGTAAAACGCCGGAACAGGGACCCCAACCGTAGACAAAGGCACACTTTGGACGAATAGTGTAATAATTACACCTAAATGAAAGGTTAACCAAGTGAAACCATGACAACCAGGCAAATGAAGACAGGTTACTATCCTAACGACACATGTAATATTGGCATGGGGACACACGTTATAACCCCAATCTCGCCTTTTTAAGAGGAAAGTAGTCAGTCTGCTAAAACAAGGAGAAAATACCAAATACAGCCCATACTCTACAAACTTCTGCACATGACCCGAGTCCAAGAGGTCGGCGAAGGCTCACACGTTTAAGTCGCCTTAATGCTTTACACAGACAAGCCAACAAACACATGCCGTGCACGCGTGGTAGACCGACACCAGAGTCACTGGGAGAATCAGGGGCAGTGCGGACCTCTTGCCAGCTAGCATACGCGGGAGGAGACATCCCACACCATGGGGCAGGTTCACGCCGGGTAGGGGTCTGAAGCAAATACCCTTCACACACAGGTTGGGCAGCAGCTGAAGGAGAGGGACGAGGCCGTTGGAGTTTAGCAGCGGTTACATTGTGCAGGCTATCGCCACTTAATAAGCTTTTATTTAGTGACGCTACAGGAAACGATGCCATTGGAGGCAAATAGAGGATGCACCCCAGTCAGGGCCCCGGAGAATCCAAGTTGGTAGGCATTGTCGCTCTATGCTTGCCGCCATTGCACTGCAGGAGGGGGAAGGAGGGGGGGGAAGCGGTTTCCAGTAGTAGCGACGTTGAAATTATCAGACAGCGTAAGCTTGTGCTTGAGCGGGGACGTGTGCTGTGTCGGCAGACGCTGACAAAAACAGGACTGAAAAGCTAGCCGTGTGATTATGCTGCAGACGGGTAGTGAAAAAATGTCCCCGTATTCGGCATGATCCGCTGCGAATTACGAACGACCTTGAAAGTTGAAAGATGATTGCGTTTATTCGGCCCTTCCCCATCTAATAATTCTACAATTCCCGCTTCCATACCTTCCGCTCTCCGCCCTTTTGCACCCCGTTTCACACTCGCGTTCCCCTTGCGCTTCTCTGCTTTCCGCCTGTCCCTATCCACAACACCGTCTCCGTGCCCGCCTTCTGGCCTCCTTTCGCCAACCTTCTAGCAATACTCCATTTACTCCTCCCAATATGCCCCCTTCCTTCTTTTTATTCCCTCCACTTTCCTTCACAGCCTTGTCCTTCCCTCTCGCCTCGCAGCTCTGCTCTTATCCTCTCCTTCTCCCCTCCCCTCCTCTAATTCGCCTTCCCCCTTCCTTACGTCCCCTTGCCTTCTCCCTTCCTCCCTGCTCGCCCATTTCTTCCCCATCCACATATCCTCCCCATCTTCGTCTCCGCTAGCTCCTCTGACCACTGGCTATTCTCATTCGTGTCACTCCTAGTCTTCCCCTTATATCCACCCACTCCATTCATACTTCTCCACTGCTACTCGGTCATCTCCTTCCACTGCTCCCGTCCCTCTTGCTTAGCTGTTACACGCTTTTTCATCCTCCTCTCCATCTTCTATATCCCACCTTTATCGCGCATTCCATCCTCTTCTTCTTCGTCCCAGTACACTCTCGTTCTCCCTTCCACTTTCTCTCTCCCTCCTCTTTCTCCTCATTTTCTCCCCCAGCTCTTTCCTCTTCAACGGGGTCACATGACCCAGTGGTGCCGTTGGCGTGGCTCATTACCACTAAAGCAAAGGCTGGCATTCGTCATGTTTGACTGCGCTAATTATTTACGCGTGACGAAGAACACTGGGGGAGATAATTGCATTGATTGGTCATTCGCTAATTTAGTTGACGGACAGGCGAGCAGGTCAAAAGTTTTGCGTTTACGTAGGTGAGGAAAGGTTTTGGTCGTAAAATGAACAAACAGTAAAATAGCTGTCGCCGCCACAAATCGCAGGGCCAATTTGAAACAGGGGGCTCAACGCACTGTCGAGGGTAATGCACGATTAACACTGGTACAGCGAAAAACAGGGCAAAGGAATATACCGGTCCAATGAGACCACTCTCCCCGTTTCGCAAAGATGTTCAAACCGAAACTACCACCTTTTGCTTCACCAGCCATGTAGTTGAAAGGCTGTAAGGGCAAGAAGCCTTTAAAACGTGCTGCAGGTATACACGTACTGCTTCTTAGTGAACAACTGGGGTTGCAGGTTTCTCCGCTTCGTTTCCCCGTTTCGATTTCACGTTTCCCCGTTTGGCTCCCCGTTTCGTTTCCCCGTTGCGTTTCCCTCTTTCGATTTCACTTTTCCCCGTTTCCCCGTTTCGTTTCTCTGTTTCGATTTCACGTTTCCCCCGTTTCCCCGTTTCACTTCCCCGTTTCGCTTCCCCGTTTCGATTTCGCGTTTCGTTTCCCTGTTTTGATTTCCCGTTTCCCCGTTTCCCCATTTCGTATCCCCGTTTCGCTTCCCCGTTTCGTTCCCCTGTTTCGGTTTCACGTTTCCCCGTTTCGTTTCCCCATTTCGCTCTCCTCGGTGACTGTAGAGGTTCCTCACTGTTGCCTCTCGTCGCGTGGCGAATAGTTTAAAATCAGCGACATTCACTAGGCCACCAAGTTTTTAGCACCGTCTGATGGTCCCGGCCTTTCGATTTTCAGTACATTCGGGGCCAGAATAAAATATTTTGATGTATGTCAACTAGAAATTCTTAACAGCGAAGCTGTTGAGCAAATCGTTTGTGTATGATGTACGCAATTAAAAATACAAAGAAAACGTTCAGCGCTCGTGCACGCATCCCTCGAGCGCACGTTCGTTACGCTAAGCATACCCACTTAGGGAGATTGGCCAATATCGCCCCCTCCCTCCCACACATACACACACAAAAACTCGTTCTCGGACTCCCAATTCAAGAAAATGGGCCTAACACCGAAATTATCCGAATCCTCGAAAACACAGCCGACCAGATTGGCAGACTTATCGCCCGCATAGCCAACCGCAACAACGGCCTCAGAGAAGCCAACCTCCTTCGCTTGGTGCACGCATTCATTACCAGTCTCATCCCATACGCCACCCCCTTTCTGAAGTTTACCCAGACTGAAATTGGACGCCTCCAATGGATCATCCGCAAAGCGGTCAAACTGGCCATGGGTCTCCCCCACCGTCACACCTCTACTGACAAGCTTCTTAATTAACACCGGGACATACAATACCTTCGAGGAGCTGGTGTTTGTTGGCCAACTCCAGCGTGTTGGCCAGCTCCACCGTCTGGCCTCTACCCCAACGGGTCGCTCCATCTTAGCAAAACTGGGCATCTCCTTTGCTACGCAGCACGGAGATAAGGTCACGTGACTCTCTCCGATCACGTTACAGCGGGTGGCCCCCTCCAATCCCACGGAACGGCGTGCTCCTCCAATTCCACGGAACGTGAACCCTGCCTTCCATCCAGAACGCCGCCTTGCCCGGGCCAAGGCCTAACACGAGGCCCACGCTTCGCGCCCCACTAGCCCCACTACCCTGTACGTCGACGCAGCGGAATATCCCGACCGTACAGCCTGCGTCGCCGTAGTGGTCAGCTCCCGAGGAGAGACTGTTGCTTCGTGCTCCGTCTCCACGCCTCACCCTGAAGTTGGTGAAGAAGTCGCCATTGCCCTTGCCCGTATACAGCTACCCCGGCCACCGCAATAATCTCCTACTCGCAGACGGCTCTTCGGAACTTTGCGACTGGTCGTGTTTCCCCCTTCACCGCACGCATACTGCAGTCAGCAACGAATCCGCCCGCACATTGCCCACGGCTGATATGGACACCACCCCATTCATCCCTTCCGGGTAACAAGCTGGCTAACGAGGTAGCCCGAGATTTCTGCTGCCGGGATGCCTCGGATGCTGCCTCTCCACTTCGGGCGGGAGGGAGGGGTCGCCTAGCTACGCATCGGGACATTACGCAGCAAATACCGCCTTAGACTCACTTCCCAGGCCCCGCTCCCACTTTAAAACGCAGGCAGTCTGTTCAGTGGCGTCTACTGCAGACGAACACCTTTTCGCATCCCGCATTGTGGCACTTCCATTTCCCCACACGATACGGCCACACGTGCACGTGGTGCGGCGCACCTTTCGCTTCCCTGCCCCTCATAATGGGCGCGTGCCCCTCCAACCCCCCTCCATCTTATTCTATCCCTGCCCCTTACCACACTAGAGCAGTGGGAGGCTACGCTGCTCAGCTCCGACCCACAAGTGCAAGAGTGTGTAATCCAGCTTATGGTATCCAGCTGGCTGAACTCGCCGCTAGGGCCCATGGGAGACTGTAGTGTGCCGGTGATACCAACCGGCGCCTCTTTCTATACAGCTTTGGATGAACAAAGTTTCTACCACCACCACTACGGCGATAGCCGCGTGCCTCGAGCGTACGTTCGTCAAGCCAAGGCTAACATCGGCCACAAAAAGCTCCACCGTCCGCCGTATCGTGGCAGCACTTGCTCGGAACGAGAATCATAGCGTACACCATCATTCGTTCGTCCTCGTGTCGTCGTGCGCATGCGCTCTGTACCGTAGACTTGAATGCCGAAGCTGCTGTAGGTGATCACTGACTCTACATGGCCCGGCCGCGAATAATTCGCAGGGCCGAGGAAGAGGCCGCGCTTCGAGAGGCTCGGCGTACAAAGCATCCGCTAGAGGCGATAAGCAACGCTTGCAGAGTGGTGTACGAAAACGTCGACCAAAACGACGAGCCCATTCTGGCCTTGCGCAACATAAGGTCATTGAAATGCCCTGCCGCCGACCTCAACTACAAAACCACAACGATACTAAAACTTCGTGTCCGTCAATGACCACCAATTCTTGCGCGGAAGTTCAATCTTCCATGTCTTTTTTTGCAGGTTTTCGACTGCATGAAATGCCGATTTTTGTATGCACTAGCTAGCATATTCTCGACCAAATTGTTCAGTAGCCACTACAATAGCACTTTTCAAACGTTGTGTTTTAAACCGCTGAGTTTGAGGTGATAACTATAAACGACTGTTGATGAGTATAGTTATGACCATTTTCGGCCATCTTAGTGACAGCGCAATTCCTATTTCAAATAAATGTCCCTCATATATGAGCGTTTCAAGCTGAGTTTGATAACTGTAGATTTTAAAAAAATCCTAGATATGGTTGAAATATGCGCATCCCGGTAATGACTTTATCATTGACCACCGAATCACCCGAGGCGCTCTGGAAATAAAAGCGACTAAACCTAACTCCTTCCGGTAATGCTACCTCGCCCTTCATATCACTTCGAAAACTAATATACAAGGACATGCCAAGTGACACGACAACACAGTACGCCAACCTATCGAAAGTTAGCCACGTTTTCGAAGTTCAAGCCCCAACGCATTCAACAATGCGCATTAATGCTCGTATTCATTTTATATCACACTCGGAATACAATCAGCATGTATAAAATTAGCCCACGCGTGACTTAGTAACAAAAGCAAAGTGTGCGATCTCTGAATACTCACTTGACAGCAACAGTAGAAACCTGACAAACTTTTTCATTGCTGAGGAAAGCATTGCTACCGACGAACACGAGATCTCTCGCCTTATTAAGATGGCGTGGCACGGGACTGCAATTAATCTTTAAAAAAAAAACGGATCCCGGATCATGCGCGCTGCGAACAACGGGGCTTATATCCTCGCCAGTACCTCAACTATTGTCTTCATCTGGCCGGAAAGCACAAGATCTTAAAAATACGAAAGTGCGAACGTTTCAGGCCTAATACGTGTATCTTTAGGTCGGCAATGAAAAGCCTACTGCGAAAATATGTATCTTTTATTAACCTTCGGGGCATTGTAAACGTAACCAGCTACTTGTTGTAAAGTCTGTTTACACATAAACGTTCTCTCATTCACGCTTTGTGAGAACGTGTACTCAAAAAGAGCGTGTGTATTGTTCTAACGTTTCGATTTCTAAATATTAAGTATGGCTAAGTGCTCAGCGAATGCTTGCCGAGTTTCCGTAATAAACGGAGATCAAAGCAGCACCAATAAACGGGACAAAGAAAGACCAACACACGGCGCTGACTAGCACCTTGTGGTTTATTCCGCGAGCTGCGAAAATATACCGAAGGAAGGGAGACGAGGAAGAACCACGATAAGAAAAAGTAAATACGAAATGCAAAGATAAAGGAACCCGTGACAGCGAACACAGGTCCGGATTAACAGTGCTGAGGGCCTGATTAAAAAAGACGAGGGCGCCCATGACTCCTCCTCTCTCCTTACCCTCTCGTCATTCTTGAGGCTTCACGATTTTTGGAATTCGCTCCAATGAACACCTGTCGCATTTACTCGAAGAATATCCGGAGTGTTTATGAACATCACCTGGGCTGTCTGCTTTCTTACAGAGCATGTGGAGATATTGTCATCGCAATTGAACTATACCGGGAGACGAAGAGAGAGAGAGAGAGAGAGAGAGAGAGAGAGAGAGAGAGAGAGAGAGAGGAGAGAGAGAGAGAGAGAGAGAGAGAGAGAGAGAGAGAAATTTATTACGCAACAATGTGAAAGTGGTTCCTCAGTCAGTCCTCGAGCAGAGCTTCGGGCCGCACTCCAGCGTCTCGGGCTGCCCAGCCACACCCTGATGAACCTGCTTTTCCCGACGGGCCCCAACTCCATCCGGCGGGAAGCATTCAGACTTCTCCTGGCCTTCCTCGAACAGACGAACCTCATACAACGGCTCCCAATGCCTGCCGGCAAGCCTTACGCACTCCTTATCTCTTTCTTTATCTCTCTCCCTCTTTCTCTGTCCCCATTTGTTCTCACCTATCTCCTTTCATTCCCCTTCTCCCCTTCCCCCGGACTGGATTGCATGCTGGCGAACTCCAAACAAGTTCAAAATATCCCCAGTCCACTTCTTTTCCACTTTCTGTATCTATAAAAAGCACTCCCTCACCCTGGTTCCTCAGTCCAGGAGCCCATGTGCTGTCCAGGCTGCCGTAGCCCTGGTCACAAGCAGGGGCTGATCCTCAGGTCGACAGCTGGACAGCAGTATCTCCCACTGCTCAAGGGAAGAGGACGGGTTCAGGGGCGGAAGGTGTGAGTTTTTTGTGCAGCAGAATAATATGTGTGTCAGAGTTCCTGGTTCCTGGCATAATTTACACTTATCAGAGTACTGTGTAGAAAAGAGTAAATGCATACAGATGGGGTTGGGGAAAAGTGCCTCATTGAATTTGTCTGAGCGTGATTTCTTGACTTTTGTCAAAGATGTGTGAGGACTGGGAGAGAGAGAGAGAAAACACTTTATTGGTGAGACACCGGGTTCAGGTTGGGGGGGTGGCCTCAGCCCAAATGGCCGAAGCGACCTGTAGTGCCCGTTGCGTCAGGGTCCGTTGATCCACGAGGCAAGAGCTACCCAAGGCCTGCTCCCAGTGGGTGGGGGTGGGGAAGGGGGGGTAGGGGTCCGCGGGGCACTCGCATAAGGAGTGGTACAGCGTGTCGAGGTTGCGGCATCTCGGACACTCTGCGGAGAGGAAGAGGTGTGGGTGGGAGTGCTGTAATTGCGTGCGATGGGGGAAGGAGTGGGTTTGTAGAGTGCGCCACATCTGTGCTTCCTCTATCGTAAGTTCGGCGTTGGGTGGGGGTAGTGTTCTGCGGGTGAGGCGGTAGTGCTGTGTGGTGTCTCGGTATGTGGTGAGGGCGTACCCAGTGACGTCGACTGTTTTTTTAGAAGAATTTTTAGTGCCGAAGCTGAGATGTTGCCCTTCTCATAGTTGCGAAGCGCCTGCTGTGAATCCGATAGCACGACGGTCGGTGTTAGCGTCTTGGTTATGGCGAGAGCCAGGGCTGTTTCTTCTGCAGTGGTGGGGTTTGCCGTACAGACGGAGGCTTTGATTGCTGGTTGCGGTTCTGTGGCGGAGGCAATGCCTGCGATTGCGAAGGCTGCTCTGTCGGGGTACCGTGCCGCATCCACATACACGGTGTGTTTGTCTGGTGGATAGTGCTGCGAGTGGTAATGCGCGCGTGCCTCTCTTCTTCCCGCGTGGAAGGTCGGGTGCATGTTTCGTGGGATGGGTTTGACCTTGATTAGGGCTCGTATGTGTCTTGGTATCCTGGCCGCAGCGGAGTCGGTGTTAGGCGGTTCTATTTGGATCCGCTGCAGTATGTACCTTCCCGTCGTGGTCTGCGCCAGCCTGTTATCTGTGTCGTGCGATGGGCATCGATTATCTCGTCTACGGTGTTGTGGATGCCCAGTTTTGCAAGTCTGGTTGTTGGAGCGGAGTGCGGAATGTGGACTGGGAAAGGTCTGTCTCGTGGTTCGATGGTATTGGGTGATTTCTTGGCAGGTGAATACAGGGGCGGAAACAGCCCCGGTCTCAGCGGCTCGGTGAGCGAGGTCTCGAGCCTGTCGATGAGCGAAATTGGTAGACATTATGTGGACTCCCGCCCACTCAGCATTGACGGGAGGCGAAGAGACATAAGCAGCATTTAGACTGGACGGGCTAGTTTATTCGTACTGAAAGAATGGTAAACCGGTGAGAAGTTAAGACGAAAGGAAGAAATACATAAGACACTTAGAAGTGCAGTCTAAAGTTGTATGTGTTTCTTCCATTTGTCTTAACCTTTAGCGCACTTTACCCTATTTCAATAGTACAACATCGTCCCTCAAAAATCAGGAAGTGCATCCGTGAAAAATTTCTTCGTCTATCTGCTTCACTAATTCGGCAGCGCACGATTTGGTTGCCTGCGTGTGAAAGCTGCCAAAGTAGACAGGTGGGCCTTTTTCAGAAACTGCTCGCACATCCACATAGTAAATACGCTACAATCGTCTTGCTGTTTTTTTTTTTATTTCATCCAGCAACAGCAATTTAAGCTTTCTTAAGACAGCGTTCCCATACAAACAGTGATATTATATGTATATTGTAGTATATGCCGACTGAGCTCAACAAACAATTTAAATGGTGTATTATTCAAATGTTTTCATCTTGCGGTGAGCTAAATATTTTATAAAAGTGGCGCCTATAGAAAACGAGATCAATACCGAACTTTCACGAAAATGCTTTTAAGAACACTCTCGAGTGAACAATCCCACATAATTTCATTTATATAATCTCTGTTTCAATCAGGGAAAATCAGCGGGAAGCTCAAACTTTTTCTAACCAAATCACGATGTCTACCATTTTTTTCAGCCCTCGGGGAGGGCCCCTAAGGCCTGGGATCCCGGTTAATTTGAACCCTTTGAACCATGGATAATCCGCTCCTGCGAATACGCAGTGATAATTACCGATACCACATATAACTATCAAACCCCTGGCAGAAATACCAAGGGGGTTGGCGAGGCAAAATCAGCGGTAGACAGTATACAGCTTTGTCTTCAAGAATCAAGAAGGAAAAATCGGATCTTATCTTTCGTCTTAAAATTGTTGTTCAAACGAGATTAAAGATTAACGACGAAATCGAGGCTTCGACGGACACCCGTCTGGTCGGGAATGACACTGAAGTACCCGGTACCCGGCTCCCGTTCAGGGTGCCGAAACGTCATTGTTTTATTTTCTCTGGTGGTCGGCGTATTCTTTATTATGTACTTCAAAGATTAACGACCTTTCTGTAAGAGGCCCTACAGCCACTAAATAAGCTACAGTTAAACCTAATCTATAGTGGCTATAAGAGGCCCCTAGCAGAACTATTTGTAGAGGACTGCCTGCTTTTCCAGTTTCCTGTGCTGCGAGCCTCGACTGACGGCGCTTCCAAAACACGGCGGATTCGAAGCTTTAGGAGGAAGCGCCAGCTTCGGAAACGGGATGCCCTCCGGTGCTCCAGAATTGACGGCGGAGTTGGTTCGTACCAGTTTCTGCAGACGCGGTGAAATATATGGCGTCTATCAGGGATGCGGTCGCTGTGAGCCACCACATGACGCAGCGAACGACCAACTGCACTCAAATTTCACCTCGACCAAATTTATTCTTTATGTGTATTAAGTACCCCCAAATCAGCTGGGACACGAGTGGCAGCCCCGTGAAACGCCTCTTTAATCAGTCAGAAGAGTTTAAAAAAGCTCCGCCGAATACCACGTTGCACCTGCCATGACGCGCCTGTGACGCTCCAGCCGACGGGGGCTTCTTCCTCTGGCCAGCCACGCAGCTGCAGAACCGGTCGAGCTTTGCTCCGAACACTTCCCCCATTTGCTGCCCCGTGCGCGTGTCGAGATTGCGCGCAGGCTCGCTCCCAAGCAGTTACCATCCAGCCGCTCGCTGGACGGCTGCAACGTCACAGTCAATGACCACACTCTTTTCGATTTCGGTTTCAAAATCGCCAATTTTAAATGCAGAGCATTTCAGTAACTCACGATGTCACCCGCGTTGACGTCCGTAGTCGTAGTCCGCACCCCTCCCCCTACACTATATAAAAAAAAATACTAACCGGCGCCTGGTTTCGATCCCTCGACCCTGCGGGCGGAACGCAATGTACATGGTGCTCTACCCACTGCGCCACAAAGCCGACACAGAATGGGAGGCTACGAACGCGCCTTATATCCTTGACTCATTCAAACTACGTCAAGAAGCTGCTGATACAACGCATTCACTACCACCAACTCCCCAAACACTAAACGTTAACGCAATACACCCACCCCCTATGCGACGCATTTACTCGAGTTCCCCTCGCGGGGAGATGGGCCCAATTTTGTTTGCTGACCGCTTGCGGCGTCCACACGCGTATTTCCGCTGTCATAATTTGCATCTTGCTTTCTTTTTCAGCAGATTGTACGGGTTCGAAATTTTGAGTGCAATCTAAAGACGATAGTCTTTCTTGGGCTGCTTCAACTTAGAAATTTTGGTCTGTCTGTATGTCTGTTTGTCTGTCTGTGACTCGATTCAGCCGTCCGGCCAAACTGAAACAAAGTATGCGCAGTAGTCTTATATTCTCACAGCGAAATCTAAACGTCCAAGTCTGGTTTATATGTTCATACTCGCCAACATTATTGAACAAGAGCAAGCCATTACGCAAATATAAGGCAAAAAATCAATACATGAGAGATATTTGCAGTGTTCCTTTATGAATAAATTAATAGATGCTTGATTTTTGCAAAATGAAATACTTCATCTACTGCAGAAAAAAAAAACCACTCTCGCCTGCTGTCGCCCGCGCCACTGTAGCTTCTGGTGGTATTTTAAGAATTCAAGCGGCAACAGTTACGAAAGGTTCCACTAGATACGTTCCACGTTCTCCTTGGAACGCACGTGGACTAGAGAAAGGCGGTTCTATGAACGTTGAAGTAGGGCACGTCGATTCACGCACGTCTCCGCCGTACGCCAGCGCTGGCATCGAGGCACCCGGCCTGGAGCAGAGGAACGAGGTAAATTTAAATTGACTTGAGCAAACCTTTAGTGTGTTTACCTTGGGAGGAGCGTGACTGAAGAGGAGCAGCCTGAGAGGTCAGCAGGAAAGCGAAGTGAGGCATTTACATGGCAAATGTCGGCAAAGGCTTTTGTCTTTTGTCGACATTTGCGACGAAAGGAGCAGATACCCGGCCAATTCTTAAAATTATTTCGGCTTGGTGTGCGTTGATTCGCCTTCTTTCGTTACTGCCTCCCTGACATTGATATCTAGATCATTCACTCAGCTCCATGACCTGTTGCGGAAGCAGAGATGCTTTGCGAATATGTTTAAAGGCATCACCATCAGCTTGCGAAAATGACGACAGGAACATGTTCGCCGAATCGTTACTGTGCGTGTCGTTCTTGTTATCGTTAGAAAGCAGCCTGCATGCTCTTGCCGTTATAGTGGACAACGAAGCTGGTACTACTGGTACTTGGTGGGCAGATATCGACGATCATCTGATACTGGGCGAGGTGTTCTGCTGGCGTTGTACACGGTTTTATGAGATGAGACTCATCGTGGGTGGCATTGACAGCAATTAGCACAGTGCACGCACTTATGTTGGCTGCGTGTTCATAGCGCACGGTGTGCTGAGCCTGCGCGTCTCTGTCTGAACCGTCGGGAGAGGGACAAAATGGGTGCCTTTCAGTACGATGGGAACACCCATCTCTCGCTTGACTCACCCAGGTGGTTCAGACGTAGCCCCCGGAAGTCCAATTCATAGCAGTTCGGCCAACCGGATGGCGTAGCACGCGCGTTCGGAACGAGCTCATTTCTTCGTCGAACAGCTGCGCTATGGTCCTTCAGCTCGTCCTCTGTCAAATTATCTTGTATTGCGGCGTCATTGGAGCTCAACTGGTTTGTCGAGGACAAAGTCGAGCTTAGCATAAAGATCGATCACGGGCGGAGCTGGGTCCTACAGGGCGCCGACTGCCGCGGTTTGACCACTGATTTCCTCTCTCCGGAACCTGCAGCCTCGGTTCAGGTGTTTTATAGGGAGGGGCGGCGTAGCCGGATGAGGGTCGGCTTGGGCGCGAACCATGATGGGCAGCAGTCGGGGGTACGGCCTCCTGGATCAAGCAGCGCACAGGTATACATCCAGGGCCTCGCGCGCCTCGTCAAAGGCAGGTCCGCTCGTGCCTCGACTCCCGGGTTTCACGGCACCAGCGTGTGGCGGATCTAAGAGGCAAATCACGACCCAGATACCCCGCTCTCGTGGAAGCAGTGGAACAAACTCTGAGCGAGGCAGTGGGCGCAGCTTCGTCTTGCTCTTCATAACCCGCTGTCGCCCGCTGCCTGCGCCCATCTTATCCTTTATTTACAACACTTCGCTGACACTTTCCTCCTCTGGTACGTTCATCCAAGGCCCTCTCGGTGAATGCACACATTATGGCTCAGAAGTACAGCCCTCGTCTCTTGTGCGGAAGATGCTGTGTTTGAATACGAGCACCGCCGAGCACCCACCGTTTTTTTTTTTTTTTCGTGGGTAGAGGCGTCACTGCTAAAAGTCCGACCTTTGGAAGGGGATTTACACCTGCAAAACTGCCTTTACCCTTGCTAGGGGCCCCCAATTCTAGTCTATCTGGTGGGGCCGGCCCCAGCCGCGTGTTTGATGTTCGGCGAGAAGTCGTCACCAAAAGGGAGAAAGGGGAGGCAGAACCCATTCAACAGAGGAGCCACGCATGCGTGGATCCTCCGTTGTCACACACTTCCGGCTCGCTTTAGAGAGAGAGAGAGAGAGAGAGAGAGATAGATAGGAGAGAGAGAGAGAGAGAGAGAGAGAGAGAGAGAGAGAGAGAGAGAGAGAGAGACTTTAATTTGGGAACGAGTGGTTGAGATTTGGGTATACGGGTGGGTCCCTCCGTCCAGGACCCCTGTCTTTTCCGCTACTCTCCAGGCTTGAAGAACCAAGTCCCCCTGAACCCCAGGGTCGGAGCTAATCAAAGCTGCCTCCCATAACTCGACAGTGCGTGTTTGTGGTGTTGGGTGCTGAGGGTCATCTGACGGGGCAACCAGAGCGTGGAACAAGTTCGATGATTTTCCGCACTTGTTGGATCTCGTGTATCGTTTAATACCGAAGCATGCGCTCTACTCGCGCACTTGTATACGTGAAGCGGCGACTGTTTCAATCGCGTGTTGGACTTCGCTTCGGTTGAACTACACGATTAAACCTGAATATTTTACCGAAGTAAAATGCGCTCCCATGATACCTGTGTTCGATTTCTCGTCCTCGGTTGATGGCCGCTTCTGCGGATGTTGAAGTTTGATTTATGCAGAAACAGTGTTCTAGGCAGTATTACCTGAAATCCTTTGTCATCAGTTTTGTATTGCAACAATCGCAGTGCAGCGTCCGCAAATCGCCACGTAGGTGGAACGGCTGTTCCTCAAGCATGGATCTACCGTCCACCCTGCGATCGGACGCCGCTGTACAAGTGTACAAGCTGTACAAGTCAACATTATGACTGAAAACAACCCGAATATCTGCTCCCTATCATCACTATCCCACCCTTGTAACCCGTGTAGGGAATTGTGGACAGGGACAAGAAAAAACGCCCTGCACAGTACACACGTGTCGGTTTAATTTACGTTATGTGATAGGGGCCAGCGTTATGGTGTGGCTTTTGACACGAGCAAGTGCGACGTTTGCGATACTGTTTTGTTTGTTTGCCGTTTTTATTATTACTGTTGCGTACGGGAAGGCCGACCCGAGCCGAGCTCCGTCGCCTCCGACATACGTGTGGTAGCGTGGTGAAGCGAGCGGCCAGCCACTGTTGCAGCCGTGAAGAACTCCAGAAGCCGTAGGCAAACGTAACTTGTTTACTTCATAGCGAGAGATGAGCCGAAACCAAAGAACAATGCCCCGACGGGCGAGGTTACAGCACATGACTCGAGCAGAGTGACAGCACTGATTCACTGCTCATGCAGAAATGAACTACAGCGCTTGGAGGGGTCTTATTTACACCAAAAGTGCCAACGGTCGAAACAAGCGTTCCCTCTAGATTCTGCACATGACACGAACGGCACAGACACACACAACACTCTTTCCAGAGTTCGTGAGCAGTCGGTAGTAGCGGCGCACGCTGAGTCCGAGAGAGGGGAGAGAGGAGGTATCCGCAGCGGACGCGGGGCTTCCGCGTCCTTGGGTAAGTTGAAGCCTGCCTCGTCTGCCAACGCCCGTTTGAATCGCGCCGATAGCGAGGCGCCTGCGATCCAGACGTGTAGCGACGCGTTTGAATTGTCGGCTGCAAGCGTGAGTCACCGACAGGGAGGGGCCTGTTTGAAAGGCGCACGTAGTGAGGCTTCGCCGCACAGCCGAGGAGTATTGAACGAAGCACAGCGGTGGGCTGATTCGTAACATTACCCTTCCCACGTATCGCGTTTTCCGTGTGTCTGTGGCATAAACTGAGTTGACGTCTAGAGTGTGTGTTTCGTCTCCTCTTTAGCTTCGGCACTGTCTTAAAGGAGCCCTAAACAGGCTTCTGAAGGTCGCCATTCTAATCGCGCAATCGCTAGAGTACCCCTGCACGACAATGTATACCAAATATTACACCTCTGCGTAAAGCAGGAGCCGCACAAACGCGCAACAAAGATCCTTTCTTTCTTTCCTTGCTCACCTACCGCTTCCTTGCCGCCACACTGCCGCGCTCTGACGTGCGACAGACTGCTTGTGACGCACCCTGTGACGCACGAAGCTCTGAACAGTACGGCTGCGCTATTGGTGGGCCCCGTTAAATGCTGTAGCCAATCAGCGTTCCCGGCTCTGGGGGAAACGTGGTTGCGCGCGGCGCTCCTGCACCGGCGGTACGGCGTATTCGTCTTGCACTGGTGGCACAGACGAATGTAGATCGCCGCCATCCGTTACACGAACTTAGCTGAGTTTAAATATATAGCGCGTCGTTTACAAGGTATGAATAACGCTGAAAAACACGGAGCATCTCTGCGGGCACAAACGCCCGCTAGACGCGCGACCGCGGCCAGCATCTGCCTGCACGGTCGACAAGCAGCCCACTGTGCGGTGTATGCACGATACGGCATACACCGCAGCAGCTAAAACTTGTCACCGCCCGCCAGGGCGGGACTATTGCTGAAAATCAGTTTGCAAGTACGTGAAAGGGGGTGATAGGGCAGTGAAAGATTTCGCGGGGGATCGTCGTCGTCGCGGCCTCGCAAAGCAGTGTCTGGATACCTCGGTGGGACCAGTGCGCTGCTACTGATGATGATGATTGGTGGCTTTCCCTTTGAATCGGGGCGTCGGTTGTCAGCAACCGACTTGCCAGTTTTATTACGCCTACTCGCCCTACTCCCAGCTAACCTAATAGATTTGCATCCTCCCTCCCATCTCCCTCTCTTCCCTGTTTAAAAACTCATCGCCCCCACCCCCGTTTTTTTCTCCCCTCGCTGTTCTAAATTCTCATCCGCTATGATTACTCCGCCTGCGTACTCATCCCTTCCCTACTTTTCCTCCACCACCACTCCAGTCGCCTCTTCGTCACCTCTATGGCCTTGAAGTTGAGGTTCACCCTCTCCCCAAATCCCAAAGCCTCCACCATCGTCGTTTCCCCCTCACCCCGCGGTGGTCGTATCTCTGTGCAGTCCCTGACAATATGGTCTATAGTTTCCCGATCACTGCCGCAGCACGCACATGTTTCATCCTGCTGCCTGTAGCTACCCGTGTATGCCCGGGTTCTCAGGCACCCTGCCCGTGCCTCGAAGAGCAAAGTACTGCCTCTCGTATTGTCATAGAATCCCTCCTTCTTAATTTCCCGTTTCTCTGTCCCTATAAGTCTCCAGGGTTTTTTTTCGCTTCCATGCTCTGTGCCCACTTCGTCGTCTCTGCTGCCTTTACCTGCTTTTTAACTGTTGTGTAAACACCACTTTCCCTACCGAATTTCCGTACCGCTTGGTCAGCTGTCTGGTCCTCCGTCTCCACCGCGTGTCCACGCTCCTCATATAGAGGTACTTAAACACCCTCGCGGCCCATTTTTCGTCCTCCATGTCACGAAGTCGCTCCTCAAACTTTATCTTGCTCTGCGCCTCCCTCGCCTCGAAAGACGACCAGTCCATATCCCCTTGTACCGCTTCGTTTGTAGTTTTGATGTGGGCCCCTAGGGCCAATCTGCCTACCGGCCCTCTGATTTACCTCCAGGCCCGCTTGGGTCCTCTGGCTTCATGCACAGAACCGAATTTGCGAAAGTTAATCCTGGTACCATGACCCCTTTCCAGACTCCCCTTAGCACCTCGTATTTGCTGTATCCCCAGAGGGCTCTATGCTTCATTATGGCCGCGTTCCGTCTTCCTTTCGTCTTAAGGTGCGCCTCATGCGCCTGCGTGTAATCTTCGCTGTCGTTCAGCCATACTCCTAAATATTTATACTCTTTCACCAATGGTATTTCTACTTGCTGCACTGATACTGTTTTGTGCTCCGCGCCGTCGTTAAAGACCATGATCCCCGATTTTTCTCTGCTAAAGGATAGCCCTAGGTGCGTCGCTTCTTCACCGCATATATCCATCAAGCCCTGCATACCTATCCGGTTATCTTGAGCGGCACAGGCAGCGCCTCCTGGCAGCCGCGGCGGCATATTTTGCTCGTACGGGGCCGGCGCGGTCAGCCGCCCCCAGCGCCAGAGGTATCACAGAACGGCGCCTTTACGGGCGAAAAATAAGCGATTCTGTCTACTTTTATGTTTGCGAATGGCTCAGCAGTTACAAAAACAAGTCTGGAACATCGCCGAAGAATAAATTATGTTGGTTTCTATGCGAATGTTATTAAGGAGAGCGCAGGCTGCGCTCCGAGAAGCCATCTGATCACCTCAACGCTTGGTTCCAGCATTTCTTCGTCAACAGCGTCTGTCGGAGCATATGTTGGCTCTACATTTTGTGACTACCCTCGTACGCAGGAACGTCAGCAAAACCGTATTTCACATCATGAATTTGTGCGGGCACCTTTTTCGGGTGACGTGTACACTAATTTCGATGTTCGACAGTTTCAACAGCGCTCGTCGTGCTAACATATAAATAAGCGTTTTATTTGCTGCTGTGTGTCCTGCGTTGGACGCACAGATGGCTTATCCCACGCACGCGGCAACTTCGTGGGTAATTTCTGCCCGGCTGCCGTGGCTACTCATGTAAAATCGCCGTCGCCGTGTGTTAGCCCCATCCGCGGCAGACAGCCTTCCAGCAGCTTCCTCGAAAAAAAAAAAAGAAAAAAAAAAACGCTTTGGGTTTGCCGACGAGCACAGAAACGAAGCAAGGGATTATCTACGTGAAATATCAACGAAATTCGAGAAATTTAGAGAATTGTACGTGTGTATGAATTCATATGCCGCTTCTGTTCATCTTTAGGCTTTTAATTGCAGCCAGATTGGTGCTTTTCTGACTTTTTCGTGTTTTTGTTTGCTTTTCTGGTTTGTGTTATTTTGGAATCAATAAACAGGTGAGTGCGGCGAATTGGTTTTCTTTTTGTTCCATTAGTTCATTTCTAGCTCTATTGGTATTTTTAGTTTTTCTTATACAAGTAACATACATTTACGTTATTATACAACAAATGTTTTAATAATTATGCCCTTTTGTGCGAATGCAAGGTGTTTTGTGATTCGGTGCGTATTAATAATTTTTTGTGTTCTTCGGGTTGTATTTCCGGGTTCTTTATAATTTTGTTTTATTAATCGTGTGATTCATGTGAATAGGTAGACTTCTCGATATAGCGAGTTCATTTTTATTCTTTTTTCCTGTATGTATTTTTAACTTCACTCGACGAATGGTCTACAGTTAACCCTATTACGACGTGCTACTTCGATCTCCCATTGTGCGTTATTGTGCAAATGCCAGGCATTACACAGATTGGGCTCTGGGGTACTAGCAAAAAATGCTGACGGATTAAAATTTATATTCCATATTTTTTGCTTACTCCCAAGCAGCACTTGCATTTTAAACTATTCATTTGAATCACACCATGTTCCGGGGCTATATAGAGAGGTCCTGTTTCGGTCTGAATTTCTGCGTTGACGCCGAAGACATGGTTGCTGGCGTCTAGTCTTTTTTTTTTTTTTTTTCCGCAGGTCAAGTAGCCTTTATTTTTTAACTATTTCTCAGGGCTTATTTATTCGAAGCCGCAGAACAGTTGACGCACGGCTCGCTTCGCGTAGTCACGCTGGCCCTGCGCACGGGATAGGCGGACTGGCGCAGCGCGGTACGAAGGCATAAGATGCGGATGCGGATCGACAGGGGGCGCCGCTGGTTCGAATTCAGTGGCGCCACCATACCAGCGGCCATCTTCAATTATTGTCGTTAACGAGCATGTTGTGTTTGGACGCCCCCTATCTGGCCTTCAAACGCTCGTTTCCACAATTATAAAATTGTTCCTGCGTGGCGTGCGAACTAAACTTTTAAAGAAGGGCGATGACCCCGCCCGGCAAAGGCTGCCAGTTATCACTTTTTCCTATGCTGCAAACTAAACACCGCACACAGCAGGCACGTCACAAAAGGGAAGAGCTTTGCGCCGGTCTTCGCTGTGTGGTGAATCACATAAGTGGCAACTCTTTTTTATCAGACTGTGTTAGACGATCTCACTTCTCCCGTCTGTACCGCCGCCGCCGGAGGCGACGAGATCAGCGGCAGAGACGGAGAAGTGCGATGCCATGTGTTGGTGTGAGCTTCCTTTAATTTTTTATAACTCCAAGCGCATGCTCAAGGCGCGCACACGGTCGATACACGTGCCGTGGGCGAAGCGCACAGCGGCGCGAGGGGTCGCGCGACGCTTTTACGTGGCATTCAGCGAGAACGCACGGGGTAAACACACAGATGTGCTCAGTGAGTGCACGTCTGTCTCCCCTGTCTCCGCGTGGGCTCGTAGTACTCAATCGGTAAGACAACGGCGCTCTCGCTCCATTTCTCTGCTCATTCCAGGTTCGATTCCTGGCGGTGCCAGTAACTTCTTGTATTTGTTCGAGGGAATTTTCTGTTGACACCAGCGGTCGCGACAGAACCCTTGGGGGGTAGAGGTAAAAAGGTTCGCCTTAAAAAATGGCGCAGCTTGCGCTAATGGTGCACGGCTGGATGGACAGCCGAGCTGGCGGCCCCTCTTTCTTCGTTGGAGACCCGGCTGTTGCACATGGATTTCCGAACTTGCTTCTTAAAAAGTTCTCATAACTGGCAGGCCAGGATCGTTCCGGCCGCAGGCGTTCACATCTCCGCCACGTGGAGCGCGTTAGCAAGTGCTAGAACACGCAGCAACCAGCTTCGGAACTCTGCGTCCCTGCTCCCACTTCAGGCGCAAACGCACGTGAACTGGCGAGAACAGCACGCTAGAGATCACGCCACAAAGGCAACCGCATAGAAGCCGGTTTCATGATGTGCGAGGCCCAGCTGAGATAACGACCACGGGAAGTGTTTTTGCCTGTGGTTCGTCGTTTTGTTTCATGCAGTGGCGGTCTTTTAATTTGTTCTGTTGTGCTTAATGTGGGGGGTTAGGTTATCGCTTTTTTCGTTCTTGTATTTCCAATCTTCCAAACCGATGCGTGCATTTGCCTTCCCGTCCTTGAAAGACGGTCTGGAAAGATAAGATGATAAGGTTTGTGCACGCTACGGGCACCTAAATTCGTTAATTTTTCGCTTCAAGATTATCCCATTTGGCTCTAGTACTTGTAAAAATCTGGCCTATTTTTCTTTTAAGTGCATTGCGTACCAGCTAGCACAACCAGCGCAGCGCAATAATGTGCAACCTCAGCTGCACGTTATTTCCCGCTGTACCCTCTGGCCCTTGGTGCGGCCCAGTGGTTAGTTTGCCGGTTTCACGGCGTAAAGGTCCTTGGTTCAATTCCCGGGACCTCCGGAACCACATTTCTTTCTCGAGGCTTGTGGGCTCCTTGCCACTTTCCCACACACTTCTTGGCCTAGCAATTTTACCCCCTCCACTTCGCCGATGATAGCTTTCTGGTAACACTCCACGGCAGAATTGAAAGCTTAAACATCTCTTCTGTTAATACCAAAAATGTCATAATAGGTGCCGCCGCCACTGGCCATACTGCGCAACTTGGACCAGAAGTGATCAAGACTTCTGGTGTGCACGTCTTTCCTGGCTGCCGCTACATGGCACTACTCGTCCACACTTGGGGTGGGCAGTACCGCTTTTTGAGGAAGCATGTGAGCTATGCATGAGTGCTAGTAGTCAGAAGCTGCTAAGGACATTGGGAGTTCGGGAAAGCCCAACTGGTTTGAGCGAAACTGACCAAAATCGCCCACTCAGTACGTGGTTGCTTCTATCTATACATCACCGCTGCCTAGCTTGCTTCCAATTTATCGTGGTGCTAACAGCGGCTGCACTCGGCGTTTGCACAATGTTTGATCAGTGTTTATGATTTCTCAACAATTAAGAAATTTTTTGGCACCTAATCAACGCTAAAATGGCCGTCTGAAACCAACTTGCTGGTTGCCTTCAGTGTCACTTTAAGAACCCAGCAAGACTTGAGCGCACAATGAATTACACAGAACGGCCCAAAACTGCTAGTTCCGGCTTCTGTTGCTCCGAGCCCAGAGGGTACGTGCATAGAACCACGTCCATGACCTTGCCATTTTAAAGGACGTCAAAACACTGTGGAGGCGGTGGAACCATTGGCTTAAGTATAGAAGGCTCTACTTCTACCAACCCGCTGCCAAAGCAGAGTTACCTGAAGGTGTCTAGGCCACTACCCATTACGGTGGACATTTGATGACTTCTTTCAATAAAAGAGCGAATGGCGGCTTCTATTGCGACTGTAGGCAGGGGACAGGAAGCCTTTAACCTCAAACCAAAAGGTGACACACTGCCAGTGCAATTGCGAAAAATAGTGTTAAAGGAGCCATGAAGAGAAAATACAACTTCGTTTAATTTGAAAGAACTAGGATTCAGTATCTCACTCAGCTCCATTACAGCCACAAAAAATGTTTTTTTAACGAAAAAAAAAAGCAAGAAGTATTTAAAAACTTTCAAATTTTGCACCACAGTGACGTGTTATGAGCAAGAATGACGTCATACGGGCCAACAATAAGACAATTTTCAGTACGTTAACTACACGTTAGCATTCAAGTGATGCGGTCAAATGGAACTAGAGGCCCCATTACAGACGTCCAGTCGTGTCATCGCGACAGGTCAGGCGGCCGCCAATCGCACAAACAAGGTTCCGTGAAAAAGTTGCGGGAAATTGGCTAGGGGGTCGCGACTGCTTCACACGTTTTCTTATCTCCGTTATTTGTTCGAAGATTGCAATGATATTGGTATCATTGTTATCGGGACTAAGCAGTCTTTCTAATAAACCCAACTTGTGTTTTGTCTTCATGGCTCCTTTAACAGGTCGAGAGAACAAAGTCACAGAAAGCAGCTTGCCAAACCAAAGCAGTTTTATTACATTGAAAAGGGGAGTTTCGCAACATTTTCCATTGAGCTCAGATCAGTTTTGCAAAGGACTTGCCGAAAGAGGGGCCCGCCCGCACATAAAACTTAAGGCTGCTCCACTGTTTCGTTGTTGAAGCATTTTCACCGACACTATTGCCCGACACACCGAAGGAATGAATATATTACCTTTTATTAACACTCCAGGTGCACTGAAAAGAAACGCACCTGTACCGAGATTTACACAAGGAACAAAAAATCTAGGCAGACACACAGTGAACTAGCATAGCATGAGCAATGATCAATGTTTTGATAATGTATTGCGGTTTTCCTTGTAAGATACGATCTAGTTACTACTCCGATAATCCGTTTCAAGATACGCACATGCCTGGAACTTCCGGTGATGCAAAACTTAAACATGTTGATATGCTGCGCCTCATACCTAAGACATACTAAAACACCCTTATTTATATATAAAAAAAAAGCGCAAAATTGAGCTAAGAGAACTTTTTGCAATAAAATGTAATTATGAAAGTTGGGGAGAGAAGAAGAAGAAAAAAAAAAAAAAAAAAAGCACTGCTGGGGCATGAATTCAGGCCGTTCGGACCAAAACCCAAGACTCTACCAAACAGCAGAGCTCGTTTTAGCAGTTCAGGGGTGGAACACGGTACACGGGTTTGGAAGCAGTCCTGGGAGAAGGCAAAATTGCCTTTTGTAGCAGGCTTGGAGCAGCCAGAAAAGCAATTGGGCAGGGGGCTGGCACAGCAGCCTGCGCCAGCCTTCTGCCAATGTTTGTCTACTATATTAGGCCTTCTAGACCCTACTACGAACCAGGAAAGCAATTCTTGTACTATGTCTGGAAATTGACAATGTGCGGAGTTATCTACCTTTGGTCCAAGCGAGAGCGCCGCGCTATCACTCGTTCAAAGGGTAAACCTCACTCCCAGAGTGGAAGGGGATCAGATAACACGCCCTAGATAACCGGGGATCAGATAACGACGGTGTTCCGTAAAACAAGGCGTTTTCTTGCATTTGCTATTTCAAACACTGGTTTCAGTGTGTGCAAACCAGAACATGGCTTTGTCTCCACCCATAATAGGGTTGCGAGAGTCGACAAACGTACGCCGTAGACTATGTAACAAGAGCGTGTTAGAAGGCATAACAATTGCTGGACCATCCTCCACATAAGCAAAGCTAACCTCAAAGACCACAGGCGAAAATGAGTAATTAGCTCATAACAAAGGCAAACCGAATTAACAAACGAGGGCAAAGCGTCCAAGACCCTGTCTGTTATTGACATGCACAAACGCTCCCCAGAAATGGTCGACTAAACTGAAGTTAACCTTCAGATAACCTACAACCTTTCATGCGAATATTACTGTTTTCTATGCCTGCAATGTGACACGAAACATTTCACTCGCTTTTGGTCATTCTCCATTGATTGTGGAGCAGCGGCCGGCACCGGCAAACAAAACCATGCAAATGCGACACGAATAAATTCAAAGTGAAGCGGAGAAGGCACGTAATGCCTGCGGCCTCACAGCTAAGCAGAGGCCAACTTTCATAGCGGCTCAGAGCCTTGATGGAACCGAAACCATAACCGCACTAAAACCGAAAACACTATGTTTCAGCCACGTTTTCGGGCACGGGGCGATCTCGCGGCTCAATTCGGGCTCTGCAGTGCAGGACGGCGCTGAAAAACGAGTTTGGCGCAACAGAGGCGGTTATGCGCAAGATGGCACAGGTGAACATGTTTGGCGCTCAATGGCGCAAATGGCACAGCTGTTCCACCCCTGTAGTTGTTCAAGGGAATATAGGAAGTGTTCCAAGCAAACCAGTAGGCAGGTGCACACAGGAAATGCCAGGCCTGTACCTATCAGGAAACGGAATAGTGCGTCACTACCGCTGCACATAACGGTCGCACAAAATCAGGCGAAATAACCATTTTCATCATCATTACTGCGAAGAGATGGAGCGACTCGGAAAGACGTGTAGCAAAATTATTTCCAGCTTGCACGGTTCCCTTGACTGCAAGTAGCTGCGCATGCAAACTCGTGAAACCCCACAGCTGCAACTTATTAGGCTTAGCTAGCTGCAACAACCAAGAACAAAAAAATGCTACGTGGTAGTGAATTGCAGACTCCCAGAAAAGTTGCACGAGAAAAGCTGCTCGCAACTATGACAGCAATGTGGTCACACGAACACGCAAAACGTTTCAGTCGGCAGCCTACAAAAATATGTTCTTCACCACACTGTTGATAGATGTCACACCACTGGAATATAATGAGCTAAATGCAGGAGTACGCTCTCACAAGACTGAAGACGAATGGCCCCAAAAATGCACTGTCGTAATTAATACTGGTTTTACTAAGAAAAAAAAAAAAATCAAGATTCAGAACAACGGTCTCCCGAGGAACTGAGAAAACAAAAAAGAGAGGGAGAAACACCCTTATTTTGTGAACAGCCATTTCAGACACACACAAGGATCACACAAGACCGGTGGACTATTATTCACAAATTGCAGACGGTGTAAATGAAATGCACCATCAACAGAAGATGGGTTTTGTTATGACCTATGATGTGTTCCTATGACGTATGTACAGGTGCTACGTTCCTTTAGTGAAGCAATTTACAAATGTGTATGTACAGGCATTTCTTTCAGGCTCCACGGCCAGTGCACCAAATGCAATCTCACACAGGACAACCTGTCGCCGCTTACCCAGAGACAAAACGAACTGTTAGGATTGGGGGTGGAGTAGACGGGTAACCTTGGTAAACGATGACAGCGCTTACCCCGAGGCTTCTAACGCGCAAGGCGCATTTTTTAAACACCACGTACAAAAGGGCAGACCTGACAACTCTGAAACTGTCCACATGTGGCATAACCGTCTAGAGAAAAATGCCAAATTTCAAAAAGGGCAATATGGTTAGTAAAGCTGATCTTACACAAGCCTGTGTCTAGAGTGCAATTTGACAATAGCGATGTCCACGTCCCTCTAACCTGACGTAACAGAACCTAACTTAACGAACAAAAAGCAACCATTCAAAGCACCTCAAACAAACCTTATCCACAAGAATTAAAATTGAAACCAAAACTAAAGATGTCTTGAGGACCGAGAGACGAGCTGGACTCGAACCACCACCCCAGCTATATCAAGAAGCTAAGATGGAACATCTACACAATGGTAGACGTGCTGCCGAGTGCCAGCCTCGTTTTAAAATTTTTAATTTGGTTCAACGGTTTACACTAAAGAGAACAGCGGGATTGGAAAGAAAGCAACCATTCCTGGATCCCGTTTCTGCACATAGGTCTATACGCTCGGAAGGCAAGAACACAATTTTTCTTCTGTTTACGCGCCCGCAAGAGACAGAAGCTCCTAAACTCCTGATGTGCCTTTCCTGCAACACTTTCCACGTTTCTGAGATCGCTGCTTCCAAGGGAGCGGCAGCCCCATACGAATTATGTACGCAGAAGTGCAACCAATAGCTTGCTTTCTCCAAGCAAGAACTGAAACCAAATGTGAGGATAAATAGAACGTTGGGAAACCAATCATAGAGGCCATTTCTTGGGTGCAGAACACAGCCATGCCAACTACAACATGGTTGGGGACTCAACTCATCTCGCACTTGAGCTCAACCTCCTTACGTATGCACCGAGCGAACCAAGCCCGCTAGAGCAAAAACGGGCAAGACATTTTGGCCACTTGACCTACAGCATAAAATGCAAAGCAATTAGCTCAATGTGTAGCCAGAGAGAAAAAAAAGAAAACACTGCCTGTAGTCTGAATGACTGGATGTCTTGCCGGCGTGCAGTGTTCTGACAACGGCATTCCACACTCTTCGTACACCAATTCCTGGCTTACGGAGGCTGAATTCCGTGAGTAGCGCCAGTGTTGTGCAGCGCATTTCTCTAAGCACTGAACGTAGCCCGGAAGAAAGTGTGGACACGAGTACCTGGTACTCAACCCTGTGCAGCATTTGACTCCCATAACAGACTGAAAGCTCAGTCGAAAAGCCCAAGCCAGTAGTCGCGCCTACGTGTAAAACGCATCCCGTCACGAGAAGGGGAATATGTGCAGAACAGTGTAAGAAACTTCTCACCGATTTGTTGTTCCGGGGCTTTTTCCACACACACGCACATTCCCTCCGCAACAAATCAGCCGTGCTGCCCCTCCCAAGAGCAACCGCTCACAAAACCAAATGCGCGGTCACACCCAGTAGTCCCTGGCTCGTCTTCCTTCCCAAAAAGACCAGAATGACGTCCATTCACTGGTCTCCAGTTTCGTCTTGGAGCACTGATGAGCACACAACGTAGGTGCAGTCCTTCCCGCACACGTCCGCTTTGCTGACACGGAGCATGACCCGAAACTTTAGCCACCTTGTTCGAAGAGCGATTGACGAGGTCGTGCTGCCCAAATGCAGTTGGCAAAGACGGGCAGAACCTCTGCTCCTTGCGCTCTTCGCCAATAGCTGCCCAGCAGAAGAGCCCGTGAGGTGCTTCGCGCGTTTCTTCCCGACAAAGACCGGGCACCGAAACTTTCCTGCCAGACTTCAGACACGGGTTGCGACGACTCCAGTCAAGGCCCCCTCCCCCCGGTTCTTCCTTTTGAGCTACAACGCAGACAGAAATGCGCCTCGGACCGACTGTGAGATGGGAACAACCACCCTCGTGGGCCGCCGTGCAAGGTGGTGGTAGTGGCGGCCTGCTCAGCGGTTCCGGCGCGACCGGCGACGGCGGCGGCCGGCGGGGCCCCTGCGTCTGGCCGGAGTCAGTTGGCCGAGATCCAGCCGCTGTTGGCGAAGTGGTTCAGGATCCGTCGACAGTGAGACTTGTCGAGCCCAGCCGGCGAGCGGAACTTGGCCACGCCGCCTTTCTGCCGCTGCGCCTGGTCCTGCGAACGGGGAGAACACGAACTGTTGCCGACTTAAGCTGTGCCTTATGTTGCCCACACACCCAGTGAACACTCTCGGGCCCCTCTCAAAGGGTCCGCCACACCCTTTTGCCTCTGGCAGCGACTGGCTAACCGAGACACCCCACCCTGGCTTGGAATACAGATGAAAAAGACTTTAGGAGCAGTAGGTCAGTGCAAGGCCTCCTTAAGCCATTTCTGCATACTACACACCACTTGTGTAAGTGCACAGGCAACGGAAATGGAAAATACAGGGGGAAAGCGAGCTGGCCATTGCACTTTGCAAAACATCTTTACTGCCTTGCTTTATTCACACTTTAAATGTCACAAATGGTAGTCGAATGAAGCTCCCAAGCCTGTCCTCAATTATCTTACTCTGCACACTGAATCAGTTTCTTTGATACAGTTAAGGCTGAAAGTTGGGCTAGTAGGTGTTGACTTAGAACCATTTTACCAGCAAAGAAAAAGGACAGGGACCTAGAAAGAAGTGACCTAGCGATTGTCCCGTGTACTTCTTTCAAGGTCCCTGTCCTTTTTTTCGCTGGTAAAATGGTTGTAAGTCAGTTTCTTTGTCCTACAAGCTAAAAGGGCTCCTCTTTGTGCCCCTCCCAGAGAGAGTTGTGAGAGTTATCGACTTTAAAACGAAGATTCATGCAAGCATAGTATCCGTTCAGTTTTTCAAGCTAATGGAGCCAACAAAGATGGATACAAAATGTCCCGCCAATCTCGGCATTGTTTCTCTAGGGTCTCATGGAAAGTAAAAACGCAATTCCTGCCACACATTCACAGCAGCAGGACTCTCTTCCAAAGGATATGGCGGAAGTGATGTTGACTAAAATGTATCTCAACACCTGAAGGACTGCCATCGGTTTTGAACAAGTCCTTCAAACCAGCCAATGCATCCGTGTCCTGCCCTTGCATTCCACCAGCTTTCAATGCAGAACACCACAAGCACCTCACAGAAATGGAAGCAATGCACTCCTTGGGAGCAACACCATTACAAAGTGCAGTTTTGTAGGCACTACAAGTACAAGGCATCCAGTGCCTAACCAGGTCTAACTCACTGCAGGTGTTTCTAAGGGGGGATTTCTCATTTTCTAACAAGGCATGACTCCATGAATGACATTTCAGTGAAACAACTCTCTATTTGTCCTTTTTAGCCTTGAAATCATCCAATTTGTTCTAATAATGCTGTTAGGTTTAACGCTGAATAGGATACGCACACTTCCCTACTCTCTGCAGCACAGAAGAGCGGTACCGCTAATGGGCAGACGATAAAAGGAAGGAATTCCTGGAGAAACCGCTTGGCGGTTCCCATTACTTTCACATCCCAACAATGGATGAGCCTCTATTCTAGCCCGTACAGTGGCCGCCTCCAACTTTAACGTCCCACACTGCACAGTGAAGAGCGGCAACCGTGGAATCAGCCAGGAGCTCTACACTTCACCCCCTCCGCTGGCAATACCCCTGGAAAAGGATGCTGACCTCACCCCACTGGCAGGCAAAGTAGGCACTGAGTGCAGAGACTCTGTTACCTCCGACCATGCACTCTGCTTCGGTACATGCCAAACCACAGCAGTGGGCCAGGGGCAGTACCCACCTTGAGCACCACGGTCTTGAAGGTGATGTAGCAGTTAGGGCTGATTCCCATGGACAGGCACAGCTGCAGGGGAGGGAGAAGTGCACCAGGGTGTCACTGATATACAAAGAGAGGGGGAGAAGGAGGAAGAGGGGGAAGGGAGCCTCCCTCACCTTGCGCTCCTTTTCGGAGAGCAGCTCGTAGCCGGGCAAGCTGGTGATGTCGGTAGCCTCCTTGGAGTCTTCCCTCGTGTCACCTTCTGGGGGGCAGGGGGGAGGAGAAAAGCAGGGGGGCTGTCGTCACACAGCTGCCGCACCGATTGGAAAGGGCTACTACCACCGAGCTGACCACATGCACTTTGACGGGCTACCGAGGCAGTCTCTGCCTCCCCGCGTAAAACGGGGGCAAAGTTAGTTCTGCCAGGTCCACTACAAACCAGACGCCCCTCTAGGCAACATCACACACCTGTAAAAACCCTGCCCTTAACATGACCGTTGGCAGTGGCCCAGCCGTTTCTGCATCACGCTGTCCCTGCCCCCTCCAAAAGTGGGCAAAAGCTGCACTGCAAGCCGGTGAGCAGGGGGAGACACGTACCTTGTTCGGTTAGCATAGTGTCGGCGCCTCCTTTTTCTCTGCAGCAGGGAAGGGGGGAGAGGAGACACGACATAAGAACCGGCACCAAATGTGGCACGGGAACAGCTGCCCAGCCCGCAACACAGAGGCAATTGGCCACAGAGACAGAGGCACTTTTTAAACAGCTGCCTGCAGTTCGCCTGCACTGGCCAGACAAGGCAAAGAAACTCGCAACTTTGTCCCCTTTAACTGGCAGGACATTAGCTGACTGCATGTCCCGTGCTATGCTCTAATGTACGCAGCAGGGCCAAGCAACGATCCTCCCATGCTCCCCCAACTTCTACACCTTGTAGTGTCTCACAGTGCAATTATTACACCTGAAAAACACTGACTGCACATCGGATGTTAACGATTCACACCCCGAGGCCAAGAACAGGCTCCAACACCGCTAAACACAATGGGATAATTGACACATTAAGGTAAAAAAAAAAAAAAAAGAAGAAAACGAGGGAAGCAAGAAAAGGAGACTCACTCGTGTTTTTTTGATGCCGTTGAGATGGGCTTTTTGTGAGCGGAGCTGGCGGGTGCCTGCGTTGAGGGCAAACTGGTTCGGCATGAGCGCCCCCCCTCCTCACACTGGCTCAAGCACAACACCGCCCGCCCACCCACCCACACGTGCAAGCTTCCTCCTTGCAAGGACTCTAGCTCGCGACGGTTAACGACAGCGGTCGAGACGACGTCCCTGCCAGACTCTACTTACTGAAACTTACGATCCCGACATGCTATCCTAGAAGAAAGCAGAGCAGTCGCGTGCATCAATGTCAGGGAAGCGAACTTTAGAATCTCTATCACCGCAGTTTCCCCGTCAAAACATGCGAGAGCTAATCTTTCCGAAAGCAGCGTAACGTCAAGCGCCAAGTGCATTCCACATAGACACACCCCAAGGAGTGGACGAGAGGAAACACTTACAGACTTCCTCTTGGCCTCCTTCCGCTTTTCTCGGCGATGCCGGGCCACGTCAAACTCTGCACCCTCTGTTTAAATTAAAAAAAAAAAAAAAGTCACAATTAGAACTGCCAAGAGGGGAGGTGCAAAACCATATCTCCACAATCTTAAATGGGCAGGGCCTTGAGGGAGGAAAATGCCCAGTCAACGGGGCTGTACCAAAACTTCACAGTGAATTCGATAAGCCATGTCATACCATTTCCACAGCCCCGTATAAACGATGCCCGACTGAAGTCAGCAAGACAGAAATAAACACACACATGCACGCACACACAAGTTCTGCAATCCCTTTGCTTGTAACTGGTACACAAGTCTGTACCCCCCTTGTTTCCTTCTCTACAAGCATAAGAACATTTTATAAAATGCGTCAGAACAGCCAGCATCTCCAGTGCCTTCTCAGGAACCATTCTGTCCCTGCGAAAGCTCATCACAAGGGGGACTGTCCGTTATAACCCCTACCCAACAAGGTCCAGGCAAGAAAGAGCATAGACGCACAGTGCAGGACTCACCTTCTAATTTGGTTATCCCATGCCGCCTGTACCTCAGTAGCTCCTTGATCCTTGCTTTGAGTTCCTTTTCCCCTGCAACGCAATGATCAATGTCAATAGTGGCTAAGCCACAAATTCCCACCAAGGATAAGGCTGTAAAGAATATTAAAAAATGCCAAGTGCACATTTTGTCATTCTAAACTGCCCAAAGATATGCCCGACAGCTGCTCCCACATTTCTTCATTTTCTTTTTCTTTTTTGCCAATTCATTTTCTATCATGAAAGCAGTCCCTAAACCTGTGCTGCACTGCTGTTTCAAAGGCCTCTGCCAATTAACACTTTCGTGACCCCACCTTTTCCTGTCGATAGTACGCTATCGATGAATACAAATGCAAATTTTGGCGTTCTCCGAGCGCTTCTAGACCGCTCATGCCATCCATATGGTAAAGGAGGAAGTATTTTACCAGTTTCGCTTTCGAGTGTCCTTTTTCCACCACATGGGGGATTTTTAAATTACCTTCGCCGGCGGGGAGACGAGCTCACGTGGTTTCAGTTACAGCGCCACCGCCGTTCGCCGATGCTATGTGCGAACGGTGAATTTCGACGGATTCCGATATAACTGAGCTTGAATCTGTGCATGATGGTAACAGCCCAGACACGGAAGACGACTTCGATTCGTCCGTCTTCCCTACGATCAGCGAAAGTGCGTCAAGTCGCCCTGGACCATCACCAGGTGTGTGCCCTTGAGTTTCGCTTTCTTCTCCGGTCACTCTATCACAGGCGTGAGTTGTGAACAGCTCCCGTCCTGTTCTAAAGGCCACAGCTCTTATCTGCAGCGTGTCGACTTCATTCAGGCAAGATCATTTCGTGCCGACTGGCACAGAGAGTCGAGTTTTCTCCACAAAGACGGCCCAGAGTTGACCTCGATGTAGTGCTCCAGAGCAGCGCACGGCTGTTCGTGTTTATATTTATATTTTTGTATGTAGATAACCTTTGTACTTACACCGCTCATATTTGCAGTATTATTCTATAAGTGTTTTATGTTCAAAGTGTATATTTCAAATGGTTTTTATGTCGGACCGTGTGCAAAGTAGCAATCGAGGTTATCATCAATTTTTTCTTTGTTACTTTTTTGTTTTCAAATTTTTTTGATAAAATTCTTAATGTATGTGTTGTTTAAAATTACTACTGTTGGAAAGCCCCATTCTTCCTCTATCATATCATAACCTACACTTTAGAATCCATCATTTTCTGTGGCAAGAAAAAAAATTTCCTGGACTACCCAAAAACAACCAGTAGGCACTAGTGTTTAATAATTGTATGTATGTAAAACTTTTTTTTACTTACAGAGCTCATTTTCGCAGTATTATTTTATAAGGTCCTTATGTTGAAAGTGTACATTTCAAATTTTTTATGTATACCCTGTGCAAAGTGGCATTGATGTTTCATCAGTTTGTTTTTCTTTTTACTTTTTTTGCTTTGTTAATTTTTTTATACAATCTGTTATAAATCTGTGTTTGAAATTATTACTGTTCGAAAGCCCTATTCCCTTCTCTATCATTTCGTATCTTGCACTTCCATCACTCTGTCTGTGGCGAGAAAAAAAAATATAAATACTGGAACACCCAAAAACAGCCGATTTTTCCGCGGTCACAGAAGTTATAATGGGAGACGTTTTTCGAATGATGACAATAACCGTTTGGTGTCTACGCTTTCTATTGCGTGCTTTTGTAAAATTTTCTTCACACCAAAAAGCGACACAAAGTGCCGTAAAATGATACTTATATTAGCCGAGGTGACAAAGTATCTGCGCAAGTTGACGAAAAAAAAGAACATTCCAAAAAATGCCGTCTATCCGAAACGGCACCACTGGGCGCGGCCATTTTGGTATTGTCAGATCGGCAGAGACGCCATCTTCAATTTTCTGGGTGCCTCCTCTATCATCGCTCACTCACGATAAAGCCACAGCCCTCCTTAAAAGACTGCCATGAGGCAAAGCCTCCTTGCCATGGAAACAAGGCTAATCTGGCGATGGACTCCCAGGCGTCCCCACCATCAGATGCAGCCGAGCCAGGGGCTTACTCTCGAGGTTCTCCAGGAGTTGCTCGTGCTCCGAAGACGAGTGGAACTGGCAGAAGATGCGCATCTTCTCCTGGAGCTCCCTGCACGTGCATGGCAGGGGAGGAGAGAGGGAGAGAGAGAGAGAGAGACACCAATCAGGAGGCCATCCGTGGCACCACTGATGCCGTGACACCTCTGGAGACGAGAACTTGTTCACGTGGGGTGGGGCCCTTTTTTGGGGCAGAAGCAAGGAACCCACTTTATACCGCCCTTGGAAACACTTCTTTTAGAAAAAAACATGAAACCAAACATCACCGCTTCCTTATTTAACCTTTTACTTGACAATAAACGATGCACTATTTTTTGGAAATGTGTTCCGGCTAAAAAGCTGCCGGATACGTTTATCCTTGAGCATGCACGACCCTACCTTACTGTTCATTTTAGAGATACAGTCAGACCTAGTTGACTCGAGCTCTCAAAAAAACTATCAGTGTGATATAGGGCGTAGTCCGATATAAGCAGGCGAAGGAATTGGACATTGTAAAAGCACACACCATTCATAAAAACACCTTGTTTGCATTGCAGCTGCCTGCCTTTTGCAGTACACACTTCAGAGCTAGTCGGAGCAGCTGAGGCCGCAGCCTTTCACATTTACGAAGAAGCGCCGGACTAATGCGAGCGCACCAATCATTTCTGAGGATGTTGGCAAAGGACCGCTCAAGTATGATGTTGCGTGACAATAATAATCCGCGCTCGTCGACCGCTCATCCGACAACGACAGCCAGAAATTCCGACCGCTTGCTCCTTCACAATTCAGCAACGTCGGCAATGGCTCCGTCACACTCAGAATTTTCTGTCATAAACGGCATGTGCAAGTGGCACGTCTGTAGGAGTTTCGGCTGACTTCTATCTGCCTGTTTCCGACTTCTATCGCCTATTAATCCCATTCCAGCATTCATGATTTGTGATGTCACCAATTGAAGTGCAGAAAGAAACATTGTAGGGGGCATTAATACCAGTTTTCGTGCTTTTGGCATTTTCTGCATTAAACTGCCCCTATCACGAGAAACATATTAGTATCTTCAAAACTACAATGTGCCGAGGTTAAATCTCTGTTTTAACATAGAAGTGTTTTATGCCCGGGCACACCAAGACCTCAGCCATGTCATATCCATCACGGAAGTGACGTCGCCAGAAAAAGTGCAATTGACGCTGCGGCGCCCGGTTTCGAGCCCATGCCCTCTCGCGCAACGGGAGGTACGTGGCGCTCTGCCCACCGCGCTATGAAGAGACGTGAGCAGCTCTACGAACACGCCTTATATCCCTTCCTATTCAGATGGCGCTGCCGTCTAGGAGAGGCAAAGCGAAGTAGCGCATCATGATGCTAATGAGCACCAACGCGCGCAAATTGAAGCAAGGCTCTGTTGTGGCGTTGTTACCATGATCGTTGTATTTTAAGCTGCTGTTTCTGTGCATGTCATTTTTGGTTTTGTTGTCCCGGAATAAACCGGTCATTTTTTTGTTTCTTGCGTGTCAGCATCACTTCGCCTGGCGGAGTCAGGCTCGCGAACCCTTCGCCCTTCGCACATGAAGGAGGTTCCTGCAACATTCAGCTGCTCCTGTGAAGGCAGCTTTCACTTCGTGTTTTACTGATTCCAATAAAAAAAGAGGAATCAACCACAATTTTTTTCTTACTTCTGTGTCATTTGACATCCAAGTCAATTGTGCCTGTGCTGCTTATAGAGCTTGAGCCTCTCTGTCCACACACCCTAAAAAAATTGCACATAATCCAGCATTCTTAATAAAAGTATTCCCTTCCTCAATTTCTGCATCGTCTACATCCAGATCAACACAAAAATGTCAGCCAAAAATTGGACTAGACGTTTTGGTGCCACTACTGCTGCACACTGCTTGTGAATGGGGACATCTTGTGCTAATGTGGGCTTGGCCACCATCACGTGCCTCAGTAACCCACAAGCTACCCATGCTTTTGGGAGAATTGCACCCCTTTCTTTGCAGTCACGCAGCAAAGTGTCGACCGCAAAGTAGTACATGGCCAAATCCAAGAGGAAGGCGACTTCAGCCGCACAGAACATTGGCAGCCGGAGGCAGTTTGGCCTGACAAAGAACAGCATCCGCGGCTGGTGACCACAAAAGGAGGCCGTTTTCAAGTGCAACGGGTTGGGAAGAAGCTTTTGGGGGCCAAGGAGGGGGGGGGGGGGGGCTTCCTGAATAATATGCCACAACACATTATAATGCCCACAGCGCAAAACCAGACAACACAGAGAGAAAAGGACCACAAACAAGCGCTTCTTTCTCTCTCTCTGTTTGTTGTCTAGTTTTTGCATCACTTGCCGACGTTGGCAGCTGCTGGAAACGAGACCCATTTTTGCCGCTCCGCAGAGCGCAAAGCCAATGAGCGATGGCGGGCGTGATGACACACTGGTGACGTGCCGTGTCAACCTGTTTCCACTTCCCCAACGTCGCTTCTGTGAGCATGCGCCATTTCGGCGAGAATACATTTTGCCCGAAAAAGCAGGAGATCTCAGTCGAGATTGCGTGTGCAGGACAGCAAGAGGGCGTGGCTTTCACCGGTGGCGCGGCACCACGCCACATGGCGGCCATTGGCAAGGCAGCGGGGCAAGTTCACTGCTAGTGTGTGCGCGTAGCTTTATGGTTTGCCAACTATCCAGCACCCAAGTACCCAAGAGAGAGAGAGAGAGAGAGAGAGAGAAGAGAGAGAGAGAGAGCACTTCTCGCACAACGTCACGGGAAAATGTCCCCGCCCCGCGTGACGAAGAGAACAGCCGGCACCCCAGTTGGTGGGACTCACCGGTCGGCCTCCCGGGACGTGCCCCCGCCGCCCTTCTTGCCGGCCCGCGGCAGCGGGGGTGGGTGCTGCGGGGTGCTGGGCCGGCCCGCGTGGCAGAACTGCTCGAGCAGACGGTAGTCGCGGGCGAGGGCCTTGCGGCGCATGCGCTCGCGCAGCCGGCGCGAGTACATGTCCACCTGGGCCAGCTTGAGGGCCACCTCCAGCTCCTCCTCCTCCCCGCCCACCGACAGCTGGCTGATCAGCGACTCCGCCTCGTTGTCAAACTCCTGCAGGGGAAGGAGGGCAGGGGAGAGACCCTCTGAAACACACTGGGCCCACGTACATCTGCATTGAGAGCCTCTGTACAAGGTAGCTCCTGCTGCCGCTCTCACAAGAAAAAGTCCACGGGCAAATAAAATACACCGTGGCTCTCGAGTACTTCTGCGCAGTGCAAAGTGGCAAATGCAGGAGACCACTACAGATGGGGCAACCACATCAATGTTTCCGATAAAGCAAACCAGGTAAAAGCCACCCAAGAAAGCAGTTTTGCCAGAGATCAGTACTAAAACTGAGAACCAACTAACACTGTGGATCAAGGTGCCACTGGTAATCATGCGCTGGTATGCACTGTGTACTTCGCAGGAGCTTGGAGAGGGGGAAGTGCCGACAATACTTCATGCGAGGCACAGCCGTCAGTGGGCTACTTTCTTTGAAAGTACTACTGCACAGCTGGCACAGGGCAGCCTGTTATCAAGCAAAAACGTAACTGGTTCTTTTTAATGCCTCGTCATCCTAAAGCCGATTTTTAAAATTTCCTTGCTGCTAGAACGTCAGTTTCGATGCACCTTGCAAATGGGAATAAGTTGCCACCCCAATCCTGCACTCCCTGTTCATTGCAACAAAATAACTGCTGCTGCTGCTTCCTGTGCAGACCAGCCACAACATTCCCCACTGATCACCCAGCTCGAGCGGGCGCACCACTAGGCATTTCTCCTTACAATCCTCAAAAAAGCTACCCACTCCCCCTAACGCTACCGGGATGCAGCAGGGCACAAAGGTAGGGTTGCCACCTGCCCAGTTTTGGACCGGCCCGACCGTTTTTTTAAAACAGCGAGCCGGTTGGCAGTCCATACTTAAAACCGGTCGTCATTGGCCGGTTTTTTTGGCCCTTGTGCCATGATTATGTCCGTTTTGGCGTTTTATAAGCGTCAATTCAACAACTAAGACGATAAATATGTGTCGACAAGCTGCGCAAAGACACGCGAGCAGAGAGAATACGCGGGCGAGCACGCTGCCCGAGATGGAAGGGGACCTAAGGGAGGAACGAAACAACGAAATGCTGCCGCCGCAATCAGCAATTGCGGTTACTTTTCAGTGAAGCACATACAGAGCAATAACCAAGCTCTCAATCACTCGCAGTACAAAGGTTATGTTGATTTCTCTCCAAGAAAACACTACAATAAATGGCACTACATGCCAAAACCATGGCAGTTTTTTTTTTTTTTTCAACACAAGCATTCTATGTACCACCTTCCCCCCGGGAAAGGTGGCAACCCTACACAAGGGCCTGGGCCAGTCAGTCCCTGAAGGCCCTCCACAAGGCCTGTCAAAGCTCGCCCACTCACCCGCTCGTAGTCGTCCCTACAGGGCATGTAGCCTAGCTCCTGCTGCTCCGCAGGTGTGATGTCCACCGAAGCCACGGGACTGCTCAGGCTCGGCGACAGTGGGGCCTGGAGAGTGCTCGATGCAGTTACACAGCGGGTCAGCTTTGTTACGGTACCATAAGTTGCCCCTTAAGTTAAGTTCACCACCCAGGCAGTCAGTGAATTGTTAGAAAGTTGACTAGACACACATGCACTTTCCCCCAAGAGAGGGCTACGCAATCGAGAAGAGGGCTCTCCCCCAGTATTCCTCATTCAACTGCATTCAATTATTGCAGTGTTAAACGCGCAATCACTAAGTCTAACTGGAATGCGGCAGGACCTGCCACTCACAGGCTCTTGAAACACGACCAAACTGCATTCTGTGTGGCTGTATCCTAAGCTGTGCCATGGCATCGCAACAGCAGCCACACGACAACAACTCTGAGGCACCCCTACGTCGCAGTTTTACACGACTAGCAAACTGCATTGAAGTGAAGGACAGCCGAGAAACCACTGGGCTTGACAATCTCCACTTTTTTACCTCTTACAAATATTCCTTGTATGCAGGCATGCTGCTGATAATTTTTTAACCTTACGTCAGCTATGGCACAAACTTTTGTGGCGTAAGCTACACTGGCCGAGTTTTACGTGGACCTTGAAGGGCCGTGCTGCGCAAGCGCGAGGAGCATTGGATTGGATTGGCTTGGATTATATTAAATTGTATTGGAAATCCAATCCAATTGGAGTACAGGTGTGTAGAGAATTGCGTCTGCACATTCCAGAGGAGTGACATCATAGCCACGGCAGAAGCACTGGTGCTGGCCATTGCGCAGTAGCCAAGTCCGACGCTGTGCAGGAGCCGCTTGACAGCCGTTTTACATGGCTTCTCGAGAGCCATGCTGCGCATGCGCGAGGAGCAGTGACTGGACTAGACTGAACTGGACCGGAGTGAACCGGAGCGAACTGGATTGGAATGCATTGGAAATCGTTTTAGCAGCAGGAAGTGTGATAATCAGCTAATCCTAGACAATCAGGAAAGCTAAGAATAACCAGCTGAACCTTAGCTTACGCTACGCATATCCTGGCAGAGCCGAGCTAAGCCACTGCTAATTTTTACACGGCTACTCTATCATAACATACAAGAGTGCATTAAAATCACGATATCCATTTCTCTTCTTTAACATGCAAGCCCTTTCGATTACAAACCATTTTGTATAATGATACTTTGTATCGATTTTATGTTCTTACTGAGCTCGCAGCCCAATCACAACTTTGAGGCCGCTACAAATTTGTCAGCCCCTCGAGGCACACCCTTCTCTACACACCCCTTTTGAACTCACCTCCCTCGGGTACGGTGTGATCCTTGATCTGGGAAGACACCTCCGCAGACCAGGTGGCTGGGAAGACAAAGGGGAAGAGGCACGTCAGTTCCAAGTGCATTCGAAAGCCGCGAGGCCGAAGATGAGGGGGCAGCAAAGAGCCGACTCACCTCTTCCGATGTTCCCCACAATGTAGAGGCTGTTGTAGTGCTCCTGCACCTCTGTCAGGGGGGGAGGGGGAAGAGGAGGGAGCAAAACAAGGGCACCGACACTACTCAGCGCCACTGCAACCAGAGGAAGCATTCTTACGCCAAGATCTCAGCTACCTCAGCCTCGCCTGTCCACACACGACTACATCGTCTTGTGCAGAGGCAAAAACACAAAGCTCTACACTGACCAACAAAGCAAAGAAAGAAAAGAAAAAAAGCAGCTTGTAATGGGTGCACACAGACTACTACTGAAAGATAATGAGTTGACATGGCCTGCAAAAATGGTCATGCCCGAACGACTGTCCTGCTACAGCTCACAATCCTCTGCGATGTCTCATCCCGACTGGCTACGGTTGGAGAAGCCCGCTGCAATTTTCACAGAATCAGAAAGAGCCGAACTGGCACAACTCTCCTCCAGGCCCCTTGCGTACCTAACGCAGCAAAGCTTCCCTCTGCCTATCCACAGGCGTACCTGAAGGCTGGTGGTTCCAGGCTGTGAAGAGATCCTAGAGTGTCAGCACCCCAGGGGAACAGTTGCACTCTTGGCTACAGTTAAGCCCACAAGCCCCTGATTTGCAACTTGACAATGCAATGAACGGGCCAAGACCCCCTCCCCAAAAGGACTCACTACAAGAGACACTTGGTTGTAAGAGACAGTTGAATGTGAAAACGGTTTGGCTGTTTTTCCTATGTTTACCATTTTACCAACATCGCTCACAGGAAACCTTGGTCACAAGAGACGTTTCCCGGGCCCATTGAGTGTCCCCTGTGACGAGGTAGTTCTGTGCATGGCTGGTTCTGTGGCTCACCTTCGGCACTCCTCGCAGGCAGGCACTGTGAGACATCTTCCCTGCACGCCAACAGAGAACAGCGTGAGCATCTGGTAGGCCACAGCCTCACAAGGCCACAAACTGAGCGAGCATAAAATCAACACCAGCGTCAGTTAATTATGCCAACAAGTGCAGCATTTACCCAAGAAAAAACATGCAGGAAACAGGGAACGCTGAGGAAAAGAAGCAGTAAGTATTGTACACAAGCACAAAGGACACGCACCAAGCAAAAGTTTTCAATAATTGTAGCACGAATTTGTATAGCACAGCCGAAAGTGGCTCACAATGTCTTGTCACACCATGGCCTCCACACAGCTAGTGCAGAAAATGGTGTGCTTGCAAGAGAAACCATAAACGCAGAAACTTTCAGAAGCAGCCAAACTGGTCAGAGAACCGGCCAATGCATTAGTAACGCACTCCCAAACATACGCTGCAAGGCTTGCAATGTCCCAAAGCAGGCACCAGAGGGAAAACCCAGGAAGCCCTTCCGTTTGACTACCAAAATATCAACACTCTGCGTAAAGCCTCGACAGAGCGCCGAAGTTATCAGCACCACCGTTTCATGGCAACGCACGGTTCTGCACCAAATAGTCACGCCTGCCATTATTGGTGCCAAGTGTTCATAGCCATGCTTGTATATCCATTCCCCCCTCTGCTCAAGTGTCAAATTGTTTCCAAGTTCAAATCGCAGGTGCTAGTAGTACAGTTTACACTTGTGCACCTCCTTTCACAGCAATCACAAAACGTACTGATGATAATGATTTGTGCTTATGGTGAGCAAGGCCAGCTAGGGCAACGAGCGCCAAAGACATGATTATTTATCATACGCTTGTAAGTGTAAATAGTAAATTATTACAGTAAAAACAAATCGAGGGTGAAGCGAAATAAAATCCAATGAAGATGGCTGGTGTATAGGGCCAGTTGATGATCACACATGATATGAGAGGAGTTTTAAAACTTGAATCTGCCAAAAACTTAAAAGTACATTTAATCGAAAACATGGGGTTATCTTCCAGACAGTATGCTGGATGCAGTGGAAAGTTGTATCTGTACAGCTCTGGAAAGTGTTTATGTCGTGTTGCGTCTAGTGCTCTGCATTGTGTGAGGATCTGTGTTACGGATAGGCCCTCTCCGCACCTGCTACACAATGGTCTTGAGGAACCAGTGAGCAGGTGCGAGTGTGTTACATGTGTGTGGCCTATCTGTAACCTAGCTAAGGCAACTTCGGCGTGTCTGTTGCGTGTGTCGGTGGTTTATGGTCCCAAGAGTGGCTTTATTACGTGTAGTTTGTTGTCTGTATGTTCATTCCAGTGCACTTGCCATGTTTTGCGAAGGTGTTGTCTGATGTGTGGTTTCAGGTCACAAAAAGTACTACCTAGCACAACCACCCCCTCCCCAAAAATAGTGATGAAACTTAGCCCCAATATCATTTGAGAAGCGTTTTTTCTCCCCTTTCCCTGCATGGTTATGTTCTGCGCCGAGCAAAGTTTAATTTATTTCAAGACAAAACCCACTGGCTGATTCAGGCACATTTCAGGATAAAAAGACCTCATGAATTTCTCACCCAGCAGGAGTGCCGAGACGCTCAGAAGGTTCAACCCCCCCCCCCCCCAAAAACCGCAAACACGCTTATGAGCCAGATGAAAGCAGGCCACAATAAAAGCCCTGCAGCTATCTCCAAGAGGCTACAAAGGCGGCATGGACAAGCCACTGAAGCCCACAGCGGCCGTTCTCTACGCTCGTTGCGCAAAAAAAAGGAGGGGTGGAAGAATGAACGACCATGCGTGGAATTGTTCTCCATTACTACAGCAGTGGTGATGAATGCATGCAAATGTTCTGCAACAGCTGTTGTAGCAGGCAGGGAGGAAATCTAAGGCAACTGTCTCGCCTCCGCAGCAGATGTCCATGGCTCAAAGCGGAAGGCTGAAAAACATTTACATCCCTAAATACGCAGAAATCTTAACAGGACTGGGCAAGACGATCTAGGCAGGACGGATAAATGTAGCATATATATGCACTACTAAATGCCCCGCCGGAGTTGGCGTGCGTAGGGGGAAAAAAGTTTAAATTACTGACCACCAAGACAAGAACATCTCAGAATTTTGCAGCACACTTCAGAGATAACCACGCAGAATTTGGGATACAAACTGAAATTCCATCTTGCAGCCCACAGAGAAGAGAGAGAGAGGAGAAGAAGAGAGAGAGAGAGAAAAGAGCAAGCACAAGCAAATGCGAAACTCCATGGCCATGTTTCTCTGGGTGAACACAATAACTCGAAACTCAAATACAGTGCCTGAACTAGTCCGTCGTTGCCCTCGCCATATTAGAATGGCAAAAGGCTACTCCAGTTTCTCAACAATCTCAATGCCTTGACGCCAAGATGGAATGAGCTGACACACAGTAACCAGGCACGGTCCGTTTTTGGAATTACGGCCCAGATTAAAAGACGTCAAAGCTCACGACTGTGACATTCTGCAGCCCCTTTCCCAGGGTCCAGTCTGGGACGGCTTCAGACTCATCACCAGCGCAGCATCTAGGAGATAGTGAAAACGGACTACTACTAGTGTGACAGTTTCTCGCCAGGCGGCAACCGTCAGATATTTTATTCGAACGGGCAGTTGTCAAAACAAAACAAAACTGGGCATGCATACTCAGTTCCCGAGCGCGTACGCATCGCCTCCACGGCCGCAGCTCTCTTTGGCCTTCCATGCAGGGTCTTTAACGATGGGGAAGTTGCCACAGTCAAAATGACGGCTTTGGATCGGAGTTTCAGCTCGAGTAGGTCATTCATGTCGATCACCTGGAACACAAATCGTCGCTCAAAGCCTGTGTTGTTTCGGTTTCCAATTGCTCTGGAGTCTTGTGCGCTAAATGTTCGCTGTTTATATTTTTCGCTAGGGTGTAACACCTATGTTGATCTCCTGCCACCAGCGCAGAAACGGATCAAGTTTTCGCCAGACAAGAGCCCGCTGCTGGGCGACGACTAGCCTGGCCCTAGTGCCAAAGAGATCAACAAAAAAACCAGTTACCTCCCATAATTTCCGTCAAGACAACAGCTTGTTAGATTTTGTATATCCAGAAAATTTATCTTTTTTAATATTTGTTTTGCTTTTTTCTTCTTTTCAGAGTTTTTTTACGAATTTTTTAGATTTTTCATGGTTCTATCCAGTGTTGAAGAAACTGTTGTATGTAAAAGACATATAATCTACATTTTGGTATACTAGCAGGATGTGCTTTGCTTATAAAAAATTTTACCAAGACTCCCTTTTCTTTTTTCCGGCGGTCCCGAAAGAGTTAAAAGAGTCAAAGCTCAAGGGAACTGCGCCCCTTCCCAGGGCCTGGGACGGTCAACTTCACCAGCAAACCACTGGCTTTAAACGCCCCACAACAAGATAATCCAAACCAGCCAAACAAAATAAATAAACTTAAAGAGAAAGCGTGCTCACCAATTCCCGAAGCCGTACTGCTCGATGGCCTCCAGCAGCACCAGCTCCTCTTTGGCCTTCCAGTTGCAGGGTGCTTGTGAAAATGGGGAAGTTGCCACAGTCCTAAAACCGAGGGTGGGATGGGGGTGACCTCCACTTCACAGGTGCAGCGACACAAAGACCAGTTTGCTCGAATGACTCTTCCCCAGCAGAATCAGGAGACAGAAAACTGCCGGGTACATTCACTACTTTCTGTTCTCGGTGCATCTTAACAGGACACTGGAGACACTTTCGAAAGGCTCGCTCCCTGTTACTATGGGCTGCACGGGATGAGAGTGGAGCCTGCAAGTCCACTCTCCAGTAGCCAGACGAAGGTGGTCTCGGCAAAGATGTGGTCGTTTTACGCCATTTCTTTTTTTAAATATTCGCATCGCAACAAATGTGCCCCTTTGCTCAGAAACCGAAAAGCAAGAATTTCTCGCATACTTTGACAGGACATCATAAATCGTGGGCAAGCAGCTGTGCACACTAGCTTCTATAGAAACCAAACAAAAAAATTCCACCTGCAAAGTTTTTGAGCACACGACATTAGAGGTAGCAGAGTTTAGGAGAAAGGTATGGGCAAATTGCGCTCCTCTCAAGCGCTGACGGCGGTCATCCCTAAGGGAGGCCCATACAGTTACAGCCATTCTTTGCAAAGCATATGCAATACAGTTGGTCTTGCTGCAAGGCGGTTTTGACCACAGAGAACAAAAATGTGCGGAACCATGATGCACATCTGTCCTACGCTTTACTCTGGAAATTAAGTAGCACCAATGAAAGAAAAGCTTTCTCAGCCCTTGTGGGTGCGTGCCGCGCTCAAGTCCGAGTCCTGAGCCCCTTTAGTGAAGAAAATGAACATCCTGCGTGGTTACTAGCTCCAAGTCACCACAAATCACAGGGCACCGGGACATTTCCTTTTTCTATCTTTTGTGCTTTAAAACCGCTGTGGGCTTAGGAGACACATGCAGCCCAGTTCCTTGCAGACGCAAAAAATGCCCAGAAATTTAGGTGTACAACATTTGTTTAATAAAAAGGGTTTCCTGCTTTCCCAAACAAAGCCCACCTTCAAGCAAACTTTTCCTTGGGTAGTCAAATAGAACAGCAATTTTCTAACCATGAAATGAATCCACCACACTACTGTTTGCCTTGGCCAAAAACACCTACAAAACCTTATAGTTAAAGGCCAACTTCACTCAAAATTTCGACCGCGCGAAATCACTGTTCCTGCATAGTATGACTAAAAAGACCGCGAATGTACGAAGTATGACGCCTAAAATGTGCGTATTTACGCCGCAAGCGACCAGCAAAAATCGACGATTTTGAAAACGAAACTGGGCAAAACGCGGCCATTACGGGCAGGCAGAAGTGACGTATCAGCCGTCGGCGCAAGCGGCCAGACGGCCAGCCAGGATTAGAGTGTGAGCGCGCGCGCGCAGGGGTGTGTGAGGCGTGCGGAAAAGCGAGCGCTTGTCCCGCAAGCACGACACTATTCGTGCGCCCGACAGCAGCACACCACGTAGGCATGATGTCGCGACGACACTCGAAAAGGAGAGAACCGTACGGTTAACGAAGCCTTTTCGGAGCCATGAAAGCCAGTCGTACCGGCGCGAAATACGAGTTTCCTGGATTCTCCCGCTGCGAGGCAGGCCGATCGGCCTGGACGGCTGGCATGTCACCTTCCGCTAAATGGCTGTTTGCGCGACACGCCGGCAGGTGCTTTGTTCGTCTGCAAGGGCGTTATTTTGAGTGCCTGAAACTGAATAACCGCGCATTGCACAGAGCTACCGTTCGCGTCGCAGTAGTTCTCATGGTACCTACTACACATTTCGAAGGAATTTAGCCAGGGTGAAATTTGAGTGCAGTTGGCCTTTAAAGCATAATTTAACAGCCCCGGAGGGACTGTTTGTATCAAGCTAGATCTGAAGAGAAAGGCCCTAGCTACGGGGTATGCCAAGAGGAGAATTATAAATTAATTCATGCACACTCGATACTACGAACAGGCACTGACATCTACACGAAAGTGTTTCCGTTTTCCACCTTTGCCACGAGTTACTGAAACCACCACAACAGCGGAGACAAGGTCAACCAGCGTCTTGCCCAATTACTCACAATCAGCTGGTAGCCATGCCTGTTCTTGTGCGCACCCATCTCGGCTCCACAGGAAAAGCACTGCACGCAGACAAAAACAAGCCAGGTCAAACCTACGTATAATACACAGGCACAGAGAACAAACACTTTCACGCTTCTATTCACGCTACCTTACACACCCGTAAAGTTGGATTTGTCCATACGCTCAAATTCCAAAAGCAACCTAGAGCATCTGGCGATTGCCAAATTGTACGTAGGGGTGAAGTTTCGTTGCAGTTAAGGTGGCTTGGGTGAACATCAGCCTAGTCACCATGTTACAGAAAGCCCAGAATTCCTTCCAAGTGCTGCTTGTTCAGTTTAAGCTTCGCTCAAGCAGCGTGGAGAAAACTTCACCGTCTCATGCAAACTGGCTCCTACATCCACTTTCCCTTTTTTCTGCCACACAATTGCAAGAGACACCAAGAGATGATTAACCTCTTGTTTGAAGCAATAAATCCCACCATCAACACTCCTTTCCTGTTGTTATGCGAATGCTTAAGTTGATTAAAAATATTTAAAGACAACATTTCCCTTTTCTACCACTCGACATTTTCAGGATGTGGAAGATCAAATTTGATCAATCGATCGATTGTAGGGCTTAACGCACCGACGCAGCGCAGGCGATGAGGCTCCGGATTAATTTTGACCACCTGGGGATCTTTATCGTGCGCCGAAATCCAGCGTTTTTGCTTTCCGCCTCCATAAGCAAAGCGGCCGCCGCGGCCGGTAATCGAACCCGCGACCTCGTGCTCAGCAGCGCAACACCTTAGCCACTGAGTGGAATATCAAATTGTTAGTGAAACAAACAGCGACAGCGTGACTGGCAATGTTTAAAAGTGCAACAGGTATTCAAACGTTTTCGAGCTTAGAAACGTGTGCTCGACAAACGTCACCAGCTACACTTACTTTACAAACACCTGTATTGCTGCTGTATTCAGGATCACGTTCATACAAGATCCATCAATCCACTGTCAGCTTTCAGAATTTGACACAACAGTATGTAGTGAGTAAAAATGTACGTGACGGCAACTACCACTATCACACTTCTGGCCTTTCCCGCGTTATTTGCTGCCTCTAGTGGTATATTTGCATCTTTGGCACTAACCTACTGATACGGCTCAACTGCAGCACCCCCGAAAAGGGGCCGCGAAAATAACTTTGTTCTATTTGAAAGAACTAGACTTTAGTAGCTCACTCAGTTCCATCCCAACAGCAAAAGACGCTTCTTTAACCACAGAAATGCAAGAAATATTGAACTCTCAAATTTTGCACTACTAGTGACTTGTTATGGGAACGTTTTGGGCCGCTTTTCTGATGGAGGCGAAAATCAAAAATGCCCGTCTGTACGAGATTTCAGCGCACGTTAAAGATCCCCAGGTGGTCAAAATTAATCCGGAGCCCTCCACTACGGCGCGCCTCTACGCCTGTGGCGTCGGCGATTGAAGACTACAATCAATCAATCAAATCGGAACGTGACGTGTTACGACCTGCACTGAAAACATTTTGATTAGTGTGTGTTAACTACGCGTTAGCATTCAAGCAGGGGTGAGACAGCTGAATCAGATTTGGCAGCAGTTTTTGGAGCAGCGAAATCTAAATTTTGGAGCAGAAGAACGACATTTATTAATTCACCTTAGGAGCCTAAACAAATCAAATTTTGGCAACTCGGGCGAAGGGGTGTACACTTTTAATCGGTTTTGAACGTACAAAACACCGAAACTGCTTTTTAATAAAGTTTTTTCCACCAGAGTATCACAAGGTACGAACTGCACTACCTTTTTACAAACCATTTTTAAATTATTAGCCTCTATGAATAGATAGCGTGGAGCGTCGTTAAAAATATCGAATTAAAAAACTAAGCAATCGCAAAGCGTTTTTATTATTATGTGAACGCCTAAATTATTATTTTTGTAATCCCAGACTCGGCTTTACGCACAAGTGTAGAGCCACGGCAAAATTTGCGCAAAGTGAGGCGACAGTCGTTCACCCCACGAGCCCTCCCATTTCAATCCCCGAAGTGCCAGTTCACTACGATCACAATTTGAGTAAAGTTGGTATGTTTAGCCACCTCCCTTTTGGCAATAAATTTCACTTCAGATAGATGAACCATTAATACTAGCGTGCAATAAGAGCCCGTCCCGCTATCGGACACTGCTTGAACATTTTGCAGCGATGTAGCCTGCGCCGCAACTTCTGCAGTGTCGATCATCCCATTCCGCCGCTAGCAAGCTCGCTGTCAAAGGCAGCAATAAATTAGCGTTTTGTAACACCGCAATGTGTCCGAAATTTCCTTTCAAGCACGCACTGCGCCTCACACTCAAGGCCAAAACACGGCGAATTCGCGGGCACCACGCTGTTTTTAAAAACTCCCGCCGTTCGAGTCGCACAACTTCCCGCAACAGATAAAACGACTCAATGTAAACCCAGCCACACCCATAACCAAAACCACGGTAAAAATTGGTAAAGAGCACTCTGCCCGAACCACAGGCAACTGCTTGGTCCAGCGGACATGTTTTTTAATCTTCACCACATCAAGATGGCAGTGCCAAGTAATGTCTTCCGGACATACGGCGCTCCGAAAATTGCAGTTTTTTCATCAACGTGCACAAGTTTGTCGTCTCAGTACACATAAGTATTTTTTCTGCAGGACTTTGCAATGGTTTTCAATGGGAAAACGTTAAAAACCTGCAGAATATAACGACATTGTGACTTTCGAAAAAACTACCTTGGGGACAATTTTATGCGGACTTTTATTGAATGATCAATCAACTAAACCTTTTTGAACAGCATCACCTGGGGGTGCTGGAAAATTATGACGCCAGCAAGCATTTTTCCCCACTGAAGCTGACGGGAGCGTTAACATCCTTGACTCTCAGACTGTTTTGGAGCAGTTTGGTGCAATACTTGCAATTTTCAAGCTTTTGGAGCAGCCTGGCGCAGCAACACAAATTTGTATCAAATCTGCACAATATGCGCAGCTGTCTCACCCGTGATTCAAGTGATAGAATAATGGCTGCCGACTGTACCAACAAGATTCTGTGGCGTCGTGGAAAAATCACTGAAAGCAGCCAGGGAGTCGCCACTGTTGAATATGTTTTCTTTAAAGGAGCCATGAAGAGAAAACACAAGTTTGGTTCATTCAAAAGATTGCCTCGTTAGAATCATGCTGACACCACTTTTATCGTAAACTTCCCTCAAATAACCTGTATAATTAGGAAAAAAGGGAAAGGCCATAAAACCCATTCGCTCATTTCCCGCAACAGAACCTATGCTGTCATACCAGCCAGCTCTGCGATTGGCGGAGGCCGGCAAAAGCAAACGCAAATTAGGCAGGGCTTATAAGCTTGCCAAATGGGCTAGTTACGCTTAAATTTAGGTCACATTCTTTTTAAAGCAGTAAGGATGGTGGGGCCGACAGTGGAATTTACGAAAGCACACATAAACATAGAAGTACCGATGTGTATGCTGCTGCTGGTACTACGCGCACTATGCTTGGTTTAGCTGCCCAAGACTGCGGAGCTTTGGGGTTGTTTCAAACGACACTGGCCGATTGATGCAAGCGACGATGTTTTACGTGACCGTATTTGTCGAGCGAGCACCATGTTTCACGAAATGATTGCCTCCATGAACAAAACAAGCCAGGTACAAATACGTTCACAAACAAACCAAAAGCAGCAAACGGCTTGCCGCGGTGTGGTGGTGCCATCTAGGTTAACTAACAGTAAACAAGGCCCTGTGATATCATTTCAGACCACGAAAACGCACAATTTAGCGGGAAAATCAAAATTTTAACTTGAATTAAGTAATTTCTCAGTGAATAAAGCATCGTTTGCATTCGGAAAAGCGCTGGGGGCACTATAAAACACGAAATCTTTCGAATAACACAAACTTGTGTTTTGGCTTCATGGCTCCTTTAACATCTCGACTATTTGTTTAAAGTTGGCAATAAAGTTGGCATTGTTGTTATTGGGACAGAACAGCCTTTTTAATGGCCCAAACTTGTGTTCTGTGTTTATGGCCCCTTCACAACACACACAAGCAGGGTGTCGGAACGAAATGTTTTTTGTTCCGGTTTCTGTTTCATTCCATGAATAAAAGTTCCGTTTCGTTTCAGCTCCGGAACGCAAAAAAAATAATGGTTCGTAACAGTTCGTGTTTGCGCGAGAAAAATTGATATTTATAAATTGTTAAAAAGGATTGAGAATTGTGAAATTACGTTAAAGAAGATGAAGTGATGATTAATAATTGTTTTGAAAAATGTAATTCTTGAAAAACTCGGTATAGTTGTGATCTTATTGTTAAAAGTTTAAAACGTTCTGTCTCACGGAACACTGAAAAACTCCCGTTTTTAATCTTAAGAGATTGTGTGCGAGTGCGTAGCAATGGATTAGCATCAATACCTTCAGCAAGCCCCCCCCCCACTTCCCCCGTATATAGTCCGAACGAAGGGATAACAGCACGAAAATTGGTGAATAATTATTGCGCACTTCCGCATTGCAAGCGTATTTTTCTAAAATTATTTGATAGAAGTGCCCTGCCCGACATTGTTGCTTCCGCGCTCCTTATGAAATATTTTGTGCTGCACTCTGGCAGCAGTTGCTTGCAAGTGCAACATGACTTCTAGCTGTTTGCATTGAGTGTGCGGCTGTAATCTGCTTTCTGCACTGCTAGTGGTAAATGCTGGTGTTCATGCAAAAGGTTGTACGCTTTGCTCCTTGCTCTTATGTTGTGTTTTAGAGTATTCGTGTTTCTTTATGTATCACACCCCCTAAACAATGCCGTAGGGCTAATATGGGCGTTTTATTAAACTAAATAAATAAATAAGGACGCGACGACTGCACGAAGCCGATGCCCGTGGCAATCACGCGTGGACCTCAGCAGCGCGCTTATTGGCACAAACGGAGAGAGTATGGAAGCAGGCAGCAAGCCTTCTGAAGGAGAGTGGGTGCCATAAAGATGAAAGACGATTTCATGCCAGCAAATCTACGGCAATTTCCCATTTCGCCGAATGGAAATTGAATGAATCCTGAAGCACATGAAGTTGCCATTCAGACCGAAACAAATTTTTCGGTTTCGCTCTTGAGCAAAGTAATAAATATCGTTACGTTTTCGTTCCGGCCAAAAATTCCGTTTTTCGTTTCGTTCCGACACCCTGCACACAAGACCACAACACAGCAGCCACAGCTTTGCATGGAAGCAAACAAGTCTCGAGGACGTCAATGGCGACTGGCTCAACGGCACCACCATGGCAGCCCGTAGAATCTTACGGAGGAGATAACACAGCAGGTGCAAGTAACATACTGAAACATCAGAGAACCCTGCAACAGCTGGTCGGCAATTTATAAAATACTGGAATTTTTTGTCCTGTGTGTATGCGCGTTCCAGATTCAGCCTACGATCAACCTAGGGTGCAACAACTAAATGCTTGAAAGGCTGGAAAACATCCAGAACTGCCGATTTGTTTTTGATGTCACCTCCACACACTTCTTGCACAATGTAAAACACCCGCAGCAGGAGCACAAAATGCAACAACACACACGCACCACCAACAATGCAGGCTTATTTGCGATGCACCGCAACTGTAAACAACTGATTAAGTGAAAGTGCAACAGTGAGAAAAGATCCCCCATATTGGATGCCAACATGATGATGAGACGCATGATTAGGGCCGACGAATGGCAGTGAGGAAGAACTTTAAATACAATTTACACCACTTTGATGGGAATACTGGGAGAATAATTCTCTGCTCGACCATGCAGTAGTGGCCGTATTCACAATCAATCTACGAAGGACGATTGGTCAGCATGCATTTTTGTAGCGGACGCCATCCCGCCTCGCACAACCTGGCTTTCCACAGCAATCACCAGAGTAATCTTGTCAATACTATGATTCGATCTAAAAAAAAAAAAAAAACAATAGCATGACATACTTGGTGCTACGACGTTTTCCAAATCTCCACACACTAGACAGTACTAAACGGCACTGGCCGAACCTTCGACGACTGTTGCACGAGACACAACGAGCAAAAAAAAAAAGCGCGATAAAAATAAGAACGTAAAATCTTGTCCAAAATGAAGAATGCGATTGTGTTTACTTTTGTGCGGGCAAGAACTTGCAGTTAATAAAAACGATCTCATCCAAGAATAAAGATTTCGTCGCAGGACGGCGCCGGAACATCCATCTACGTCAAATGATGTTCCTTTATTTGTATTTCCCGGCACGCGCAACCATGCAAAACGAAAAAGCACACCGCACCTGCGCACGACAGATTAGGACGCGGCGCGCGATCGAGGAAAGTCGGGCCGACCTGTGCGCAATCTTTATTTTGTACTTCCCTCCCAGCAGGCGTGCGGCTTCAAACGGTTTTGCCGCCCGTAGCGACGACGCGGGAAACCAGCCGGGCGGCAGACCGCCCAGTTTCGCATCCGAGCGGGCGCGGAAGAGCCACGCGTTTTTTGTTGCTGTTTTTTGCGTTCGCCTCGCGACGCGTGTTCCCGATTCGGTCGCACAAGAATCCCGCCGGCCGCGTCCACCAGCGAGGTCCCGGTCGAAAGCGTCGCGAAGCGGCACGCCTGGCCCGCCATTCTCGCAAGCCAGACGCCGAAAAGAACGCTACGAACCTGTAAACAAAGGTCAAAGTCTGGGCACTCCGCACATTTGACGCGCACTCCCGTGATGTCCTCTTGACAGTAGTTGCAGTGGTACTTGGCGATGACACCTGCGAAATGGCGGGACATTCCATTGACGACACAGGTCGGTTTCGGGGACGAAGAACGACAAGATTCGGCGATTTTGGGCGCCGATTTCACCAGCGTAGCGTCTCCCTTACCGGACATCTTTCTTTGTCCCCCTGCCAGGGCTAGCGTCGTTACGTCACCACCCTGCCCACTGCGCGTGCGCAGGGTGATGTCACGACCGGCATCCCCCGCGCGAACGCACGCGCGCAACGCCACGCCCGGCAATCCGCGGTTTGCACTTCCGGGTCGTCTGCTCCAAACGCAAAATAGCGGTTCTACTAACTTGCATCGTTTTGCGCTTTATGTACATACTTAAAAATAGCTCTAAGTTTTTTAAAGCAAAATACCGAATTGCGCCTTTTGAGCGCTTAAGAAACGTAATAATTTAGAGTGTTTAATTTGCATTTCCGTCTCTTGGCCAATGACGTCATTCGAGTCTATTTGAACAAAAAGGAGCGCCAAACGCAGACTCTTGCCCTGTTCTGTGCTCTTGCCTCCGTGCACTTCGAACATGTCTCGACTTACCAGGTTTGGACAGACCACGTCGAGAGCGCGGATTTCGCTTGTAGGGTAATTTGCGCCTTGACACCATGGCTAAAATGACCCGGACAATCCCGCAGGTTGACTCGGATCGTGCAGCCGTCGTCTGCGAATAAGTTGCCCTGTCAGAAGCGCGCTTGGCTCTGTTGTAATGAATGCATGATGCAGTCGGGCGACTCACGCCCAGCAGATTACACAAATAGCGATAGTGGCGATGAGTGTGTCGATAAGCATTCGATGGTAACGATTCTGGCAAAGCAGTGCATAAAGAGGGGACACTATCACCGCTGATAGTGAGGTTTATCCATGGCGCCATAGGAATGCACGCGAAAAACGAACGCCGTATCGCCTCTCAGGAAGACCGCGGTGAGTCTGGGTCTGATTATCGCGATAAAGTGGTGAACGTAGCGTCGTGTTTTACGAGTTCTAGAATCTCTAATACATGTATGCTGCTTCTATTTGTGCCGCCACTGAACCATTATGTGTGCACACAGTCGAAGTGCGTTGAACATCGAGTCTCGGCGAGATTGATCTATTTGCTGGCCCTTCATATTTTTGTCTTTTTCGTAGGCCCATGAAGAGCCTTGGAACATTACTTTTCTTTTCCTTCGGAATGCTAATATTATTTGCATGTTGGTCTTACTGCTGCTTCATTCATATTACTGCATAGAAAGTGTCTATATTATATGTTAAGCCAAATGGATTGAACTAGCGTTTGGTTACACTGCTGTACACGTGATAAAAAAAAATATTGTGAATACAGAGAATTTGGTACAGGGAAAGAAAGTAACCAAGAAACGATGTAAATGAATAGAACAAAGTTCCAATCTGCAGTGAAATGGTCCCCAAAATAACCTGGTGCTATACCAAATGAGGGCCAGTGAAATGCTCTCGCTGATTTGTTTTTAGCCCGTGTGCACAACTGCATTTCTATGTGCCAATAAAAACAAAGAGCTTACTCTTCATACTTGCAGACCCAGCCAGTCCTCCTTCCTTGGCTGATGGTTGTGGTTTCCCACTCTCCTCCATGCCTTCTCAAGCGCATCGCGTCAATATTGAATTAGTATTTTTTGTCTTCTTGCAGAATTGCAGTGCAATTTAAATGCCAATACCAAAAAGGGGGCTTTGCTAGAGCCTGTTGCTAGAAGCGGATTCGGTATGGACAATGAGCACTACACGCCTACAATTAGTAGTGCAATGACTCAGCCGCGTCAGGTTACAGAATCGTCAACTATAACTTTTTCCCGCTGGATAACATACACTAGTGTATAATACCAGGGGCGGAATTATGAGCTTGTCCATTTTAAAATGCCCAGTTTGCATTAATTTCAATCACGGCGTAATTGCACTTGCGCGGTCTCCGGCCTATGACATGCACAGAATCCAACGCCCCACCTTGCTTGCGCTGCGTCGCATCTGGGTCGTCTGCTTTCAGCCAATCTGGGCTGGCTCGAAATGGGCACTTTGAAATGTACATCACATTGACAAAACTGAGACTTTGACCCCTCGTATCGCGTAAACCCGCTAAATGTCTTCGAAGACAGGCATGCAAAGTCAGACAAAGGCATTGAAGACAAGACAAAATTCCACCTCGGCCTTCGTGATACGCACTGCAAGAGAGCAGAGTTAACCTGGACAGTAGCAGGAGATATCAGCCAAATGAGTCAAAAGCATAGAAAGGGCACAAGTGCAGGATTGAGATCGCCTCAAAAAGGGGTCAGTTTGTTATCTGCTGGCCGCCAGACCACTTAGCAAACCAGAGAATTGCCATCTAAGGAGATCAGGTGCACTTTGATGGCACCCGGACTGCTGGGCAAAGCTACTTTAGAAAAAATTATTGCGAAACTAGAATCTAGGCAGCTTGTGGCTATATTGGGGTGGGTAAACGATGGCCCAGCTTTCAAAGTTTTGTAACGAATGGTGTCACAGCCGTCAGCAAGCAAGAAGACAATATCCCTGCCACAAATGACTGTATGTGTCAGCTTTTGTGGCATAATGATTCAAAGACACAGCACGGCGGGGAGGTAGATTTAACAAACTTCCTTTAATTAACACGTATGTTACACACTAGTCTGTTCTCATAGGAAATCAAGAACACATAAGCAGTCAAAAGGCAGTTTACAAACACTTCCTCTTAATTACATATATATTTCTCCTCCCTTTTGTTTCCGCTAAGGCCTGGTCAACTATGGTTTTTAGGTATGTATATTTTTATTGTATGTACATTTATGTATATGTGTAACTATAACATTGCCTGCGATAGGGGGGCCTCAAATGGAAACAAGGTCGGGGAGCGGCCAATCAAAAAGCTCGCCAATCAGCTGTGCAAAACGATTTCCGTTCCAGACCATATCACTCATCACATAACTGCACCACCGCGTAACAAACACTCATTTAGTTGCAAACGAGAGTACCGTACGCCGACAAAACGTTACACAGTTCAAGTATTGCATTATTCACTCGATGAGAAGCTTGTGCGCACGCGACCCCAACACACGTCCTCGCAACGCGAAGGGGGTGATTCCAAAAATAAACATCTGGAGAAACAAAAGAGTTCGCTAACGACGGCCCACCGATGGGACAAAATAACGCGAGGGTGATATTTGTTACAACACAAAAGAAATGTTCTCCTTGTCTTGAACGCGCTCGAGTGAGTTGAGGTCAACGACGAAATGAAATGGAATGTTTGAAAACAGCTTAAAAGTACACATCCACGTGTTGTAGGCAGTGCAAGGTTGAAAACATCTTTGTCCACTCTCTGTGCCTCGTGTCACAGACTTCGCCCACTGTCCGTCTCCGACTAGACAGCGGCAGTATTGTTCTCGACATGTGCATCACAGGTTACGCACATTTCTGGAACAGAGGCCTACGGAAACACCGTAAACAAACACAAAGTACGCAGAAGGCTACCACAAAGCATCACAAAACAATTCTTGTTCCCCCGCGTGCAGCCTATATATTTAAAAGGAACAACAAACAAGGCTTAGTACGAGTACAAATGCAGTCCTAAAATTCAGTGTTGAATTCCGCACGAAATGTTCAACATCTATAAAGTGTGAAAATAAATAAGTGCCCGAATAAATCAAGCTACAGAACAAACTTGCCTGAATTTCATTTCATAATTTGAAGTAATAAGAAGACACATCAAAAACAACAAACAGGCCTGAAAATTCGGGCGACCTAAAGTTCAACACACAAAAAAAACAAAGTTGTAACGAGGGTATATTTTAACATTCATGGTACAAGACTAGAGGCAAGAAACATAAAAGCTTGCATGCCAAAAAAAAGGAAATGGGGATAACCTTCAACAAAGCAACAGCACTAAGCGACTCGACATAAACACAAGACTCCACCATCATTTCCTTTCGTCCAGTTCGAGCGTGCGCAAGTTCCTGTGGTTTTTGTATGTTTTTTTTAGCAAAAAAAAAAATCCCTCTACACCGCCCAGAGGTTGCACGCGCGTGTTCCGGCCTGTGATGTGGGGGTTTCTATTTTCAGAATCGGTCGCGCCTTCCGCTCTACTGATATGCACGCGGTGTTCTATGTACAGGATTATGCTAAGTCCTAGAACGTAGTTCTGCATTGCTTTTTTTTTTTCCCCTCTTCTTCTTTCCTGCGAACATCAAACCGTCGTTCATTGCTATATTTGGAAGAGTTAAGAAGCGGAGCCATAAAAACGAAGCGCTCTCGTGCATTGCATTTATCACCGGGGATTTCGCGGAGACTAGACGTGAAGCCCTCTGCATCGACTTCCAGCCATCCGCCCAACAAATCCTTCTCCACAACATCACGGGATCGTAATAAGATCATCATCCCAGGAATCCGGGATAAAACAAAGTGCTGTAACTACAAGTAGATGCACTTTTGAAGATGACAAGATGGGAAGAAAAAAGAAACTTTTTTTTTTCCCTTCTAAGCACACAGCACTACAACTTGCAATGGCGTACTCATTTCAAGAAATCAACAGGGTATTAACGTGTTTTTGTCAGTAAATTTACGGGCGAATTTGTTAGCCACGCTCTGGAAGCTTGCGGGCGAGTCTGAAAGAAGTGCATTTGGGGATACTGGCAATCCAATTTTGCGTGACAGGACGGGCAAGATTAACTGGCAACAACTAAAAGTGGATAGTTAACACGTACGAAGAAATAGTCACAACAAGGTAAAACTAACCCGTTCGAGTGCAGTTATGCATGGTACGGTGCTTGGAAACATACAACAAGCAACCAACGAAACACGAGGGGGGTCGGAAGTAGTTTGTGAACAGAGATTCACATCTAAAGATTCTAGTATCACGGTGAGTGGTGAAAAACTTGCTTTTCGTTTTTTTTACCAGCGCCAGACACCTTTCAGATGTTCATTCTTAAGGAGGAAGCAGAATCCGCATCACAGGAGACTTCTTCAAAATGAGTTTTCGCCCAAAGAAATTGTAACAACATTCACGGTTCAGCCAAAAGGTGCTTAACTCTTTAACAACCTAGGAAATAGAAAAGGATATGTACTAAGCAGACATAAAATCAGCACAAAACATTTCTGTGACTGAATTCCAGAGAAGCTAATATGTAAAACTCACATCCAGAAATGGCTTGACTAGTAGGCTAGGCCCTGGACACCTTACAGCTCAAGGAAGTTGCTATTCAGGTCTACCATTTCCAATATGCTTGAGTTCAACGCAACACATTGGAAGAACCACATTCTGAGTGTGTCTGCAAATTAACGGGTATGACAAGCTTTTTTCAAGACTACTCCAAACGTCGGTTTCAGCAGGCGCGTTATTGCGTAACGTTTGACGTTTCTTCCCGCAGAAAGGGGTGAACTCTCTGACAAAAGCTCCTCTGAGCATTAAAGAGAGAAAAAAATTGTGTCACTATAAGCACACTGAGGCAATGCTGGTACTAGTAGTTGGTAGAAATCCATCTTTTGGCAGCAAATTCAGTTGCACCGCCTTACGAGGCATAAGTTCTTGACAGTTCACTTTTGACTAGAAGGACAGTACCGCATGTCTGGGACAGTGAACCTCTTAAGCAAGCTTCAAAACACAGCTCAATACACAAGACCAATCAGCCAAGCAACGACATACTCAACAAAACCACAAAAGTCATTTGAAAGGTCATGCAGAAATGTACAGGTGTGCAACTTATGTATTTTGGTTTTATACTTTAAGGGGCCTGCCGTATCGCTCGATGCTAACCTTTTCTTTCGTTTGTGCGAGTGTATTGTTGCTGAACCTTACTAAACCAAAGTCAAGCCTGGAATACCTCAATCAGATGACTGCTCCGAATACACCTGACTACAGGCAACCTGCCTTTGACCATTACGCTGTTATTGTGAACTGAAATTTTTAACCGCATCAGAGACAATGTACCGGAAACAATCTTGATTAGCAAGGGAACTAAGTCTGATAAGTGACCATTTGTGTTGACCCAGTGTTTTTGGAAAAATGTCTAACAAATTGACGAAAACAGTCTCACTAAATATGACAGCTCATAAAAAAAGCTTTTACAAATGCAGCTATGCTGTTTCAGTGTAACCGAACTCTTTTTTTCGCATTTTAAGCGTGTACACAAACAGAAAGTGCAGAAGCTGGAAGGATGCTGAAAATGCCCAAACAGATTACAGGCCAAGGTAGCCAACTGGCTACGTGTTAAGAATAAAGATGATACAAGCAAGAAGAAAATCGACACGTGCAGAAAAAAAAAAAAAAAAAACGGAAAGGAAAAGCAACAAACAACGAGCGAGGTGCAGTACTGCTACAAATGGCTGCCTCTTTGACCACTCATTATTCCCTGTGTGCCCTGAATTTTACGCCCATTTCATTAAGACTTCATCAGAAAATAAGCAAACTTTTGTTGCATTTCCGTCTGTGACATGCACACGTTGAGCCTAGTGCAAAGGCAGAGATTATGAGAAGAAAGAGACTGGCACTACGACACCTTTGTAATTGGCATTTTACTTTTTTTGTAATATCTCGTCCTTCACCATGTTTGAATGCAACGTTCCCAACTCTGACATTTTCCGATTTTCACTCGGTGCTGATGCAAGCAATTGATTGCAAAAAAAAAAAAAAAAAAAAAAAAAACGAAGTTGTTCCGTCTCAACATGCGAGGCAAGAAGCAGGACACAAAACAAGGTAATCGGTAAATGACTGTGTGAAATTGCTCCTGCAGCTGAGAGGCGTACAAGATGTGTGAAAGGAACAAGCTGAAAAAAAATAAAGAAAATCGAAGATGTCATCTCAATCCTACTTGTCCAATCTGTGCCTTCACTGAAAGCACGGTGAAAACTATTTTACAGAGGCAATGAACAGTGTCCCTTCACAATCAATTTTATCCAACTGACGACCATCATCCCCTCACCTCCCCATCTATTCTGTTTAAGCACATTCATGAACTTTTGCCAGCAATGTCGCCGTGTAAGGAAACGAGTGTGGCAGGAAATTCGGATAGAGGCGGCTTGCTCAAGCGATGCGTGTGTCCTAGCGCACAGTTTCTGCAGGAATAAGCATGAGCTTATTCCTGCATTGTGCTCCAAACAGGGCCAAGTGCATATTGCGCCCTTCATAGGGATTACTGCCAGATTTCACAATACACCAGATATTCCGGAGAGCATTCTGCAGTTGCTGCATGGAGAACAATTCCAAGCTATGCCACCCCCTTTAACTGGTTTCACGTTGGTGATTTTCTTTCTCTTTACGCGCTTCGCTGTCTTGAAAGTAATTCAACTCCAAAAAAAAGTGAACTTCAGAGAAATCCTGCTTTGAGCCAGAAATGGCACCCTTTAGATTGCTTGGCTGCATGCTTAACGTTATGGCAGAAGAAGCTCCCTGGTAGTGGCTGTTCTGTACAGCACAGGAAACATAAATGCACTAACCACAAACTGCGAGTGACAAACTATCTCACTAAAAACAATCGTGCTTCTCCATGCTCATTAGTACAGAAATAAGTACTGAACCCAACCGCTGGAAGCTTTAGAAAGCAGTTATATTGTCACAATGGTTGGACAAAGGATGCGCACAGCTTTTTACCCCCATCGCCTCTTGACCAAGGCAGGTGATGGGTCGATGGCTGCTGGCCAAGCCTTGCACCAGCGCTTGCAGTGGACTGCACATCACCCCGGTACGAGAGCTCTCAGCTGTGCCACTGTATCCTCGTTCGGGTCAAACCTGAAACTCATTTCTCTTCCAACGTTGCTTTTCCACAAATACGAAGACGCCACCAAAAAAGGCCAACACAGACTGACTAGGTCAAAACAAAAATCACTGTCCAAAATGGCACTGAAATGATTGTGAGGGACAACTGTTCGAGACATAAGCCTTCAGATTTCCCTCCCTAGAAGATGAGTCAGCTATAAAAAACGTAAGCCATAAAAAGGGACAACTGGTTCAAATTATGCCTTTTCACCACTTCCCAATAGCAGAGGCAAGTGCAAAACACTGGTGTTTCAAATTCCGCCAATCCTGTACTTTAAAGTCACGTCAAGTTGACGGCTGCTTGCAGCAAGTTCAAAAAGCAAGAGGCCACTGGTAGCAGGAGGTTTCCGACAGTGTACTTGGGCCAGGTATACCAGACATGCAGTTGGTTGTGCAAAAAGCAAAAGTTTTGTTATAGAGATTCCACAGATTAGCTGGGCACTGAGCTTGCGTAGTGTGTGAACTTTGGCTCCCTGAAATTGCCACAGTTCTTGAAGCCAGCGAAGTTGGGGGGGAATAGTCTTTCCTCCACACGACTGATAGTCCTATGAAAGGTGTCTATGTCCACTTCTACAGTCCAAAATAAAGATTAAGGCTGCTCTAAACAAACCTTGCACTTGATTAAAATGTGACTTTCTCACACGTATGTAGTGAGTATCTTTTTCCATATCAAAAGAAGAAAAAAAAACGAGTAGAAGTTTATGCGCACAACATCACCCATCATGGTAATCTGCTGACTCATAGCCTCTTCCACGCAAAGCTGTCAAGGCAGTCTATCGTAATTCGGTGCAAAAACTCCTAAATCAAGGGCGATCACTTTTGAGTAAAAGTTGTGACACATCATGGTCTGGCTGACGTCAGGTGTGGTACAAATGTGACTCAAAGCGGGGTCACTATGAAGTGTTTTCTACCCGAGATTCTGATGGCAACGAAGTTAAGCTACTGCAACGATGCTTCCTAGCTAGTAAAGTCAACTTTGGGGGTGTCCAATTCGACCTAATCTATGCTGTGCAACCGTTCGTAACTGACGGCAGACTTTGACGTCTGCGTTACCATCTCCCTTTAGGTCGCTCTTCTGGAGAGAGCTGCAGTGTAGGTGGTAGTGCCTGTACACTGATACCAAACCTGATATTACCGGTACCTCAACGAAGCGGTCACTGCCCTCAGCAGCGCCGCACAGTAACGTTTAACAAAAAACGACACATCCATGCCTGCCCCAGATTGTAGTCATTTCACCGCTGTTAGGTTGATGACGGAAACTGTTAATACCGTTTTGAACTGACTCATTCGTTCGTAGCTGTGTGTGCGTGTACCGAACACGTCAGGTTTCGAAGTTAGCTCACACAGAGACGGTAATCGCACCGGCAGTAGCGAGCGTCAAAGCGGTGTTAATGTCGGCTACAACGCGACATCAACAGCACAGTGCCTGGAAAGTATCACGCGAGGAATAAATTCGAACCCCTCTCGGCAACGTCGGACGACGCAGTCCCTCACAAAAGTGCGCCGGACCTGTTCGGCCGGTCGTCTGCGCTATTGCTGTCATCACCAACAACAACAGGCTCCGTAAAAGTCGTCCCGGAAGTGACGTAACCGGTGTGCAACAGAGAACTCATGGAGAAAGCAACACGGCGCAACAGTGAGAACTACGAAAAGGGGGACGAGAATCAAGGAGGAGGAGCAGTGTCGCCGGAAGAGTCCGGCTCCTTTCCCGCGAGGAGGAATGCAAGAGACGGGCAACCCTCCGCGACACGACGGAGAGCCGCCGATGCGCAGTTACAGAATGTTGCGTGTGGTCCGCACGTCGTCCGGAAGCGCGAAGCACGGGCCGCCGGATTGCGGCGTCAGCGGTCCCGTGCTGCGACGTGTTTGGTAGCGGTTCTGGCCGACCTCGCGGCTCGTGGCAGCACGTCCCTCGCCGCCGTGGGCGAGAGTGCGGGCTTCGTGGCGGCAGGGAGAGAGAGAGCCGGTTTCTGTCGTCCTCTTCTACGTCGAGTGGTCGCGGCCTGGCCTAGCACTTGGGGTTGTCTGGGCGGTGGTGGTTGTTCGTCGGGAGCAGAACGGCGCGGAGAAAGCAGACAAGGGGCGTTGGCTCGTTTTTCCTCTCACGATCCTATACTAAGACTCGGCAGCTTGGGTATGAACAGTCTACTTTGCTGCAAGGGGGAAAGGGGGGGGGGAGAGAGACGACAGCGTCAGACGAAGGCTCTGGCGCCCGGTAATACAACTGCATGCATGCCTACAGGAGGCACGAGAAGCAAACTGCTATTCTCGGTGACAACTTAAGAACGGCACCGAAAGTTGCCGCTGTGCCTTATCACCATAGCCGGATGTTTCTCCGCGCAGTGCAAGTAGGGCGTTACTGGGAATATTTTGAACATGGCGTGAGCCATTCCCGTGATTTTTTGGACTTAATATGCTTATCAACGACTCCAGTGACGACAAAAAAACTGCGTGAGACAAGGCAGACGATATTAAGCAAACCCCTTTAAAAACGCGCGCGCACTGATGTCACAGGTCTGGCGCTTTGGCGGAGTGATACACTACATGAGGTGGTGCCGTTCTTGAGTTGTAACCGAGTGTAGCCGATTTTGCGGGGGCACTCGAGCTACTCGCTGCTTTGCAGCTCCTCTCTAAATAATGCCCTTGATTGTAGACTCACTGCAACGAACCTTCCTCACGTAGATTGTATAAACATGCCAGTTATGCTGTGCCTCTTCACAGGTTGTACAAGCCAGTGAAAGTGAGTGCAATTCCTCTCCTACAATAATAAATTAAAAAAAATAGCACGGGCTTGTAGCGTGCTAAGTGTTGCACTGGGTCTTAAAGAAACGATAGCATTGGTGGGCTGAAAACAGAAGAGGCTGTGCGTGAAGTCTCAAAAACTGCATAAAAAAGAGGATTGTGGTGGCATTTGTGGCAGCAATGGGTGGTCTAGGCACTAAGTTTAAGTCAGGAACTAAATGCTGATGCACATAATATTCAAAGCTGGCGTTCACTGCCCACATAACAATCTGCTTGAAACTCTTTGCCTATAAGCAATGAGTGGTGAAAACAGTCACTTGACGGTGCTGCTTGTGTGCTGCGGAAACTGCACTGCTATCATAACTACAGCAAAACAGAGCAGCAAATAAAGAAAAAAGAAATGTGGAAATGGTGCTACAGCCCCTGCGTCCTGCCATCTTGCGGCGCTAAGGTACAAAAAGTATATCTTAGCAACTTGCAGCACACCCACAGGAGTACAAGCACATAGTATTTCCGTTTAATGAAAGGCACAGAGCATGTGCAAAGCCCAACTGAACACAGTAATTGACTGTCCCCACCTGCCGAAACAGACCTAGCAAGTAACTTAATAAAATAATATGCCACGCATATTCTGTATAAAAAGGCACTGCCCAAGTGCAAAGAAACAAAAACGAAACTTTATCCAGGACTCAAACCTGGGCGATCTGTGGCAGTGGAAGCATGATGTAGTATAGTACTTTTACATTACAGAGCTGGTCAGCCTTCGTTTCTCTTCTTTTTTTCTTTTTTTGTGAAGTGGTCTAAAAGAATGCGCATTTGTTCAAAACACGACACTCGATGAAGAAGTTACTCTGTGTCTTTCACAAAATGAAAAAAAAAAAAAAATGGAATAAAAGTAGGCAACAGCTATCTGTAGCCTGTGATCAGAACTAGTTCGCTGCAGGGCTGGTGTAGACCTCGAATGGTGTGGTCAGTACATCGTGGAGCTTAACTGTGACTGTTCCGTGCTGCGTCAGCCTCTGCTTCCAGACCTGTTTCTTGCCTTCATTTAAAGGCCACAGTGCACGCAACTTGCAGTCGCAGCTTTGCAATTGTGAGTGCGAGCAGCAGACAGTGTGCAATTGTACTCCAGCAGCGCATGCACCAGCAGCAAAAGCAGCAGCAGCGACTGTGCCATAAAAGATTCTGCACAGAGCTCAGCAAATGTAACTGGCAGAAGCAGAGAGCCTGTGTAGTGTAACAGTTGCATCTCGGAAGCTTCATGCAGCAGCAGCAGCAAAGATTGCATTGACACTGAATGAGTGAAAGTGTCCCTGCACACAGCTGGGGTTATCCCACAGGGTGCAAAGCTTGCAGCTGATTTTGTTTGAGTGCAAAACAATCAGTAGAGAAACTGGTGTCCCAAGCAGTACCACATGAGCGGTGTCTAGCTCGTGTGTCACATTTTGCCTGCCCCATGGGTGGACAGTGTTATATCTTGAGTTAGGTGTAATAAAACTTACCTTGCTAACATATATGAAAGCGAGAGTGTAAGAATCAGCATGCACGCTTCAACACGCTGAACAGTCTCACGAGAACTAGCTGCACCCATTTTTTACAGAAAGCTACCTTATTTGACTAAAATTGCTACCACTAACATTGTCCTGAAAACTGAGCCATTCAAAGTGTCTCAGTTGAGTTGCTTGATGAAACACAACTTGTAATCTTTTCTGTCTTTTTTTTCTTGTGTAAGAAGCACAAAGCAACACGTTACAGCTGAAATGTCACTAAAGCGCACACAGTATGACCTAACCATCTGTGCCATTGATTGGTGCAACTACTACTCTAAGCCCACACTACAAATCTAATTCGTACGCATCAGTGCTACTACACATAACCAAAAGCCAACTTGTGGTACATGCTGACGGAGCACTCGTCTGATGGCTTCGAGTTCAGGTCACAGCTGTTATTTCCAGTGACAAACACAGGTAACAGCCCCCCAAACATCTGCGCACCACCAGGCACCAGTGAGTGCAGCTACTGTCTCTTGGCTACTGTGCGACAAGGCGTACCGCTGGACGTGCGACACAGTGCTCAGAGAGATCCCGGTGTGTGCAAGTGCAGGTTGGTGCAGTTGTGCAAGAGCTACACTAGAACACAGCAGGGTGCGGACAGTGCAAAAGTGCAGTGATCAAGGCGGCAGTTGCACCCAGTGTTCCCCTCCTGGGGTGACAGTGACATTTCGAACAGCACCACTCGCAGACAGCACCCCTTGTGCAGGGCACTGCAATGGCAGCCGCCGGTCGAATACGCCGTTCTCGGGCAACGAGCACATTTTCTCCGGTAAGCGTCTTCTATTACAGTGCCTTTGACCACATGTCTCATCACACAATGTTGCGTTGCAGCGACGACAGCAGAATTTGCCGCAAAAGCAAGTTATGCAGGTTCGACTGAGAAGACACTCAGCAGCACTGTTTGCGATTTTACAAGGATGCAGTCCTAAATAAGCAAGAAGAGCAAGTGAAGCAAAAAAAAAAAAAAGAGTGTCTTTACGTGCAACTTATTTAAACTGCTGGAGTTATACTTAATTTCGCAACAAAACGCACGGCCCAGCGTCCCAGTCCAGGCCAGTAACTCTATGGTTGCGGTAACTGTGTCTGTGGTTTCCTTCTCCAGGCAAAACCCTTCGCCACTCAGTTACTTTCCTGTCCCCTCTCAAAGACTGAAATTTTACGAGAATTAAATAAAACATCTCATTGGACGTGCAGGATCACGATGTTAAATAATAAGGGAGCAATACAAAACAAAATGTGAGCGAGTGCCTGCCTCTATAAGTCTATTTTATCCTTTGGTTAACAGTGCTATTTTATTATTCAATATTTTACATAATATTCGCCCACACACAAGCCTGTACAGACAGGGTATGTCTTATGCAGCTTTAGCCAAGGTTTAAAAGTACATTTAATTAGCCTACCAATTTATACTTTATAACTAGTAGTAATGGTTTGTTGGATAATTTCTGGGGTTGTAACACACAATTGTCGGAACAGGAGACTGGCAGAAAGCTAGAATTCATTGAATGCTGTAGTATGATGTGCTTCCCATACACACTGTACTGGAAAGCATAAAACTTTTCAAAGAAAGTAAGATTTCGGATAAAGAAATTTCATTAAAACAAGGTCTTACTGTATTTTCAAGTTTTGAATAGTTAATTGTACCTACTTCACTAAGATAAATTATTTAAAAGGCCGGCCAGTGCGTGTCCCCTACTTCATATGAAAGCTGGCATTTTATATAGGGGGAACCACAAGGAAGTTTTGAATAAATTGGTGGAAATAATTTTAAATCTGAAAGGTGGCGCCATGCAGTGTTTAAAAGTGACACTACTGCTTGTATGTAAACAGCACTGTTTCGGTTTCAATGCACGATTTAAAAACCGCATTAATGAACAGTAAAGACTGCATTTTGTTATTGTCTTAGCTTGGGACAAGTTTTTTAACATCTCCTTTCATCTCGCGTACAGTTTAAAAGTGTGTTAACACACAGCTCACTGTCATGGTTCCTGGCATTCGTTCTGGCAGCACACTTAAGGCTGGTAGATGCGAAAATTCCACTTTCAACCATTCTGGAAAACCTGTTTCAGTTCAAGGTATTTTATGTAATGCCCTTTCATTTGGGATAAAGAGCACAAAAATCGGTTGGCTGTCCCTCTAACTCTTCAACTGATGGAAGATTGCAACATCTTACAATTACAGAATTGCAGGGCACTGAAAAGATCACTGAATGCAGCAGTTGCCGCAAGAAGTTCAGATTACTGTGAAAAATTTTTTAGAGCCCATGGAATTTTTATTGCGAAAGCAGTTCGGACTGCCCTCGAGCGGCTCAGAACTGTTCCCGACAGGAAAATGTAAGGGAGACCAAGCACACGCTAACGGGTCACCAGTTCTGGCAAACTTTTAGGAGAACCAGTAATGTGCCACCAAAGTGGTTGTGCTTATAGTGAAGTGATTGCTGCTCATGCTATGAAAACGGTAGCGTATTATTCAATGAGAGCAAAGAAAGCCGACTGCCTTACTGGTGTGAGAAAAGAAAAACAACAACAAAGTGCAATTGTATATGCTGTTTCCATTCCACCAGAAGTTACAAACATTTGAAGTTTGGGCTTGAAAGACAAAACCAGTTCTTTTGATGCCTGATTTTCAAGCGTGTGGTTCAAGCAGGCATAACTTCTGCCCCAACACAGGCCCAATGATGATGTTCGTCTTATGGAAATCTTTGATTTGTGCACAGTTCCTGCTGTCATGTTCAGCTGCATCTCTCCAGCAACTTTTTTTTTTTTTTTTTTTACAAAAGCTAACACAAAATTAAATATGAACATTTGAACAAATTCAAAAACGGATGTCTTACACAAAATCAAATTTATATCTACATTAAGGACTAGATACTAATGTCCCCAAATCCTATCAGCATAACTGTAATTTTTTTTTAGTATCTAAAAACATTTACATATTGAGCATAACAGTAGGCGGCTTTCTCAATCCAGAAAGCCATGATCCAGTGCAGGCTATCAGTGAGCACAAGCAATGAGGCAGTTCCTAATCCCCGCATTGTGTGCTAATGAAGTTCTTTAGTTTACGATTGGCTTCACCTCTTCGGTTTTACAGAAGATTAGGCGTAAAAATGACGATTGCTAGTGCCCCTAACACGCCAAAAACAAGGTACTGGCAGCCCATAGGCCAGGACTACAACTCCTACAACCTGTGCTCTGGTTTCGTTTGGCCTGTATGTGCCTAGAACGTCCACACTTCATGCCGCATGAAATTTCTTGCGCAATTTCAACAAAAGCGAAAAAGACATTGCTCGAAACCACCAAGTGAACATTTAGAACTGCTATCCACACAAAACACACTTTTCTCACAACTTGAAATTACAAACGCAAACCAAATTTTGAATTGCAGCTGGTCCTAGCTACATTAGTATGAATTTCAGACGATAAGCAAAAATCTAAATTCTGATGTAATTTTATTCATTTTTCCATGAGTGTTTGAACTACAGCCAGTTTAAATATGCCGGTGCTTAAAAGAAGCACGCCCTATAGCCAACTTGAAGATGAAACTTGATCTTTGGGCTATACAAATCATATTTGTATCTAAATTAGCCAATTTTAAAGCAAGACACGATTACTAGCAAAACAGTAACAAGGACTAAGAAAAAAAAAACACCGGACAATGCTAGCATTGTCCAGTGTTTTTTCTTCTTTTCGTCCACTTTACTGTTTCACTGGCAATCATGCCTTATTATGCTCATTACCAAGCGATCAGATTTTCCGCCTTGGCTGTACCAATTTTAAACTTGCACATCACACTGAACAGTTGAAATAATTACAGACGCTACAAAAAGGCATACTCATTTACGCTGTCACCAGTACTTTACTAAAATGGCACATGTACACTGCATGTATCAACTATTTGGTGACAGAAGCAGCGCTCTTGTATAGCTAGATTACTCATCTAGTGCACAGATATGTGGTATCACTTGTATGTGAAAAAAAATGGCCTAGAATAAGCTAAAATGAGCACAATGCTCAGAAGCACGCACAGGCATTCCAAAGGCAAGTATTCGTCACCATGCACATGCCCAAAGATGAAGAAAGACCTCGACAGTGCATCAAGCCAAGCAAAAGGTTTGTGTCCACGGGTTTTTTGAGCCTGCCTTTATACCCTGTGATAGAACTACCTCGTTATCCGTACCGTTAATCGTGCATCAAAATTTTAAATATTGACGCAGGGCTTAATTGGCGCGTACTTTCCCGAGTGCTTTACCCTTGTCAAGCAACAGCTCTTCACAAAGATACCCGGATGCTCTCAAGAACCATTAATAAAGCTCATGTTTTGTAAGGATTGCTGCACACTCTACGCTCCTTGCAATGTTTTATTCTTCTTTTCTGTCAGGAGAGTTTTCGCTAGCTGCTTGTCAACACGCAAATCCGAATCCAATCCACAGTGTTGTCGTTCTGTGCTGGCTCAAGCCACCAGTGGACCACACTGAAGCCACCCGCACCGAGCAAGTCTCAGAAGTCTTTCACGCACGAGTCCTTGAGAAAACAAAGCAGCCCCCGAGCACGAAACAAAAACCCATGCCGACAGCATACACACACACACACATCAAAAGACAGAGGTGCAAGGCAGCCACCCAGAAGCCAAGCAGTTAAAAAAAGCAAAAAACACAATTGGCGCAGTTCTGTGTATGTAACAGAGACACTTCTTGGTCCTAGCGATTGTGGCATGACCTTGATGTTACAAATGGCCACGGGTCAAAGTAGTGGCGATGAAGAAGACGTGACGTCGACTGCACTGTTCCACATCCATGCCACTGCAATTGCTTTAAAATGCCTGAAGACTTACAGCAAAGTCAAAGCCCTTGCAAAATAATTTCAAGGGGCACTAAAGTGAGTTTGCGAAGCCTTATTTGTGGCTGCATTGTGCAGTGCAATTTGCATAATCCATTATTCGACTATTCAGCGGATATCTAGCGTCTCGGCTTATCTGCAAAGGGTGGCAGAGGAGAAAAATTTAAGCATTTCCACTCAACATGAAAGCTCTCAAGTGTAAAGCAGTGCTTAGCAAAGGGGGCTGCGGTGCCCTCTCTCGACTAGTTTCAGTATCAGCCTGGTGTTGATACCGAACGTAGTCAAGAGAGGGCGCTGCAGCCGCTGAAAAGGCCTATAAAGAGACACTGGATTGAGTTTTCATTAATTTGTGGTAATTAATGCTTTATTCATGATTCTTTCCTTATTTTGTTTTTGTGTACTTATTTGCGGCTTAGCAACGGCAGTTTCCAAGGCAACGGCCCAGCGCAAAGGTTACGCTTAACACTTTGCATGCGATAACATGTGCCTCTGGTGCACAATGGGTTTGACATTGGCTCCGTAACGTGAAAGGCCCAGGTTCGACCCCGAACAGGGGAAGCGGTGATCTTTTCAAGGTCTCTGTTTGGGTGCATGACTGCGGTGGCTAGATACCATGACCTCGGATGAGCTACAACGACAAGGTAGCACCCTACAGTGCTCCGCACTTAATCATGCGCTGTTCGTGGTTGCACCATAATGATGTTACGCTAGTTTGCATGTGTTTTCAGTCTATTCCAGCCTCAATAACTTTGATTTTCACCCATTTCATGGGTACCAATACAGACTTTACGTTCGGCAAAACATAAGTTGTACAGGTTCCGACATACTGCCAATCTGCTGTTTTAGCCCTGCCAACTTGCCAGTGTGTTTTTAAACCTAATAAAGTGATTAGGCAATGTTTACGGCTCACTTGAGTGTCCCTTTCAGGTGGTCTAGTAGCTACTCAAACTTAAACTATTGAAAACAGTACATATAAAAAAATTGTACGTATATTTGTTTATAAAATACCCACCAATCTCAGCATGGTTTATCTGCCAACTAACTTCCTGAGGCTTTTTTCAAAAGCAGCCAGTCTAGAGGCAATAACAAATTTAATATCTTTAATGACCGAGAAAAGATTAGCAGTACGGCTGCCTCTCGACGCAATAGGTCAAAATCACGTGGTAACTGAAGCAACCCTGGTTGCAGAGTTAAACTGCAATAAACACAAAAGAGTGATATAGTCAGGCAGCTGCTTATAGGCAAAGTGAACAGTAGTATTAAAGAGAGGAGAAGTTAGGCGGAAACAGGAAAAATGTGAAGTTACTATACCACACTGTGACGATGGCAGTCCGATGCAAATGATCAGAGCATAATAAAAACCTTGCCTTTCAGGACTTGCACAGTGCATAGATCATTAAGGCACCTTTTGAGAGAATCAAGGATCTACAAGAATCTGCCGTGCAGTTATGATAAACTTGCAGATGAGGTCAATAAAGGTGTTTTAAATGTGCCAATGAGAGAGGCAGCAAGGGCAGCAGAAAGTTTGAATGGAGTTGTCCCGGAAGTTGCGAGAGCCACCCTGATGCCTGAAAGGCATATCGCGTTTTGTAAAAATACCGGGAGAGCGTCAGTGATCGGAGAGAGAGAGAGAGAGAGAAGGCAGTAGAGTAGAGAGAGAGACAAGAAAGAGGCACGCACGCATGCGCGAGGCAGCCATGGCGGCGGCAGGCAAGCTAGGAGGAGGATGGACCCGGGTCCTTCTTGGCCGTGAATGATATCACAGAGCGGAGCCCCTTCACAGACGTCTGCGAGAACGTTGCAGGGGTCAGCTGCTGGGCTTGGCATGAGAGCAGCAGCAGCGGGGGGCAGAACAACACCCTCCCCACCACTTCCCCTCCTTCCTCTCCTCCTCCTCTTCCTCCACCACACTCTTAGGATGCACACACAGTCTCTACGCGTCTACTCTGCAGCATCTCGCAACTACTGCGCCACTACCACGATGCGCCAGACTGCGTGGTGGGACAGCGGGGACGTCCTTAGCCGTGCACAGCAACGAGAGACAAGGGGGAATCACCCGCTCTTGCCTCCTAAGCACCCATTTGTGGAGCCCCTCGTGCTTCCAGAATGGCGGCCTGTAAGGCCTTGGGCACCCAAAGGTAGCCCAGAGCTGTCATAAAGACACTAGGGCAATAGCTGCGTCGTAGAATTTTGCACTAAGGTATCCTAGAATGAATTCTGGCAGTGCTTTCAAGGCAGGTTGCACTTTAACCAGCATGGCAATGTGGGGTTTTTGGGAAGCGTCTTCTCTTGCTCGGCTTGGCTTGCAAACTAGCTCAAACAATGCCTGTAACTGCAAAAACAATAATTTTGTTGCTGAAACACCATTCGGAGTTGTTGGTACAGAAGTGCTGTCAATAAAAAGAACTTACTCATCGGGTATTTTCGAATGCTACGTAAAAAATGCCCGTTTCCCTTTGTTGTAGCGGCGTCCGTGACGGGTGACATCATCTACCGTCTCACTCTTTGCCTTGTCAGAGCTCGTTATGATGCCTCACTACTGTGATTATCCTTTTTACACAATTAAATACGATCCCAGAAACAGCAGCGTATTGCAGCACAAATAAGTGGACAACGCTTGCACGCCAAAGCGGCATGCCCGTCAGAGGACCAGCCCACTGATGGCTAGTGAAGCACTTACGAGCCATACAGAAGAAAAAAATGAAGTGCCAATCGTGACCTCAAAGAAGCCAAGTCGCAATCCAGGCCAAGTACATAAGAATGTGAACTGTTGCGAAAGATTTCCTCCGGTACATTTCAGTATGCAGGATGCAATGTTATCGTCACCAACAGCTGTTAATGTTAACCGATTCCTGGTGGTTGCTGCCTGCTTTGGAGCTGCCTTCACTGACTGCTTGCGAAGAAGTATTTTGCTTGCGCAAGTGATTGCTTCATAAAGCAAGTTTCTACATCTACTGTGGCACTGTGTGGCATTGCGATGCACACAGAATTGACACTTATGTAGCGCTCATATGGAAGTTGCCTTTTGGTTTGTGTCCATGTCTCTGGCCAATCTCCCATGTGGTTGTGCTTGCCACTGGCGTATTTTGTTCCCCAACAACATCACCAGCTAGTTTTGACATCACTCTTGTTTTACGTGCGGCTATCACGCCCCCTGCTAGTATTGTTACTTCATAAGTTGGCTTTCCCTCAATATAAGCATATGTTGCGGTGAAGCACCCTTTACAGGATTTCTGCACCACCGCAATACACTGACACATTTGCCACTAACAGCTGTCACAATGACATGTCCCCCTGCCATTCCAATTATAAGCCCTTTAACATTAGAAAAAGCACGGCATAACGGGCAGGTGATACTCATAACAGTTTAATCGATTCCAGGCTCAGGCCAGTGTCACCTGCGTCTTTGGAAAGCACCACTATTCCTCCGGACTCCCAAGTTGTTTTGGGCAAGTTTTTACGTCTTTGCAGAGTTCTGATGTAACGCAGGCAAGGCAATAAGGAAGCACGCTATGCCTCACGGCTGCAAGCATAGCTATGCTTTGCAGCAAAGTTGAAACCCTCGAAGTGGAATGTTACCGGTAATTTTGAAATACTAGAAGAACTTTAATACCTGGTACAATAAAAGTGCACTGTGAATCCTTGAAATAAGAGCAAACTTTCGTGTATTCTTCGATTTTTTCAAACATCTGTGCCTAATTACGTAAAACATTTACCTCATTTTTACAACGGCAGCTGTTAATGGCAGCCGTCTTAAGAGTTTTGCGCAGGCATGGAAGTTAGAATGTCTGTAACCGTGCGGCATACTGCAAGTATGGTCAGAAGAAATAAAAGCCAACTTTATAATGGAGGAGATGATCTCATTGTAATTTTTGGCGTGCGCAACAGCGCAGATTTAAACGAGGTGGACAGAGAAGACCTTGTCGTGAAACAGTTCTGTATAGTCATAACATCAAAGTCCATCGAGCTATAAAATTCTGGCTATACTGACAGGGAACTAGCCATACCAGCCACCAGTACAGCATGCCCAGTAAGCCCCTCTTTTCAGCGTCTGGACAGAATGTGACATGCCGTAAAAAAAAAACATCCTTGTGTTCCCAACACACTCAGGAAGTCATGTTTCTTCATGACCATCCTTGCAATGCTCAGTCACTGCATTGCTTTAGCCAACCTGCTAAACTCTACAGCCTTCCTTTCATTGGCAAAAGCCTCGCAAGAGCCTACCCCCCAATGCACAATTTTAACAACTTTAAGCCGGAGTTGTTGAAGGGGAACAATGCATGTAGCGATGCCCTCTGCCAAGGGCACTGTACTGAGTTAGTTATGACAGGCGATGTGTCATCTGTACTGAAAATATAACGCGCAGTGTCAGGGTTGTTGCCCCATATTGCTCTGCACGGCTGAAGACGCCCCAGGGCTGACTATGCTCTAGGGAAGCCAGGACGGGGAAGCGACTAGCTACGGCTGCAGACAGGTGTGCATCTGTAGAGCCAAACAAGTGTCACTCAGTTATTAGGCAAATACAAAGAACACATTGGCGCTCATGAAATATGGGCAGCCTTCTATTTACGTCTCTTCTATTCACTGTCTGCTGGGATGTAAACACCCTGCATCTCTGGCGTACACAAAAAAAGGAAGAAAAACAAAAGGGGCGGAAAGGTAAAACGTTAAACGAGTACAACACATGGTATAAACACGTACGTATCAGCACACACGCACAAAAAAAAAAGCGAAAATAAGAAAATGTGTTGCCAAAAGAACTGGCACAAAAACCAACGGGGGCCAGCATGAATACACGAAAATGAGACAGCCCATTGGTCCACTACTACCTCTACTACCACACCGACTGCGGATGCCCGAGCGCTCGGAACAAACGCACAGCTCTACGGGGACCTACGAGGGGTGACTGGAAAGGGACTAACACACAGATCTACAGGAAGGTGGGGCTCAGAACTGTTGCAGGCTGATGCAATCAACAGTCGGTTGCTCTTCACAACGCCACCAGAACAAAAACACGCAGAAATTACACCCCAGGTGCTTACGGCTGGTTGCAACTAACGCGTCGGCTAGCACAATTTTTGCATCGCGAGCATGGAGCCAGCGAACTCTTCAGCTGGTTTGGAAAAAGCGTACACAGGATTTGCTGAAATAAATTTCTGGTTGACTTTTATGGGACGACAGCTGCTACTTAGGCATGTAAACAGACTGGTATTTGGCTCGTTTCCTAAACCTTACTGAACGAAGAAGTTGCCAAAAATGTGCGCGCATTTTTTAACTACGTATATGCAACTGATTAAGAATACCGTTCGGTCAACAAGATAGAGAGAGCACACACAACACTTATACACCTGAACATTTTTGTACTCGCAGATTACAGCCGACACGGATTTCTTTCCTTTTCCTTTTGTAAAAATGAAGTCATGCCTGTAGCTGCGCGGGGGAGAATATTGCAGCCTCTGAACGTAACTGTATAGCTCACACATATGCTACTCATACTGCGTATATACTGCACGTAACAAACACTGACGGGTGCACAGTGAAGCACACAGTCACCACTCACAAACACCAAACGTGTCCTCAACACCGGTGCAGTGTGGAGCGAACAGCAAGGTGAGAGAATTTTAGTGTGGACACAGACAACAACGCCTTACAACGAACGCAGCACACAACAATGACAAACTACACTCAAGCGAACTGACGCTGTTTTTTTTTAAAATTAATCGCAACTTTAACCTCACATTGGAAAGAGAGCGCTTAAGTAACTAAATATAGGCACTTGTTAAAGCATTGAGCTGCTCGCGACATCCTCCCAAGTGACGACTGTCTCCTTTCCTCACTAAGGTAGCACTTACGCGGCATGAAAAGTTTATTATCAAAATATTTCTAGTTAATTGTCACAACGCTTAGGCTTGTTATACTTCGACACAAAGGAAAATTGCCAGTAGGTATACTGCTATACCCCGATGGGATGCTCGCACATACCTTCTTCTTGGTGCCGTTGGCGTAATCCGTGTACATGGTGGAGTTTGTGTACCGCCGATAGCTGTCGTTCCTCATCACGAAGTAGACATGCCACTGCAGGATCAGGAAAAGGGCAGAGAGAAGGTCAAAGGTCATCAGCCACTGTCAAGGCACTACAGCGACGGCTCACGAGAGAGGAAAAAAAATATCAAAGGCCAGCTCGGATTCAGGCACAAACAATAGCGATTACAGCTTCTGAAATGAATACAAGGCGAGTGGTGATTTGTTCACATAGTTCCAAACTGAAGCAAGTGTTTTGGGGTCACCCACAGTTTAGTGGTCACCAGGACGAGAACTAAAATGTCCAATTTTCCAGCTGTGCTCCAGTAACAGGTAAATTAAAAAAGAAAAGCTCAAAAGCTTTCCTACAACATAAGACACAGCCAGCAGCAAGCATCAATTAATCGGAATTTTTTATACAGCCTAGCTGACAGGCTGTACACAACTTTAACCCCTCTCCTACAAGGATTATCCGTAATTAGGGTGCAATCTACTTTGACACGCTATAATTACCCACTTCCCTTGAGCAACGAAAAATTGGCCAAACTAGCAGGGTACGTCACCAATGAAAATGTCATAGCATTGTAGCTGAGAACCTCCAAGACATGCGTTGTTCTCGGTAAAATAATGGTAGAAAAACACTGTTCTTTCCTAACTGGTCACTGCCTGCAGAGGAAGCATTTAGTCTAACATACCAGCATCCTCATATGGTAAGAAGCATTGTTGCGGCAGTTGTAACCCAGGAACTGGCGCTTTATCTGTGCAATCTTTTTCAATACGTTCCATTCTTTGGCCAGGCATAGTGACTCCCTGCTAATGGTTATAGCTAAAACAGTTTTCCAGCAAAAGTGGGGAAAACTTATAGACATAGAATATACAATAGTTACGCACACTTGCCGAACACCATTAAGTATTAAGCGTCGCGTGCTGACAGCGTATTGGCGGCTGATGAGGTAACGTGCGTATATTCTCTTGATGTCGGCTTGCTCATTGCTTCTAAGCAATTATAGCTTTCACATTTAAGGAGAGCCAAAACTTGAGCCAAAATGTGACAATCATCACCACCATAATAATGACTATCATCATCACTACCACCACCACCACCCTATTTAAATTTACTGCAGGAATACTTAAATACAACACATAATATAATATAGTAATTTATGCAATAAATACGAATGAATGTGACAAAGATGAGCCAAAATTAAAAAAGCTTGTAGTTTGTCACGCTGCTGATGAAACAAAACTTCCATAAAATACATTCAGCTGTTAATTGCACCAATAGATGCAATCAACTTTGGAGCTATCAAAATGACGGAATCGAAGAGAAAACAGATGCAACAATTTTTTTCAATGCTTCAGGCAAGTTAAACAGGTTATTGTACTTCCAGTGTCGCCCACAGAGTCTGCACCCAATCCCGTCAACTTTAGGAAACTGTTTAATTTAGCAAGATGTTTAGGCCTCTGCAAATGCAAATGCATGCACTATAACAAAGAGAAGAAATTCCATTTTCTGACAATCATTCGCGAGCTGCACTGAACTGTTTTCGCTCCCTAGAGGTACATGCTACACCAAGTGTCTACGGGTGTTTTCACCAGCCAAAAAAGTGACACTGAAATATGACACTTTCTCTTTCGCAGATCACTTCATAGTGTTGCCGAAACGGCACTCACGGCAGCCTCGTCGAACGTCCACCGGTCAGGATTCTGCATATTGATCTTGGTGTTTTCGTAGCTTCTCGAGTCAATGTTGATGGGACAGTTGGCGTCGGGCGCCAGGTATTCGCTGCGGGGGGGGGGGGGGGCAGCACAAAGTGCACATTAGAAGCCACCATGTGAAGCAGCAGGCGTCGTTGATGCCTGCCCCCTTGGAACAGGATCCCTTGACCAAGGCAAGGGTAACAGCCAAGAGAGCTGTGTCTTGCAACCACATCCACTTAGTGACAACTTAAACCACAACATGTAGGAGAAGAATGCTACATGTGGCAGAATATTTAGCACACCAATGCTCCTTTGATGGCTTCATTTTCTAAGTAATAAACACCGTTCCAGTGTTTTGTTAAGCAAGTGTGCGTTCATCCTACTCCCGATACATCATTGAGATATTAACTTACGATTCTCAATCACTGTGGTAATGGCTACTCACATGTTTAACAATGACTATAAAAATCTTCGTATTATTTTCACTAACAGTGTGTATATTGTATATATAAGTAAAACGAATCAAACATAAAAAGCAACTGTTGGTTGGGTACACCAGAATTCACCGCAAGCACATTCAAGCACCTGAGGTGGAGAATTCAGGTGCTGGAGGGTGTTAGTGTTGTAAAAAGATGTTGAAATGCACACAATTTATGATAACACTATGATAGGTAATCCGTGATAGGGTAATTAGGGTACATGCCCTAACTATGGCAAATGCCAAACCATTCGGGGTGGATGAATGTACTAAAGGCTGTTGCTAGCTGTACACTGCCTCCAAGTAAAAGCTTGAAAAAACCTGCGACAAAAGCTTGAAAGTGTGGTGACATGACCATAAAATGGCCCCATCATTACAGCAAAACAAAGAAAAATGAAGTGCTTGTGAGTGCACCTACACTCAATGCTCGCAATGTAATTTCTACCTTAATGCCAAAGCACTGCTGAAGGTGCATATGTGTATGTGTGAGCATGTGTCCTGCTCAGAGACCGGACACCTGCCAAAATGTAAATGGCCACCTCCCTCCCTTCCCTCCCACCACTTCCCACTCATGTGCCCATCCTTCCTTCCGTACCTTAGCACCTCAAGAACAGTGAGTTTCCCAAGTGTGGGCTTCTGCAGACACTTTGGAACAAATGCCAAAAGTGCAGCGGCCAACTGCTGAGAATGAAAGCTGGGCTGCTTGGTTCTGCATTACTGCATTATTGTTAGCAAACACAAAAGAGATGACGACAAAGTTAGGAAACACATAAGACGCTCGCCCATGAATGCCCGGGTAAGACACAGCCCACATTTAAGTTGACAAGGGCAGGTTATGAAATATGCACAGGAGATCCACTAGTGGGGATACTGTGCACATCACAACTTTGTCAGACCCATTTACATTCACCAGCATCGATGCAGTACTGAAGCTAACAACCATGACCAAATATGCAGTTAAATTCTGGTCCACCAGAACTGAACTGCAGTGTTAAGGGGTGCCCACCAAAATAAAATCCTACAGGTGGTGACAGCTGCGCACAAATGCATAAGGACCCATTCTGCCAGGCACATGAGCAAAGGGACAGACTTACTTCCAAATCTCTTGTACTTTGATGGGGACATCCTTTAGGTGGATCTGCTTCAGCTGCTGCACAGCCTCCCAGAACCTGGACGTGTGGGAATTGCGGATATCGCATCACCGTTTCACTGCAGCCTCACAGAGAGATACCCTGCTTGGCACTACGATACCTCTTGTTCTTACGACTCTGCTCTACACATCAGATGTAGCCTAGCCAGATGTGTAAGCCACTAATGGGGTACTTGTCAGAGTTTCCAGCCGGGAAAGAGCATGACATGTTCACACAGAAAAAATTGTGCCATTTGAATGCCAAAGTGACACCTGGACTATGAGCCACGCTGTAATAGCCGGCTCCATATTAATTTTGATTAGCTAGGGATATTTAACGTGCGCCAAAACCTCGACACACAGGCATTTTTACTTTTTGCGGCCTCCTGAAAGGCGGCCACAATGGCAAAATTGAACCCAATTCTTGGGTTCTGCAGCCCAATGCCTTAGCCACTGAGCCACCGTGGCGGGTTGACATGTTCCTCCGGCACCACTCAGACTGTTTGCTACTAGACGCATTTGGTCAAACGGGTAACAACATCGCACGCCAGTCGACAGCAACAAAGTTCAGTGACAGAACTCATTTGCTCCCCCTCTGATGAAGCCCCCTCATTCCATGTTCGCAAGGACCGAAAAAAAGAAAAAGAAAGAGGGAGGAAGTGCAAAAAGCTTGGACAGCTTCCAAAGTACACTCCTCCTGAAAAACCCAGATGTGGGTCTCAAAAGAGAAGTGCTGCTACAACGCACTTTTTCAAAACATCTTGACACATTCACATAGCTCGAGCTGGCATTGTTATCTGCTCAACAACAATGAAAATGTCCCAGCTAATTGCAAGACGTACCCATGAGTGTAGTAGACATCACGGATACATTTGTAAGAGAGAGTTCGTTCTCATCACCTCCTGTTTTCCCTGTTTCCATCTTTTTTTACCCAACCCCAAACAGTTCTATGCCTCTGGACATGACGTACAACTTTAGTGCTCAATTATGGTTCCCTTGACTCATAAGCTCAGCTCTCACCTGCACATTATACTGGGAAAGTTTAGCAGCAAACACTTCTTGGCTGTTGCTTGTAGGGTGCAAGCAACCCGCTTCCCAGCTGTGGAATTATTCCCAAACCGAAGCCCTTGGATTCCAGGCGTCCCCTTGGAGGCGTCATGGTACAGTAATACCCTCTATAGAATGTTCTCCCTTCCTTTTTTTGCCAACACTCAGACGCAATGACAAAAATAAAGTTGGCTTTCCTGCAAGGCATCTACAATCTGCTGGTATGCATCTCTTAAGCCAGCTTGTCCGCACTGCACCTTAGCTACTCAAGAAACTGAGCGTGCAAAAGATGTGCCTGGAGCTAACAAACACATAACTCTGGGGTGAAGGAACAAATTGTGGGAGCAATTAACCTGGCTGCCCGTAGCAACGTCACTTTTTCCCCCTTCTGCAGAGTCTAGACGGTGGAGAAGTCCCGCCCCAGCATAAAACAGAGAGACTCAGGTTGGTGGCAGCAATCAGTCCCTCTGACCTGAGATTCTCGAGGCTGAACTCCTTCTCGAGGAACTGGATGAAGTGCTCCCTGCCCGCGGGGTCCCGCAGCAGCTCCTGCAGCGAGTTCTTCCACCGACGCACCCGGCGCGGAGGAACGTTGGTCCTGGGAGCACCGGGAGGAGTTAGCCACAAGGCACGACTGGCTAAACACCCTTTCTTTCACCCCGACACACACCCTCACCCCAACTTGTGTGGGAGTGGATCTCCTCAAAAAGAGAAGGGGTTATTAGGGTAAGCTCACATCAGTGGAGCAGAGAGAACAAGAACAAGGCAGCGAACGAGAATGCAATGAGAAGGCTGCAGTCCAAGAGACAGAGGCATGCTTCAGCCGGAAAGGGGGAGAGGAGGAGGTGGAGGAGACAGGAGGAGCAGTACGCACGTCTGCTTCTCCATCTCCCAGAACTCGGTGTTGTCTGCGATCCAAGGGTTGGAAGGCTCGAGCAGCGTGCAGAAGCTGTCGTACTCTATGTGCCTCTCGTAGTACGATCTGTACCTGCAACGACCACAGGAAACAGAAAGGCATTGGGGCAGCGTAACCACTGCAGCAGCCGCAGTGTCGTCCTTTAGTGCCCCTTTAGAACACACTTGAACTGGCAGGTGGTGGGTGCAGTACACACGAGATTGTCATTGACATTCCTCACAATTTCTTTTGTAAGCGGGCAGCAAAGGAGCAGCAGAGCATGTGCACGTACCGTATTTTCGCACATATAGCCCGCCTCTGCATATAATCCGCTCCCCCACTTTCAGCCCACCGGAAAAGCAAAAAATCCTCGCGTATTGCCCGCACATTTGATACAAGAAAGGCTGCACCAAAGCTACTGCTCAAGCAACACATCACATACTGTGTAGACAGAAAAAGTGTCTGTTTAGCAAGTAGAATACTGACTGCAAGGCAAAAGCCCCAAACTGCTCTCGCTAGAGCTATTACTTGAGTCGCATTCATTACTGTTGTACACAAGGTCATCTTCACGGCACAACGCGCAGTGCAGCTTCAAGGCACAACGCGCATTGCCGTGAAGCTGCACTAAAAAAAAAACCCCGCGTATTATTCGAACCCCCCCTTTGCCACTGAAATTTTCGCATTTTCGGTGCAGGTTATACGCATGGAAATACGGTATTTCCACAATGCAGCTATGTCCGGAAAATTGTGCCATCTGTGTTTGGGGAAGTATATTACTACCAGCAGTTTTTGGTGGTGCTGCATGAAATGCAACATTAAAATCAGACAACTTGTTGCACCGTTAGCTTTAAAGTCAGATGTCTTATTTCGAAGTTTATTGTTCTATACCCTAGAACATTAGGTGAGAACTAATGAGCCAACGGCAAAAACATTGTGCATTTTGTCAGCCCTCATTTTGCAAAACCGTCTCGGATAACAAGCATGAACCATTTACTGCCATGATATACTTCAGCGGTAGTCCTCATACTGAATTCAGGCCCTAGCCAGTTATTTTCTTTCAAGCTTTTGCATTTGGGCCAGCACTGAAACTCTCTGTTTTTGAAAGTGGGAAATTGTACTTCATCACACACAGAAAAGAAATGGTGCACGTTCAACTTTTCCTTCCTGTTTTTTCTGCTAATGACTTTTAAAAATACTCTCTTCTGCACTGTACAATAGCCATAATTATGGCTATTGTGGCTCCTCTAAGCCATAATAGGTTGCCATTGACTCGGTGCGATCCCTAATACCACAAGAGGGCATTGCTGGCAACACCAACAGCTAGGAACCAGTGAACCAGTTTATCCTAGACAGCATTATTTCAGCCTAGTTGAATCAGCACCGAAAATGTGCAACAAAGCCAAACCCAGAAATAAGAATATTCAAACGCTGAGAAAACATCATTGTTTATAGATGTTGTAACTAAATAATGAAAATAAAAACAAGGGCTATAACAATAAAAATACAGCCCATTAATTTTCTTTGTTGTCATCAAGCCAAGATAAAAATTTCCAAAGTGCATTCACAGTGAATGCATCTGAATCCACTGTGCAACAAAGTCAGTGTGGCTTCTGAATGCTAAAAGGATAGTAGCTTTGTTTTTCTTCTCTCATTGTACTCTAGACAAAAACACTTGTTACACTTTGCTATCTAGTGCGCTGCACACAACCAACCTACATGAATTCGGTGCACGAGTCCTGGGGGAGGGGGGGATCTGAAAGGGGAGTCACACTCACAATTCCAGAGCTGCGGTGATCTTCACGTTCCCGCCATCGAGCCTACCCTTGAGCGTTTCCACCTGGTCAAGAGCAGGGGGAAATGGAAAAAGTGCAAGGGTGAATTTAATATACACAGTTAACGCTTTCAAGATCAAGTGCACACTATCAAATATACATTCGTCAAATGCAGTGTCAAATATGTCATGAACGGTCTACACTGTACTGTTGATGGCACGTATTTCACAGGGGCATCCCTACAGCAATGGACTGTATGAAACTTCAATTTCCTTTAGAAAATCTGGCTAACATATTGGAGCTGTCAGTCATCAATGATGACGTAGAACAATGATTACGCCTTTAGACAAATCAACATTAAATAGGACTTTGTGTTTTATGAGATACAAAAAAAAAAAACAGCTTCTTTCCATTTGAAAGTGCCGTTTCAAATAAAACATTCAGTTTCTGGTGAAATGTCCTTGCAAACAGGGACGAAGCAAGGAATGTGCACTTGCCTCCTTTTTGAGAACATCCAGCGGTGTGTTGATTTCGCCTTCCGAGACGCTAGGACTGATGCGTCCACCAGGTACTGCACACTGCAAGTGCTGGGACACAGGAAAGAAAGGGCACAACACACTTGCAATTTGACCTAGGTCACATTACGCTACATATTGTTAGGAATCATTTTACCCCTTTAACATTTATTTATGCATCGTTTCCCACTATTGCTTTCTAACTGCAACGATTTTGAAGCGATAAACCATTTTCTTCCCCACAGTTGTAAAATGGAGCAGATAGCTGATGCACAAATTAATGTTAAAGTTAATGATGGACATGGGATGGACCCATGTCCATCCGAAAATCCTAGCAAGTACTACGTGGTTTATATAGTTTCACCTTTTTGAAGTATTGCTGAAATATTACAATTTTCACAATGGCATCCAATAAAATTTATGAGCGAACTCAGTACTTTTCTTGCTTTATTGGCCTCCAGAGCTTGGCCCCCTGTTCAACAATAAGAAGAGACACCACGCCAGCTTGCCTAACCATTAAAGGGGCCCTGCAACACTTCCGATAAACTATTTCACCCTTTTCTTCGCGTCTGGAAGCATTGTGGAAGCTGTAGCTATCACCAGCATGGAGCGGCACCGAGTGATTTGCTCGTCACAGCAGAACCATCTGCCTTCCGTTTCTGCTGTGCTTTGTGGCTGTTTTCTAAAGAGGTCATCAAATGCGCTTAATGCTGCACCAGAAAAGAAGCGGCCAATAGCCACTACACTGCTGTAATGACGTAATTCGAGCGTTCGAAGAACGCCAAGACTCGGGAAAAAGAGAAAAATCTTTTGAGCAGGCTTCCAAGTTATCTGATTGGCACAGAGCAGTGATTTCGGGCTCAGGTACTTTGTGACCGCCTATTCTAAGCACTGCATGTGTTTGTTGACTACGTTCCGAAAGCACTTAGAAAAAAGTTTAAAAAAAGTGCTGCAGGGTCCCTTTAACGGAATCCCTACACAACATCCCAAACATGCTCAAGGAGGCCCCACCACACAGGGCTCGCCCCAGATTGAACAACACATCTGTTTGCAGAAAAAACACTTAAAGAAACGCCCTCGCGTGGCTTTCCATTACAGAGTTCAGCGGACCCGAAAAGGGAAGTGCGGAAGGAACGATTGGCCACTCACCTTTGTGCTTTTGATTGGTTTGTTCATGCGGCAGGCCTTCTTAATGTCGATTTCCGTAGTATTTACACAGCCCGGCTGTGAGAGACGACCAAGAAGAAAGACAACAGTGGTTTGTAGGAAACGTCGCAACACTTTCTGTTGGAAATGCATGCACGCAATGCGTGTATAGAAAAGTTACGTTTGTCCTGGGTGAAATTGGCCGCATCATCGAACGCCTGAGAGAGTTTATCTGCCACGTGCTAAACATGTTCCAGGATTAATGTGCTACCCCTAGCACTCAACATCAGTTGGAAGAGCTGATGTGTCAGGATAGAGGGCACAATGGGTGCCGACTCACCACTGGCCTATGTACATCCCAGAAAGCCCTCTCTTGGCTGTCCAGCACTTTTCTTTCTAGCTTGTCCCTTTTCTTGTCAACCCTGGGCAGGAGATGAGAGGCAGCGAATAAAGATGTGCACTTGTGAATGCAAAAACAGCACCCAGAAACAGCAATGTCAACTTTGTCTGCGCTGCACTGATTGCCGTGCTTTCACCCGAACCAGCCAGCCATTTGAATGTACCTTGCCGATGCCCTCTCAGCAAGCCCTTCTGAGTGGCTTTAGGACGTCACATAGAAAAGGTGACCAAAAAGGAGGGCACTAGAATAAATTGTTGCAATCTGTGAAGAAACACTCAAACATCGGATGCAGAGGTAAATGAAGAGCACCAAAGTATTACCAAATAATGATCGGGTATCCAGGATCACTGTTTAGTTGCAAATGGCAAAACTAGTATAGTAAACCTATGGAAAAAACTAAGGTCACTGATCAGAAGCTCGGGGTGCACCAATTCAGGGTTCACTGTACAGTTTTCTTTAAGGCTGCTGCCAGGAGGGCCACCTAATTCCTTCCACCAATAAACGGCCCACATCTTATAATTCCCAACCTCCGCTCCCACAGAGAGCTCACAAAGCCTGCCAGCTAATGAAGAAAGACATCCCTGCCAAGCCAAATGTGGCATGTGCCCCTCTGCGCAGTGGCCGGAAGTTCCCCCACTTCCTGTTAGCAGGTTTGTCGCACCATAACAAGGTCAGGCACCATTCATAAGGCACATGGATGCTGGCACACTGACTAATTGCTGACTAAAGCCAGCATGCTGGCTACGCAGACAGGCGATTCCCTTTTGTTCACTTGAAAAACATGCCACAGTGGCCCCACAAAGTTATCCGGGCATACACATGGCGAACATTTTCATTCAGAGATTTCTGCCTCATTACACCAGATAGGCAGTCATCAGCTCGTGCAAACTACCCATTGCCTTCCGGTTCAAGTGCGACGCCTCCCTCTCCGAATCATCACCCCTGAAATGCATGAGAAGTAGGCAGCAGGTGGGCTTCTGACCAGGCAGGCAGAAGAAGAAGAAGTGTACAGGACCGCACGACAAGAGGAGGAGGATGAGGCAGTGCCATGTAGGTACTCACTTGGCCTGCGCCTCGGCCTGCATGAAGATGAACTCCCACTTGCGGGAGAACATCTTCTGCAGCCGGGCCAGGTTCTCAGCCTCGTAGTCGGCCAGCTCCAGGCGGGCCTTGTTCTGCATCGTTCGCTTGCACAGGTACACGGCTGCGCGGGGGGGGTGAGAAAGGGGGCAGGGGGCATTAACGAGCAAACGCTGCAAAGGACGCTGTTGCCAGAGCGATTCTTTTACAGCACCTGGGAACACCAGTGGGGCCTCTCAACAGTCTGACCAAGAAATTGTATTCGTATTTCGCTTTGTAAACCAATGCCAGCTTTTCAGGATATACTACCACTCGCTGACGCCCTCTCGAGCCGCAGGCGAATCAGTGAATGACAGCACTGCTTCAGTGCTCCCGTCTCAGCAATTTTCGAGCATTGCACAAGAAGGCAGAATGACGGAAGTATAGGTAGCCACTTCAAATTGTGGGACAGGGAAAAGCTGCATTTTCTGAGTGTCGGAGGCATCGAGTCTGCTTTGGGTGCAATCATATTTGCCATTGGGCACCCTGTGCACTTGTGAACTTCACCTCATGTGCACAGTAATTAAAGGGGCAGACAAAGTACAAGTTTCTTTTATTCGAAAGATTTAGTGCTTTATAGTGCCCCCGGCACTCGTACAGCACCAAACAATGCTTTATTCACTGAGAAATTAAACAATTTAAGCCATAATTATGATTCTCCCGCTGAATAGTGTGTTTCATGACGTCTGCGATGACATATCCAGGGAAAGTACTGACGAGAACGTAAGTATGTGCACTAAAGCTGCAGTGAACTGTGGAACGCCTTGTTTGCTGTCAGTCCTCCTAGATGGAGCCACCATACCGCTCGGGCCCACCGTCCACCCTCACTTTGTTTTTGACCAGATTTGTGCCTGGATAATGCTTGTTACGGTTGATATTACTCATTTTGTGAAACATTGGGTATGCTTGACAAACAGAGTCACAGAAGGCAATGTTGCTTATGCCAGTCGACCAGTGTAAACCTAACATGCCGGACGACTGTGCAGCAACAACCGGCATAGAGCGTGCACTACTATGCACGGCTGCTTCTGCGTTAATGCAGTGTTCGTAACTTCCATTGTTCACCCCACCATTGTTACTCCTACAAAAAGAACATGCAGTACATTTAAGCGCAAATCGCTCCTTCTGCAGGCTTATAAGCACACCAAACTTGCGTTTGCCTTTGCCGGCCTCAGCCAATCGCCCAGCTGTGCATATTACGTCAGAGGTTCTAGTGCGGGAAATGGCCTAGTGAGTCACAGGCCCCTTCTCTTTTAGGGGCCAGCACCTTAGGGGCGCAGCACCTTAGGGGCACAGGCTGTCGGCGTCTCCTGCAGTCGTCGTCTCATGTCATCATGGAAAATCAAGTTGTGAAACGATGGTCAAAAAACAAGTCTATAATGCATAAAGCCAGTTCAAAATAAACTAACATGATTTAAACTAATTTGAAATACAGGAATAATTAGGATTTTATTGCATTAATAACAGCAATTTGTTAAACTCCCTATCGAAGCTGGTTTCAAACGCCAGGTTTTCTCCCGTAAAGCATACTTCTTGGCATGCTGCGGCATGTGACACAAAGACAACTTACGGCCAGTCTGCCTCTCATTGAATTGCTTAGATCCGGTTCAACGCAAGAGAGGGCACCACCGCCTCAGCAAGCGCACGATGCGTGGCAAGAGAGAGACTTGAGAGAGACTTACAATCTTTGAATACACTTATACACTGCACGCTCCGCCCCTCCCCAGGTTTCGTATCAGCTGAAATGGCCCGGAATTTTTTTTTTTGTTTTTTTTTCTCATTACACAGCTTATTTGAGTGGTTTGCATTAGAAGTGGCGTCAGTGTTATTTTGACGAGACAATGTTTCAAATGAACCAAACTTGCATGTTGTCTGCATGGCCCCTTCAAAGAAAAAAGAGAAGTGCAGGGCTTTACAAGAGCACGCCTAGTAAGAAGCAGACTTGTGAATGTCGATCCCACTTAAAAAACAGGTTTGTGTAATTGTGGGCGGGGCTTACCGTAGTCAGTATTTTTCAGGCTCCCAGCAATTTGAGGGCCAGAAGTAAGGCGTCTGCAACAACAAACAACAGAGACCAGTGTCAGCAATGAAAATCGCAAGCCTACAGTTGCAAGTACAGCTGCACTGCTGCCCTCCATTGGATGGGGTAATTATAGACTCGCGCATCGCACCAGACTAAATCTCGGCCTGGAGGTGTTATTCGTTCATTGAAATTGTACAGGCAAGGTAGGATAATGCAGAAGCATTACACGAGAGTGGGCAAAATCTACCCCTTCATTTCACACATGTTCTGCGCAGTGTGTCATTGATAACTACTAGTTCCTTTTGCTTCCAACCTCCACTTATCCAGAACATTCAACAGCTGAAATTGTGAGAATGCCACTATGGAAACTTGCGTAAAACAAAACGGCCTGCAAAAGCCACCACTAGAGAAAACGTTTCAAGCACCAAATGTGCCAACAGCCTTATGCGGGATGCTGAACAAAGGCATTACAACAGACAACTGGGGTGCAATAAATTTGTGGCCCTGGCCCTCCAAGGTTACACATGTTGGTCACCTTAGAGCTTGAATGAATGAAATTGACAGTGGATTGACAGCTAGTGTGGCTAACAAGACTTGTTCGAAGTTAGCACTTCATTTTTGCTGAATTTTGTGCTCTCTTTGTCGTTGTTGTGATCAGTATTGCCTGCAAAATTGCCGTATAAACTCAAATGTCCCATTATTCACCACAGATACTTTGTTCACATGCACTGAAATTCAATTCAACCGGTTTATTGATCATTTTAAGCCTTTGCTTTTCTACACAGTGCCAGAAGCGAGGGACCTGAAGGAGGTCAAGCTTTACCTCCAAATTAAAATTTCCACGACATAAACATCATATCCACATGGAAAGCCAGCAACTGCTAGATTGCTAAAGTAAACAGATTTCCTTAAATAAAGCTTGTGGTCCTGGTTCTATGTCAGCAAAAGAAACACCATCATAGAGATAGTTTGCAGTGTTGCCTTTTCTGAAGCAAAAAAAAAATGTTTGGCATTATCGCCTGCCAACCTGCACATCCTCAGAAATTTTACTGAATGAAGCTGTTGGCCCAAGTGTGTGCAAGTTACTTGGTTACGGAAAAACTCACACTATGTATACACGTGGACAGAATAAGGGCAAACTCAAATTAAGGTTTACGTGCCAAGGCAGCCAGCCCCTGGCTAAGCACCGGCTTTGACCACTTTGGGTTTTACTTTTTCCGTGCACCAAAACATTATGCATGTGCAGGCATTTTCCGCCCACTATCTCCGCCAGTAGAAGCGATGCTACGGTAGGGAATGAAACCTGGGGCCCCATGCTCAGCTTGCCACCCCCTTAGCCAGTGAGGCTCCGTGGCAAGTGATACCGTTATCGTCTCTTTCCTGGCTTTCCCCTGACCCGACCACACACGCACAAGATAGGGAGGGATGGAACACAACGGAGGGATGGTGTGCGAAGGATCCCCATCACCTGGAAGCGGTAGAAGGTGCCGTCTGCCTTGACGGTGAGCACGTGGTCATCGATGGGGAAGAAGTAGCCGTGGGAGGCCATCAGGTGCGCCAGGTGCAGGGCCTCTGCTGCAAGGGAGGCATCCATCCGTTCATCCATTCATTCATTCATTCAATCAATCAGGGGGGGTGAGGAGGGAGGAGAGAGGCACCATTCAACCCTCACACACAAACGGCACGAACAGTTTTTACACCCCCAAGCCGTCAGGTACCGCGGCCAATTCTGCGACATTTGGGCCCTGTATAGACTTTGCAACATTCAGCCCTGTCCATCATTGTGCTCAGTGTTCGTGAGTGCTGAAGGAAACATACCAACAGGCATCAAGTGACCCAACAGAAGTGTTTGGTGCAGCACACTGAAGGAAATCACCCTGAACAATGTCGCTACTTCCTGTGTGGGCAAAAGCTGTCTATTGTCACTCCCCCCATCTTCCCAATCAGAGCTAGTACTTCAGGAAATTTCACACAGGAGGAGGTGAGGGGCAGAGACAAGAAAAGACTGGAAGAAGTGGTAGCCATCCTGAATTAGAATTTCATTTGATTATTTTACGCAAAACTGCAAATTGATCACCCACAATTACCCAAAAGTATTCAAAGGTCTCCAGGAATAGTTAGGATAATTTTATGTAAATGCGTCAGGCAAGGATTGGAACATTAAAGGCCTTTCTTTTCCAATCTGGGTAAAACCTTGTGTAAAAAGAAAGGTGAAATGTTAAATGACATAAGAAAAAATGCAATAGCAGTGCCTGACCCCTATCAGGTCTGGCACTTTGTGCATTTTCGTATTTCCACTTTGTCCTCATTCCCTGTGCCAGAGGCAGAGGGCAAGTGCAGAGCCCGTCTCTCGAAGCAAGATCTAGGACACCCCATGGGTACGTCTCTGTTGCAGTGTGTAGACTGAAGAGAGGCAAGAAAAAAGACCGCACCACTGCTTACAGCTCGGTAGAGCCATCGTTGAACCAGGAACGACAATAAAAGTGGGAAATAGCAAAACTGGCCAGACACAGTGCGAACACACATCAGCGGCAATGCACACACAACCATCTCAGTGCATGCAGACATCTGTAAATCTAGAAAATGTGGAAAGGAAGAACAGAGACTTACTCTGGTCATCGACGTCAAGGTTCTTCATCATCCATGCGATCAAATCGGCCCCTGCATTGAAGCCAGTGATCCTTTTAAGACACGCACCACTGCCACAAGCCTTGTGGCAGCAAGGAGCAGATACACCTCTCAGGCATGACAAGAGCCAGGCCAGGTCGGAAAAAATATTCGAGTGATGGACAGTTTAGAGGTAGCCAAGGTGCTTGGTCACATGACAAAGCCCACATTCACCAGATCCAAAGTATCAAGTGCACAAGCTTTTCTCCGGCTAGCATGATCGGCAAAACACCGATATTAATTGGCACTGATCAGTTTCCCTCCTTTCTTGCACTGCCTTACAACTGTTAAGATGTTGCCTGCTAAGCTATGCGAGTGCCTTTATGTCATTAGCAGGAGAGCAAGCAGATACCCGGCCCATTTATTTTTTGACGCACGGTTACAAGAAAATAACGACCATAATAGCAGGTGAAAAAAGAATGTACACAAGGTCTCCTGTGCATTAAAAGGGTTGGAGACTGCTGAGAACTGCAATGACAATATTTAAATTACCCACGTATGCCCGGTAAGGAAAGCCTGCTACGGCAGAAGCGCATGTTCCGGTATTTTTTTGCCTGCAAGGGACAAGTTGTATATTGCCAATGGATGAGGTAAACAGAAACTGAAAACCTCTGACCGTAGCTGTTTAAGCTCAGTCACACTTAACAGTGACCTGACTGAACAGATTTAATCTGATAATACCAACAGATTGCAGAAGACAAAAGTGCTAAGTGGAACTACATATACAATTATCTGCATAATAGAAGGCTTTTGTGATTTAATTCACAGCAAAAAAATGACCAGAATAAGTGTGCATACACAATAAAGACCATACTTGATTGATTGTAGGGTTTAACGCGCCGACGCAATGCAGGCGATGAGGTGCGCCGTAGTGGAGGGCTCCGGATTAATTTTGACCACCTGGGGATCTTTAACGTGCACCGAAATCTCGTACACACGGGCGTTTTTGATTTTCGCCTCCATCAGAAAAGCGGCCGCCGCGGCCGGGAATCGAACCCGCGACCTCGTGCTCAGCAGCGCAACGCTAAAGACCATACTTGCTCTAACAAGCTAGATAACAAAAAGTGACGGCAAATTGGGAAGACGTAGGTGCCGCATTTTACCTTTGTTTCACCAGCAGCTGACCAGCAGAGAGACACCATCAATATTGCTTTTCAGACTTAAGTTGAACGGAGGGGCCACACAGCTTGAAATTTCTGGTCAGCAAGTAGAACTGGCAGCAATGCGCTGCATGGATATTGTGAATAAAACTGAGGGCTAAGCAAAACAGCTCATCATGCTCGGACTTCTTTTGAAGAATACTCTTTTCAACCAAGCTCCTCCTCAGCTTTGCGACTACTACTGCAGTTTCACTGGAAGCCCTTCAGATCTATACTGTAGTACAGCAGTCAATCTCATTACAGCCAGCACTATACTCGGTTACAACTCAAGAACGGCACCACCTCATGTAGTGTATCACTCCGCCAAAGCGCCGGACCCGTGACGTCAGTGCGCGCGCGTTTTGAAAGGGGTTTGCTATGAATGCGTGATATCGTCTGCCTTGTCTCACCCAGTTTGTTTGTCGTCACTGGAGTCGTTTGTAAGCATATTAAGCCCAAAAAACTACGGGAACGGCTCACGCCATGTTCAAAATATTCCCAGTAACCCCTACTTGCGCCGCGCGGAGAAACATCCGGCTACGGTGATAAGGCACAGCGGCAACTTCCGGTGCCATAACTACTATCTAAAGAGCTTGCACTAGTTACATGCAGTTTGTTTTTATTCCCACCATATCCAAGCCTTCCGGAAGGAATGCGACTGTAGTTTCAGCTCTTTTGCACTTCGTGCTTTTGTCGTACTTTCATTTATCGTACTTTTTATCGTACTTTCATTTTACACTTCCAGCCTGATACGCATGTTGCCACGTGACAACTTTGCAAGAGTGGAAAAACCTGGCTCGGTCTGTACACGTCACTCATTTCGAAGAACAGCCCTGAAACGGCAGGCCAGTTGTTACGTTTCAACTCGTTTCTTTCATTTTTGAGCTGCTTTTTTTTTTTCTCTAGAAAGACGCGCAACTAGAGTCGTGAGGCTTACTTTCCCACCTGACAGCAAAGCAAAAGGTGAAGCACGCTTTACAGGCGTGCAGAACACGCTCCACAAGAGATGAGCGAGCCAGAGGAAAAATGGCTCTCCCTGGGCGAAACGCCAAAAATAACTGCCGCTCGCTTGCGTTCCAGGTCATGCTATACCTTCGATGAAAAGAAAAAAAAAACGGCGATGAAACGAGCGGGTCCGCTGACAAACTGCGGATAAAATACCGACGGAAGGAGCATTTTGTTCCCTGGTGTGCGCGTGTCAGTTGCGCTGAACGTTATTTAAAATATGAACTGCGCGCCGCGTCGATTAACAATTACTTTTTTGGATATAATTACCTGAACAGCGCCAACCATCGGCGTTTTTCATAAACAGCCAAACTGTACAGCTTTTGGAGCCTTAACCTCCAGAACGTGCGTCATTTTCCTTGTGCAGGAACAATGGTCGTGCTAGTAGCTAGCATTTGAAATTGAGTATAGGGCAGCGGTATAGCGACGGTGCGCCTATCGGTAGTTGCTTAAAATTCGTAAGGCCGGCAAAGTGAGCTTTTTAAATGATAAGGCAAGTTTTAAATTATGAAAAGGAGGCCTCTGCATCTTTCTGAGCAATGCCGGCGACATAATTAATGCTGAAGGCGCTCCAAAGGCAGCGCGTCGGAGGTCCAATGTTTAGACTAAATTTTAACACGCCTGCATACATAGATACCTCAATCACATGGACAACGGGCAAAGTGATTGGCACCCATAGATAGAGCATAAAATCGTAAACTAATCCACCGGGCGGAAAAAACGCATTGGCGTACAGCGTTAAAAAAACACAGACGGCGCCGCCTTTCAGCAGTCAGTTCTGAACCAAAATTAAAACAGGTTATAATGGCACATGGTTGGATGGATGGATGGATGGATGGATGGATGGATGGATGATGATGATTAGTGGCCCTCCCTTTGAATCGGGACGCAGGTTGTCGGCAACCGACTTGAGTGTTTTATTCCTTTGACTGCTAATGGTATCCCCTATGAAACAAGCTAATGACGTGTCATCTTACCAAAGAAACTAAATGCATCTACGTTTTATACTCTTTGTTTAACTCTAGCGATGCTGTTATGGCACGCTCAAAATACTTTTTTCAGTCAGAAGTGGTAGCTGTCCTAGGCCATATTCCCTTCTCTGCTTTCGGTCCACCAGCATTCTAATCTTCTTTTTGTCGCCTCGACAGCCTTGAAGGTAACTCCCTCGGTGCTACCCTTAAATCCTAGGGCTTCTAGAAGCCGAATATTTCACTCGTGTAGTTTTGGATGGATACACTCGCATTCAAACACCATGTGCCGCATAGTTTCTGTTTCTTTTCCGCAGACCACGCATACCCCATCATTTTGTGAATACTTTCCCACAAGGCTCTTAGTTCTTAAGCATCCTGCCCTAAACTCAAAAAGCAAAGAAGGCCCTGAATCGTGTTTGTCTGAATTGATTCTATTCGGCAATAAAAACCTATAACCATCCAGCTTCACTTTTCCCAAAGTTTCACGCAGTCCTGATGTCTCGCCCTTACCTATACAATTTACGCGACACGTGCGTATGAGAAGAGAGAGAGAGAGAGAGAGAGAGAGAGAGAGAGAGAGAGAGAGAGAGAGAGAGAGAGAGAGAGAGAGAGAGAGAGAGAGAGAGAGAGAGAGAGAGAGAGAGAGAGAGAGAGAGAGAGAGAGAGCGCTCACCCGTGAAGACGCTGGGAATCTTGGACATGAAGCTCTTGACCGTCCGCACGGGAACGCCGGTCTGCTCGTTCTGCATGCGCTCCACGATTTGCTCCATCTGCGCAGCAGTCCAAGAAGAGGCAGGGGTCAACATCTTCTGCATCCTCCTCCACAAGTGCACCGCAGCGCGCGTAACAGAGGAGAACGACATGCCACACGATGAGCCACGATTCTACCTCCCTTCGGCCATTAATACTGCCTGTTCCAAGCAAGGTTTACCACGCGTTGTCCCCTTTCGGTGTAGTCATTTTTGACACGTGACAACTTTGGTGAACCCGAGCTCCTTGCGAGTAAGTGAGTGAGTGAGTGAGAGTGTTGTTGGCGAACGGGGCTTTCAATGTGTGCCTACAATCGCTCGGCCCGAGCAGCACAAGAGTCACAAACATATATGCGCTCTCCATGAACTGGAGGCGCAGGCACGATATATATCACGAAGAATTGTCCGTTCGGGTATATGATGCCAGCTCCAAAGGGAGATGGACGGACGGCTCTCCTTTGAAGTTCTTCAAAGTTCCTCACTCCATCACATTTTTTGAGCAGTTAGTGATGAAAGGTCAAAGGTCACCCGGAGCACCGTGGCGTTTTTGCCTAATTCGTCCGGCAGCGCAGCAGCCAACAACGGGGCATCCGCATTATTTTTTACTTTTTGAGCGAAGCTTGCAAGGCTAGGGTTACATCTATTTCTGAAGCCTAAGAACAGAAACTCCCGAGCCTCCACGTGTCTTTGAAGCGGAGGGAATTCGATAGCGCGAGGCATTAAAAAACCAACGTCTCAATGTCAAAAAAAAAAAAGAAAACATGATTTGGACCTCAAGTTTATGCCTCAGCATTTGGATATGCATTTTGTGTAGGTTACTTATCAAGAGGCCCCACTTTCAAGATCACTAGAGTCAAAATAAAAACATGCATGTATCTTTGTACGGCATATGCGCCGTTAGTCCCCAAAGAGAAATAAAATTTCCTCGTACCTTCCACCTAAATTCTGTGTCGCATCTACGTCGTCTGCTAAAACGGTTTGCTACAGGTCATCCACATTCAATGAGTCGAATGACCCATGATCTGCTACGAGACATGCAAGCGCGAAGCATCTTTACAAGGGGTATACCGCGGTCGCACGTTCTTTTGCGTGGTTTTTCGTAATGTAGTGATGTTACTGGATATAAATTTCCACATGCAAAAAGTTGCTGACGAAAGAGGGTTTAGATGCGTCCTTTGATGTCGTTGGGCCAACGGTTAAAGTAGCGTAAGCTGCAACATAGCTGAGGGCAAGTCTGGTTGTGCAACAAGTTCACAAACTGTAATGAACCAGTTGCCCCATGCTAATCAATAAAATATTTTATTTTCGTATTAGTGACAAAAAAAGAAGAAAACATCTAGGGCTTTAGGGCAAACCACAGTAAAAATTTCAACCTCTTCAAAACCCCAATCTTACTAAAAATACGGCAAGGTACAAAATGTAACACCCCAAATATGCGCATGCACGCCGGAAGAGACCAGCGACAGGCATTCGGCTACAGCCGTTGTATGAGGTTCGTCTCCTCGAGGAAGACCCTTACGCACTCCTTATCTCCTTCTTTCTCTCTTTCCCTCTTTCTGTATCCCCATTTTTTCTCGCCTATTCCCTTTCATTCCCCTTCCCCCGGACTGGGTTGTATGCTGGTGAACTCCAAATGAGTTCAAAATATCCCCAGTCTACTTCTTTCCCACTTTCTGTATCAATAAATCACTCACTCACTCAAGAGACCAGCGATAACTAGCGATCTTGAAACCGAAACTACGAAACGCATCGTCATTGTATACAGCCAAGCGGAAGTGACATTGCAGCCGGACAGCAACGACCGGCCAACCAGCAGCTTGGGCGAAAGCCTGCACGCAAGCCCTTTGTCGCACGTGCAGCAGCCCCGGGAGAAGCGCGTCCAGCGGAGCTCGACCGGTTGACCAACGTTTATCCGGGCCGGCAGGAACGCCACTTCCGCTGCACGGCTGTCTGCGCGAATTGCCGGCAGGTGTAGCGTCGTCTGCTACAAAGCTATTGCAAACGCTTCCAATTGATTAACGAGGAATTTAAGGGGACTAGCTGTCACGTCGCAGCTGCACCTGCAGCAGGCTCAAAATAAATTCAGCCGAGGTGGAATTTCGGTTTAGTTGGCCCTTAATGGTTTTCACTCTGACGTTGAAAAAAAAATGTCCATCGTGCGATATGATGACGAACAAGAGCAGGGCTACGGTGATAATAAAAAAAAAATGTGGCGAGGCAGCCGCTCGCTCAGGTAGATCATTTTACTAGGCAAATGTGAACACATGCTAGACTGGGTGCCTCTTATAACCGCGTGGCGTAACCCTCGCCCTCCGCCGGCTAGCGGCCGCATGACGTCACCACAGGTCACGTGGACTGCGTTCCTTTCTATGCCGCTCTTGAGCGCGCCTCTGTTGTGCTCCCTCCCCCCCCCCCCCCCCCCCCCCCCCTCGAGAACAGATATTTCGACAATGTAAGGTCCATCATGGAGTATGCCTGTGCCGCCTGGGACCTGCGATTGGCCTATTACGCGAAAAGTTAGAGCGTGCCCAACGCTAGCATTGTCGCAGGTGATTACAATTTCCGTACCAGCGTTATATCACTCCCAAAACAGCTTACCGAGAACTTAATGTGCTTTATCGTATCTATCAAAAAAAAAAAAAAAACATTATTCCTGACACCTTTCCGTTTACTCCGCATTCTGCATGGAGACTATGTGAGCAAAAATTACTGAAATATTCTGCCGTGCGAACATTTTTTAATGATTCCTTCTTTCCTCACTCCGTTTGTAGATAAAAAATGCTGCCAAGTGGTGCAGTTTACTATGAATACCTGTGAATTTCCCCTTGCTATAATGTCTTCTTGACGCGGCAGCAAAACTCAAAATTTTAGTAGTGCCGTTTCTAATTAAAGCCCCATATGTGCCTAGAATTATTTCTCTTTTTTCAAGATCCCTTTTTCTTTCAAAGACGACGTCGCTGTGGAAAATTTAGAAACGCCAACGGAAGAAATTGAAATTATGTAAGTGCATAACGGGCCTTTCTGGCCCCTAGCTGCTCCAGGGAATTTCGACAAACAAGTGCGCCGGTACTAAATACACAAAAATAAATCGAGGCAAAGGAATACCTTGAACGAAAAAAGAACAAGACACAAAAAGAAAAGTAGAGGTAAAAACCAGCGGCCTGCGCCTGCGGGTGGTGTATACAGCGCGCAGACGACCGGCGTTGCAGACGACGTCCCTGAACCGGAACGGTTATCGCCTTCCGGCAGACGACCAACGAAAGGCCGCGAAAAAAAAAAAAAAAAGAAAAAAGGAAACCGGAAACTACGTCACGAGGTAGCAATAAAGAGGAAAAGCGAAAAAAAAAATGCAAGCCCCCAACGTACAACCGCACTCGTTAACTTTCTTTTTTTCCTTTTCCACCGCTGAAACGGAAGCAGACGACGCCCAGGTTTTTGCGCGAGGCTTTCAGGATGTCGTCGCCTGTCCCGGACGAAGCCGGTGGCATTTTACCGCTGTTAAACACGAGCGGTGACACGATAGTGCCTTGGCTCCACTTCCCCCCTTCCTTTTTTTTTTTTATTGTACATTTCGCAAGGCTGAGCAACGCGATACATCAACATCAGAAAGGCGCGTGGTGCCCCCCGCAAAGCGCTGAAAATGTACGGGCTTGCGCATCTTTCCAGTCGCCTCCAAAGACAAGCGATGTAAAAGGCCTACGACGTCGGAAAGGCTGGCCGTTTTCTGAGCCACGTCGACTTCACGTTACGACGAGCGAACGAGCGAATGACATCTAAGCACCTCCCCTTTCGCCACATATTTCTTTCTGCTGTAGTTCCACGGGAGAGAAGAGGTTGTGCTACGAACGGTTTTCGGAATTTTCATTTCATAAGTGGAAGGAAACGAGGAAAATAATCTCTCAAAGATAAAAAGAACAAGAAAGAGATATGCTTCTGTCCACCTACACCCTTTTCACGGTTCACGTCCGGCGGCCTGCAAAGTGCAAGAGCAACAGAGTGAGGCTATGCGCTTGCAAGAAGCATGCGCAAACGTTTCTTTTCTTCCCCCCTCGTTATATCGAAGTTGTCTGCACTTGCGCACAACGGCCTTCTTTTTGAACCCAGGCGGGAAAAATAGAAAAACTGAGACAGGTGAGGGAAGCCTGGACATTGTTCAGAATCTACCTTCGCGGAAGCCTCCACCGGCGTTAGCTAGGCGCACGCATCTGTATACGTTCAACAGCTGTCCATATGCGTTCATGAAATGTTTCGCAGAGCTCTCGCAAAACACATTGACGGAAAAAAAAACATCCACTGTTCACTCGCTCGAGTTCGAACCTAGCAGGCAGGCTGCTCGGCGCACTGGAATCGGTGAAAATACGATGAACATAAGGACAATGACGTCACCGTCCTGTGGGCGTATCTGTGTTTGTTTATTTGTAGAGAATCGCGGATTTGAGTTTTATGTAAACGAACCGAGCAGGTGTTAGCGGACGGAGCAAAATTAATTAAAAAAATTACACCATTTTCCCGTAGGGGAACCCTGAGTAGTATGCGAAGCAGGCATGGGGTCGATTCAAGTGCCCATTGCTTTTCAGTTCGTCGTTTCCTTGAGGTTGAGGTACGTAGCTACCGTTATATTTACCCTTTGGTTTCCATGGTAACTACCACACTTTTCACTTACCGGAACTACGAAATGGGAAATTGCGTTGACCCCATGGCTGTTTCACATAATACTCAGGGTTCCCCTACGGGAAGATGTGTAATTTTATTGGAGAGGGTGGGGGTGTTAGAGTGGAGAAGCTTTAAAGAGAGAGAGAGAGAGAGAGAGAGAGAGAGAGAGAGAGAGAGAGAGAGACACGTTGTATGAGTTTGTCTTTATTTAAGCATTATCATCATCATGTTCAAAGTAGGTGACGTCGAGCTGTGGTTGGCGTTCCGCTTTGATTATGACCGCCTTTTGGTCTGTGAAATGTAAAAACAAGGGCTGTGGTAGTGGATGAACCCTAAAGTTGCAGAAGATGAGGTCGATGCACTTTCCCCGGAAATGGTTGTGGGCTGCTTGTAATCACGGCGCGCCGAGACTCGCCGACGACGATGAAACGTCGAAGGCGCGTGAAGCGTGCTCGTCTCGTGACGGCCCAGGAAGACACCGGCAACAATGCCGCTCCAGGAGCCCTTAAAGGGGAAGCGTGCTCGTCTCGTGCCAGCCCAGGAAGACACCGGCCACACTGTCGCTCCAGGAGCTCATAGAAGGGTAAGACACCACCGGGCGTTCAGCAAGCCGAGCATGCGCAGTGGGAGTATGGACGGCGCAACAACGACAAGGGAGGGACATAGCCCCGACCATGAGATGCTTCGCATCTAAAAATTCGACATATGTATTGTGGGAGGTGGGAGTGCCAGTGAATAACTTGAGGCGCCGAGCTTTCTTCATGGTTTTCCTTCCGTTTATTTGCCATCACTGCATCTTCTTCGCCTTTTTACCTCACCCGTTCATCATCAACAAATCATCGTTTAGACGCGCGACGCTTCAAGACAATTTCTACGATTCGGGCTGCTCGTTGCCGAATAAAGGGCCTCCTCGCCTTCAACCAAGCCTTCTCGCCTGAGCCTCTCAAGTGGTGGGGGTGCAGTTCGACTTCGCGACGTCGTCTACGTCTCTTCTGGAGCTCCGACTCGGGTCGGCGAATATTTCGGCCAAATTCCGACATGCAGGCGGAAACAGTAAACCCTGCGGATGACAGATAACCCCGCCTGCCAACCTGTACGGCATCCTGGACGATCAGCAGCAGGCAGCGTGACCCACAGATCTTCGCCGGACTCCGCGGAGATGACGTGTCAGCTCTTTCAATAGGTGGGACGATTCTCTCAAACTTCTCGACGTCAGCTGGTACCGAACTGAAATGGCGAAGACGTGGTTTTTAAACTCCGAAGAGAAACTCACTACCTGGGCCGCCTTACTACGGAACTACGCCAAATTTTTGGGGGGCGTCTTCAACGCGCTTAGAGGCCGCCAAGAAAAAGCTGGATGTACGGGTTCAACACCCAGGCGAAACGTCCACGTCATATATACACTGAGGGCGTCCTGGCCCTTCGCAGACGCGTCAACACCTGCATGACAGAGGACGAGCGCGTGCGTCACATCGTCATGGGAATTCCCAACTTTGCTTTTCAAGCTCTCGCCCTGCAAAACCCCACAAGTGGTAATGACACCATATCGACTTGCCAGCGCTTAGAGACACTCCAGTCTCACCGCTCGCCAGCTGCCACGTGGGACTTGGCTGCGCCTACGGAGGCACCTACCTGCGCGCGCCATAATCCGCTCCATCATAAGTCCTCCATTGCGGTCATCCAATACATTAACTGCTCTCGTTGAAGGCATCAATGCAGAAGCTCTAGTCGGCACCGCTGCTATTACTTCCATTATTCATTCTGACTTGTGCTCTCGGTTGCGTAAGGTCACAGCCCTTTATAGCGGTCAGGTTCAGCGCGGTGCTAATGGTTTGACGATTAAACCCAGCGGATATTGCGCAGTACGCGTTTTCGTCGACGGCTTCCGCCATCATATCCAGTTTGCTGTATTATCACCGTGTACGCATCAGCTAATTCTGCGATGGGATAGAGCCACTAAATAAGCTAGTGGCTCTAGGACGGGACCTTCTGTCTTCTGCTTCTGCTGTAATTTCTTGACGCCAGCCTTCCATTCACACGACTAACACCGACTTTGCCACGGTTGCGGAAACGGCATAGTCACGGTTAGTGACAACACCTGATTTTGTTTTGCCGCCCGGCCATGAGTGTGCTACTTCCACTATACGTCAAGGGACATCATTGACGGAGACGTGTTGATTGTGCCAAATAGAAATTTCGCGCCTAAAGGGCGCAGTGATACCCACGCCTCCTTGCTCAGTGCGATTTTCGCGTGGCTCGGCCAGGCTATAGCCGTACGGAATACTACTTTGGAACGGATCCTACTGCCACAAGGAGCCACTGTCGCCTTGTGCGGTTGCGCAATGAAAGCGTGTATTCGCCAGTTCGTTCCAACGAGAGGTGCATACATGGGCATACGGGGGAATATTAACGGCGCGTGCCATCAGTAAATGGCACAAGGGGCTGGTGGAGATAGAGAGAGGGAGGGAGGGAAAGAATAAACTTTCTTTTTGAAAAAAAAAAATGGAGTCTTCGGGGTGGTTTCCTTAGTCCAGGACACCTTGAGCTCGGGCCGCGTCCACAGCCCTCGCGACCAGCTGACGCCGATCCTCGAGGGCGGAGCTGGCCAAGGCTCTCTCCCAAAGCTCATGGGTGGGATAGGGATTGGGCGGGGAAGCGGGGATTGGTCGCAGCCTCCCACAATGTGATAGTGTGTCCCGGGAGCCTCGCAGAAGCGGCACTGCGGGGGGAAACAGGTAGGAGCCAAAATGTGGCTTCTGGTTGGAAGGGGGAAAGTGTTCGTTTGAAGGGCACGGAGGAGTCGCTCCAGCTCTCTCGGGAGTTGCTTGTGCGCTCGGGGGTAATGATGCATCCAAGTCCCGAGCAGCGTCAGTGTTTTGAGTCGTATATATAGTGCAATTGTGTAGGCATTCACTCCGCTCTCGCGGTACAAAAACAGAGCTGCGGCTGGACAAACTTGGCCTAGTTGCGGTCAACCAGCTGCACGGCGAAGTTTTTGACACGAAAGTGTTTTATGCCGGGATTCACGAAGATATCACTGACGTCATATTCCTCACGGAAGTGACGCCAGTCAGGGTGTCGAACCGGAACCGGAACCGAACCGAAAACCAGAACCGAACCCGAATTTTCGCCCGGAACCGGAACTGAACCGGAACCATATTTTTTCCGCCATTTTGGAACTGAACCCGAACCGGAACGAATCGAAGGAACCGTTCCGAACCGGTTCCGGGACCTCAAAAATGCGATTTCTAGTTTTCCATTTCGGTACCCTACCTTGCGTCTGAAGATATTTTGCCACTCGCCAGACAGAACCATGAAATATTTTGCGTAGTCTGCAGTTCCCAAGGCCCATCATGTTCTCTTCTAATTACCGTAATTACCCGATTCTAACGCGCACTTTTTTTCCGGAAAAATAGGTCGAAAAATCGCATGCGCGTTAGAATCGGATACGAAACCGAAACTACCGAAACAGCTGAAATTTTTTCCCACCCATCACCATCGCCATATCAAGATGGCGCCAAAGCTACTTTTAGCAACGATTTTTCGGACGCAGGAAGCATAGGCGCCTAAGCTTTTCTATCGGCGTTCACACAAATCGTCAAATCGTTCCACTTGCGCGCTTGATAACAGCAATGGCAGAAGCGGCTCTCACGCGTTTAAAACGAGCGGTCGGCTGAAGCGTGCGCCTCTGGAGAAGCTCGCGGGATGGGCGTGCGAGGCGTGGGCCACGATCCCATCGACCATGGTTGAACGTTCGTTCAGAAGTCGCGAACGCGCTTGACGGCACCGAGGACAAGATGTCGTGGTCAGCGGAGAGCGGCGAGGAGTGAGATGAGTGAGATTACTTCGGAAAATAAATCGCCCGTTTCTCTCGCATTCGTTTTTCTTGCTCACAAAGTTCCGTGCTCATTACAATCGAAGGTGCAAGTTTTTTAGTTGTTTTTTTTTTTGCCAGGAAAATCGGGTGCGCGTTAGAATCGGGTAATTACGGTATTGCCCTCAATTTAATGTAAAGTTGTTCGTATATACAATCACTTTGCGTTAGGTACTGCCCATCTCTCCCAATTATCTTTTACATTTAGCATAACTTAAGTTATAACGCATATTGCGAGGCAACATATCATGGAATATTCTTCATGGTTTCTATCTACATGGTGTTTAAAATCGTGTGAAGTTTTCAATGTGTTGTTAATTCGCAGGCATACCTGTCCGCTTGTGAAGGCCTTCAGGGACACCGTCAACAATAAATCCATATCTTCCACTTATTCTAGTTTGAATGGGCAGTTATATACAAACAGCACTGAGACACCAACACTCGCAGTTTTCAAAATTAACGTCACTTTTTCTTGTATACAGAGCCGTTGTGTCCTTTGGTTACTGCTCTAAGAGAACATGAGATATAAAAAAATGGGGAATCCTAATTTCCACTTTTAAAGTATATTTGATAGCATTTTCATGTTATCTTGAATCTGCTCAACCTTAAACTTATGAGGCGGATGGATTGAAGTCGATTAGTGTGGGTTAGCGGGTAGACTGGGGTGAATTAGGTGAGTGCTGGTGTGTTGATTAATTTGGATTAAAGGAATTAGCGGGTCAGTTAAGGCGGATTCGACGGTCGGACCAAACATGATATCTTTGGGGTCCTTGGCATTTAGAAATTTTGCAGCGTTCTCCTTCTCGACCAATCAGGAAATTTTGTGACGCACAAAGTATCCGCAAAGTTATGTGACGACCGCCTGAATGCTATAAAAGTCTTTCTTTATGCCCGTATTGCGCTATTAGGTTTTTTCTATATTAACATTGACATCTCGGACTAAAGTTACAAACTAATTGCTTAATGCATATTTTATATTCATTAAATGGTTTTCGAAACGTGTGTATATATGAGGGGAGACAGTTGGAAAGAAACTAAACTGCAAGAAAAAAGGGAGGGACGATCAACTGGTTTGATGCAAAGACGCCCGATAGCATTCTTCAATACCTTCTCTTTGTGTTACCGTTCTGCAGCCTCCCACACGTATAGCATCTCAACCCCCCGAACACAGCCCCCTCTAAGCTGAGGAAGCGACAATAGCACGTGCGCTTAGCCAAAGCGGCGCCAAAACTCTCATAACAGACTCTTAGCAGGCATGGCCCAACTTTGCCAACGGTCGATTGCATGTTACAACACTTCCGATGATAAATTAGAGACCACCAACGTGACCAGTCACGACTGTATGAGCACCAGCTCATACTGGCATCCCCGGCAAACAAGATCACCAACCTCGTGGGTCGAGATTTGACTCGCTTAGCCAGCGCTGATGAAGCCCGGCCCGAGTGCATGCATCCTGCAGTCACAGACCAGGAAGTTACTCAGCACTATGGCCTCTTCCATAGAACGTATTCCTCCTAGCACAAATTGCTACCGATTAACCAGGAAAGATTACTCCGCACCCTGTGGGCATACACCTTCCCACACAACACCAGACTTCACCTCTTTGACGGGACACAACTCTCTCCATTTTGTTGCTTCTGTGGAGAGCCTGGGAACATCATACACATAGTAGGCGGCTGCGACAAGTGTGCCGTAGATCCATCCAACCTCCACGTTTTCATAGAGAATTGGGAGACAGCCATGGCCAGCTCCGGCCTGGAAGATCAGTTGCTCTTGATGGAAACGGCTGTCGATTCAGCCCCCTCGAATGAGGCCGCCTCTCTGAAACTTTGCCTCGATTGAATTAAACTTCATGTCTCTCTCTCTCTCTCTCTCTCTCTCTCTCTCTCTCTCTCTCTCTCTCTACAAGTGATCATTACTGTTGCTTGTGACTTCACTTGGCTATCGTCTTTCCTAGAGCCCAATTGCTGTCACCAGTCGCTGAAGGGCCATTAGCAAGTTCCTATCTCCGGTGCTTCCCTATCCAATGCCGTCCTATACACGCCGTCCAATGAGTCTTTGTATCCATTCTTTCTTTCTAACAGTTCTGTCAGCAGATAAAAGAGGAGCAGAAGGAAATTTCTCTAAATGCCACCTCCCACGCTTGGCAGTCGGCGCCACATACTCGTCACACTACCATAGAAAACATTTTGCAGGTACAGTTAAAGGAGATCTTCAACACTTTAGATAAACTCGCCGCGGTGGCTCAGTGGCTAAGGCGTTGCTGCTGAGCACACAGACGCGATTTAGATTCCCGGCCGCGGCGGCCACTTTTCTGATGGAAGCGAAAAGCGAAAACGTTCGTGTGTCCGAAATTTCGGCGCACGTAAAGATCCCCAGGTGGTCAAAATTATTCCGGAGCCCTTCACTATGGCGCGCCTCGCCGTCGCCGTTGCGTGGGCGCGTTAAACCCAACAACAAACAAACAAACAAACAAACAAACAAACAAACAAACAAACAAACAAACAAACAAACAAACAAACAAACAAACAAACAAATAAATAAATAAATAAATAAATAAATAAATAAATAAATAAAAAAGCAGTAAATAAATAAATCAACACTTTCCATAAACGCTTCCACTCTCCTTCGCATCTGGAAGCACTGTGAAAACTTATAGCTATTGCCAGCACAGAGCAACAGTGCGTGATTTGCTCGTCGCTGCGGACACACCTTCCGTTTTAAGTGCGAATGCACTTTATAAGCGACCCTGAATTCCGGCGACCGCCGTCCGTCCACATAGCAACAGCTGCGGGTGCGCGCGCTCCTCGTCTTCCTTGGCAACGGGGGGGGATGGGCGCGCGCTGCCTGGCCGCTGACATGGCACATACCCACGTGGGGGATTGGCCAGGAATCGGGCGTGAGAAGGGCTAATGCACCCGCTTAAAGGAGTACTGACACGAAATTTCAAAGCTGAGATCCGCTCTAGCAATCAAGTACAACGACAACACAAATAGGTGTCTGTGCATGGCACATACCCACGTGGGGGATTGGCCAGGAATCGGTCGTGAGAAGGGCTAATGCACCCGCTTAAAGGAGTACTGACACGAAATTTCAAAGCTGAGATCCGCTCTAGCAATCAAGTACAACGACAACACAAATAGGTGTCTGTGAATAAATGCATCTTTCTTTCTTTGTAGTTGTGTGTGTGTGTGTGATCTCTCTTTCGCGAACATTACCGAACCGCACAAATTCAACTCGTGCATTCGCACTTTCACATTTTTCCCCTCGGGGAAATGCGGGGAAATTTTCTGCTTCGCTTTTGTGGCTTTTTTTTTAAGTGGCTATCAAATGCGCTCTATTCTGCAACTTAAGGAAAGCCGGCAAACAGCCGCTACACCACTGTAATGACGTCATTCAGCGGTCGAAGAATGCGAAGACCGGGAAGGAGAGAAAAATATTTTGAGCAAGTTTCTAAGTTATCTGACGAGGAGGTAGCAGTAATTTTTGGCTGAGGCACATTGCGACCCCATAATCTAATGTGTTGGTTGGCTACTTTCTGCAAGCACTCAAGATTTAGAAAAAAGTTAAAAAAAGTGTTGCAGGGTCGCATTAGTTTGGCGAAGACAAAATATTTGGACAAAGAAACCTTCATTATGACTGTTTTTATGCCGACTTTATAAGGAAACGAAAAACGAGCAAAAAAATTAACAGAAAAATCACGCCTGCTTTTTTTCTTCGAACCCGTTTGAACCCGTTTGAACCGGTTCGAACCGGTTCGAACCGGAACGGAATGGTGCTCTGGAACTGAACCCGAACCGAACCCGAAAGGCTTGAACCCGAACCCGAACCGAACCCGAAAAAATTCCGGTTCGACACCCTGACGCCAGTATACAACGAAACAAGCGGCCTGTAAAGGGTGCACCCCTGCACGCAGGGTCTTCTTGCGGGGAAGCAACCTTTAGTACCAAAGAGTACGTATTCCTTCGGGTTGTTCGTTTTCGGGTTTTATATTTTAACACGAAAGTGTTTTGTGGCAGGGTACACCAACATTTCACTGACGTCATATATTCGTGACGGAAATGACGCCAGTACACCTTTGCCGAAGCGACTCGCCAGCAGGGCGTCGCCCGCCAAGCACCCCCACAAGACAGCCGCCGACCCGCAAATCATGTTCAGCTGCAGATTTCGCTGCATATGTCACTTTCGTGTTTTACCGATTCCTATGACAGAGGAATCAACCACAGTTTTTTTTTTTTTTTTTTTTTTTTAAAGGCGCGCTGTATTCAACGGATTCAAGGACGCAACAGGCGCCTGTGGGAACGTGTGCTTTTGGTCGCTTAGCTCTGCTTGCTCTACCGAATCGGAGTTACGGTTACCTTCGCATCTAGTACCAACTACACGTCACTGCTACACATAATCGGAAGGAGAAAACCTCGTTTCAAGTACAGGCGAGATTAGACAGCGCTCGTTGAAACAGCGAGCATGCGCCTGCAACGAGCAACGACAAATGACCAGGCCGTAACTATGACACTCGCATATTTGTCAGCGCACGTAGATTGCACATTCCCGGTGTTTCCGCCGCTACTGCCAAGCGTGCGTTTTCACCGTTACGGGCCATTAACTTGCGGCGCTATTTCGATCCGATCGCCCGAGAGCAATCTTTAATGTTATACAAAAGAGGTCAGCCCTGGGCAATGCTTAATTGGCTGGCTTGCTCGGGGAACACGCGGAGAATTGAATGCGAGCACAAAATTTTGACGTGACCAAGTTTGTCGAACGACGCGCCGAGGCGCGCAGTGAACGCGCCCACAGTTTCACCTCAACACACAAGTTAAAGCCCTGCTTACATTTCTTGGTGACTCCTCTTTGGATTCTCGCCTCTAGGTTGCGACAAAATTGAACAGACTGCGAAATAATGTCTGAGCAGTTTCTTTTTTTTTTCTTTTTTTTTTCATGGATGATAGTCATGTGCTTAAAAGTGAGCTGTAGTCATCTGATTCAGCGCCCCGTTGTACGTGAGACGTTTATTGGTTTACTGCTTGTACATAGTTCATTTGTCGCTTTCATTGTCATTCCCCATACCTTCCATATTCATTCCTTTCTCTTTCTGTCCCCAGTACCCTCCCCCCAGAGGGAAGTAGCAGGCCCAAGATCAATTTCTCAGTCCGACCTCTTCTTTTTTTTTCAATAAACATTTACTCTCTCTCACAACACAGGGGTTCGATTCCGGCTATAGAGTCACTAAATAAGCTTTGCTTAAGAGTACCCCCACTTCGTGCACCCGGAAGCGTCTGGGGGCCATTTTGTTTCTGGCTTGCAGTGTTGCCATCTCTCCCAACGAAACCGCCACCGGATGTGACGGGAAGAGTGCGACCGGCCGCTCTAGCGAACATCACGCGGTGCCGACCGACCAATGAAAATCCTGGCGGCACATAACAAGAGAGAAAAGAGTGCAGATACTCTAAAAGCCTTTATTGAGTGACGCTAATCCCGGCCGCGGTGGCTGCTTTTCTGATGGAGGCGAAAAGCGAAAACGCCCGTGTGTCGGGATTTCAGCGCACGTCAAAGATCCCCAGGTGGTCGAAATTAACCCGGAGCCGGCGCGCCTCTAGCCCAGGTGTTCCAGCGCATTCAACAACCCCAAATCAATCAATCGAAAGACAAAACACAGACCCTGCTCGGCACTGTATAGGCGCGGACGCGCAGTGGACTTGGATGCATGTCTGCTCTTCCTCGTATCATTTTCTGTTGGCACACGCTTTCAAAATTTCCCATCGTCCTCCTTTCGGCATACCTCCCGTTGAAACGAACGAGCGGCTAGACGCTTTCACTGCGCAACCGCACGAGGCGAAGCACGAGCTGCCAATGTCAATTGGTTGAGCTTGAAGGTCAGATTGACGCTACCAGCTGTTTTCTGAATTTGTACCGGTAGCAATAGAGCTTTCGCTCTAAAAGGAGAGGCACAAGCACACGCACATACACAAAAAGTGGTAGAGGGAGCGAGAGAGGGAGGGGGGAGAAGGAGATGTAGGGAGAGAAAGAGAAGGAGATGGAGAGAGAACCAATCCCAAACGCACAAAGGAGGCGATCCGAAACGATGCGGCGGCGACGTGGAAACGACTATAACGTGTTCAGTTGAAAAGAAAAACGACCCATCGCATATTTCATTGTTTTTTAGACCGCCTCCAGCGAAGCAAGGCAAGGACGCAGACTTCTTTCTCTCTTTCCACAAGTTTGTTGTCGTTATTTACGCGTCGACCAGCTTTTAAAAAAAGCGCAGCGGAGTTTAGAGACACTCCATCGTCGCGACAACAAAAGGCAAGGTGCCTCATTCGACTTTACAAAACTGTACCACTACTATTCAACGATGTCGCTCGGCAAACACGACGCCAAACGCAAACACGCGCGGAGGACAAAAGCGGCCTCTCTTGCGGCGCGGGAACAAACGCGCGCCCGACCGACCCTCGAAGGCTCCGGAAAAGAAAACAACGCGCGCGCACCCTCCTTCTGTTTCCCCTGCGGCCGGCTCGGACAAAAGGCAATAAATTAACGCTTCACCTGGCGAGGCAGGAAATAAACGGGGAGAAGAACATGCCGGCCATTGCGTAACAGAAGACGGCGGACATCGCGCGGGAAAAACAAAACAAAACAAACGAATACCGGAAAGTTCGCAGCGCGGTGGAAGGTGGGAAAGCGAGAGGAAAGACACATGCAAATGCCGATGGTGATAGTGATGAAAGATAAAACACAGGGACAGAAGGGATAAGGAAACAAAAGACCACGAGAAGAGCGTGTGGTGCGCGGACTTCATATCCGCGCGCTGCTAGCTGGGCCTCTGGACGGGCAAATATTTGTTCTTGGACGCGTCTTCCTCGCCTTGGCGGCGGTGGGTAGGGGGCTGTTTACGCGCAATATAAGTGCGCCTCCGTACTACAGCGTGTTCTCCGGGACAAACTTTGTCAAACCGAATGCGTGTTGTTGTGGCCAAATCCACACGCAATAATGTAAACAAAAGTCTTTGTAGTCCCAAGGCGCACACGCTCAAGCGCGGAGCCGCCCCGCGCATCCTGCTTGACTAGACAGACGCGAGATGAAGAAGTTAACAGTGGTCTAACAGTGACTGACTTGGTCCGCCGCATTGGGTTCCTTGAATACGCGACAGCTAGCCACCCAGGTCAAAGCTATTCCAAACCCACGGACAGCTCCATCGACCAAGACAAGGGCGTACGTATACCCCCAGAAGTTGTCAGGTTAGAATTAAGTCCAGAGCTGCAGCTGGTTTCACGTACGTCAGTTACAACAGAACCTGGTGGCACAGGCAGCAACTTGTTTTCAAGAGCGGCGCAGCAGAACAGCTGAATTCAGGTAGTCGTCCTACGGTATACACGGTGAAAGCGTGGACCCTTCCACGCGCAATGGAAACAACCTCCAAGGCGGCACGTGCGGAGACGCTTGGCTTCAAAATCTAACAGCAACTTCCAAAGCCCCCTTAGGGAGCGCACACACGCACAGTGGGCGCACGCCATAACAGCTATAGCTGTCGAGTAATTGGCCAATACCGCTGGCTAACGCGGAGCGAGCTTCAGTAAGAGGGGCAGCCCTGCAGGAGTATTAGCAGCATCATCTCCAGATAGACACGGCGAAGGGACAGCGACAATTTGGTAGCTGCGACAATCCATCAACAGGCGATCGCACCGTCACAACTACAAACGTGCGACTTTGGGTCAACGCGTCAGAGAGAGTAAACATTTATTTCTAAAAATTGGGTGAGGGTAAAGAGGGTGTAAAGAAGACGGGCAAGGGCGGCCATCCTATAGTCCGGTAGGCCACGTGCCACGGCCGCTGCGCACCACGCACTCCCACTGCTGTAGGTTGGGTGGGTGGGGGGTGAAGGGTTAGTAGGGCACTGCAATACCAAATGGAGTGTAGTCAATGGGGAGTTGCAGTGTGTGCAGTTTAGGGAGTAGGTGGTCGGAAATATGCGGTGTAGATGTTGGTGGTTATAGAAAGTGTTGGTCTGTAGGCGCCGCCAGATCCGAGCGTCCGCGATGGGAAGGGAGGGGTGAGGTAGTGGGAGAGTATATCGGCGTACGTGGGGGGGTAAAGGCTGGAGGGTAGGAGAGTCTGGAGGTGGTGGGTGGTTCATCCCCTCCGGCAATGCCTGTTAGGTTACGGCGCGGGCGGTGGTGTGAGCCACCTCATTCCCGGGAAGAAGAGAATGCCCACACGCGGGAGTGGACCTACCGGACGGACACAGCAACCGCAACGAAGAGGCGGACGCCGCAGCGCGAGAACTATCAACGTGCCGCACTGCGCCACCCCCGCACGCCGTCCCCGCACAGCGGACCGGCAACAGCAGCACAACGCAGACGCAGAGATGGAGCCCTTGACCGTCTACGGTGAAGTGCTCCAACGGTACAGAGACGGGAGACGCGCCTTCCCGCCACCCCACCCGGGACTGACGAGAAGAGAAGCGGTGCTCCTACGGCAGATGCAGACTAAGACTGTGCTCACGCCAGCGCTTGCGCGACACGTGTGCCCGGACGTTTACGAAGACAGTGTGTGCAGTGTGTGCGCGCTTACAACCGCGGACCTCGCCCACCTGCTGTGGGGTTGTGGTGGACACGTAGCAAGCGGGGGCTGCAAGGACCTCCCCCCGGACATTTACGGACTCATGAGCTCGCCAGAATGCGAGCGGCAACTGCAGGCAGTCCAGCGGCTCGAGGCTGCTCTGGCGCAGCAGAGGCGAAAGGGGGACCCGCACCTTCTTCTTTCTGCCGCCCCTCGGGGTGGCGGAGGGAAGAGAGACGGGGACCCTTCTAGTAGCCCAGGCTGTGGTCCAGGCCCCAGTGCTTCGAGGTCTGCCTAACCATATAGACAGGGGGGGACGGCGAAGCCCTGCGTGGCCTGACCCGTCTCCTCCCACCGGACAAATGTTCAATAAAGTCATTCTCTCTCTCTCTCTCTGCCCTGGGATCCATACGAGACGGATGTCCGGTAGTGTGGGTCGTTGGGTGAGGGTGGAAAGGGAGAGGTTGGTGATGCGACCCATAGCGTAGCGACGGCAGGCGGATTGGGAATCAGTCAGAATGGTGATGTGCGTAGCAGGCGTGTGTGCAATGGTGAGTGCAATGGCCGCCTCCTCTGCAGTGTCAATAGATGTGGTGCGTACGGTGGCTGTAGTGGTGGTGTTGCCTGTTGAGTGTATGATTGCGATGGCTTGTGCAGGGTGTGTGCTGTATGGGGCGGCATCTGTGTAGTAGGCGGTGGGGTCTGTGCTATAACGTTTAAGTAGTAGTCGTGTGAGGTGTGAGCGGCGCCCCTTGTTGTGCATGGGGTGCATGTGCTTTGGTATTGGGAGCACTTGGATGGCAACGCGGGTTGTGTGGGGGAGGGCGCAGAAGGTTTCAAGCGCGGTCACATTTGCTGGCCGAGAATGTCATGTCAATCCTTATGAAACTTGTTACGCGCACCCACGGTTTCCAGTCGAGCGGCAGCTTATCCATCAAGTGCTGTCTAGAGGCTAGGCACCGCAAGATGACCATGGTCTATGACTACGCGATGTATTTAATCGCCTGGCCAAACACCTGGATTTATGCAGTGGATTAATTCGTGGCTACACGCTACTACTGACACTTTGGTCTTAAGAACAAAAAGAAGACAACATCTATTTGAGTCGCTCAAGTGGGAGTAGTCCGGGAACCTATGAGGTGAGCCGGAAGCCTTCACTCTGGAGGAGGCGACGTCCATACGCCAAGATAGCTTCTGGTCACCAAATTCTTCCACAGCTCACGGGTGGGACGATGGCATCGGATGTGGACACGGGGAGGCCATTAATCGGGAACCCGTAAGGCCGAAGTGAAATGAAGCGCTGTGCACTCAGGACGCGGCCCCCTTCCACAAGGCTCGTCCACTGAGGGTGACGCCAAGTTAGAGAGGCGCCAAACAAACAAGGCCCATCAATTGATTTGTTAACGAACGTCTACAGTTCCTAATGGTGAAGCCTGGTTTGTTTCCCGGCCAGCGTCCCCAATCGGTTAGGGCCCACGCTTCGCTGCTCGGGCCACTCGGAAGTGACCTCTACTCGGCCTTTCTTGCACGTGGCCATACAGGCGGCAATTACTTTTAACGGCGCCTTTCCGTCGAGCGCCAAGCTGCTTCCTGCTTCCACCTTTTAATGGATTTTCTTGGAGACCATTCATCGCGTCCGTCGTTGTACGCCACGGTTGTTTCGCGAAGCGCCGGGAAGGATGCGCCTGCGCAAACCGGCCCTCCAATACTGTCGCTTGCGATGCGCTTACTTCCAGCTCGTATACAAGAATTTCCCCGTCTTATTTTTTCCCGAGTTAAAGAAGCGGAGGTGGTAAATTCGTACCCAACGATTAAAGGCAAGATTTTAACATGATGTCATTTTTTGCATTCATGCGCACGCTTTCTCGACACACGAGCACAAATAACGAGCACAGAAATTCCTGAAAATGCGAAAGTATTTTACAATAACAACTGGTGAATCGGATGTTTAAACATCTGACGCAGCTGTGATCGTCCCTGCCCAATCCCCCTGAGGTGGCATTGTCGGTGGGAATTATAACTCTGTAATCGCCATTGGTCAATCCCCTTGAGCAGGTAAGAGGGCAGTGGATTAATTTTGACCTCCTGGAAATCTCGTAACCTGCGCCGAAATCTGTTTTCGCTTCATGCCTCCACCTAAAAAGCAGCCACCGTGGCCGGGAATCGAACCTGCAGTGTCCTTGAGCTGAGCCGCACAACTTGGCCTCAGCTAACACTGAACCACCGCGGCCGCGGGCAGGCTTCTAGGCAGGCATCCTTAACCTTGAGCCTAACGAGATGACAAGCAACGTCACACTCAGTGCAAAGCGAGCTGCGGGCACCGGTTGACGGCGTTAGAGCTTAAAGGGGCACTGACACAAAAATTTTGCATCTTGTTTTTTTTGTTGCGATAAGTAGCTAGTGACCTACTTATAACCTGTAGAAACCTCATTTGCTTCAGCGTGCGACGGTTGTTTAATTAGAGGCATTTTCAATGCGGCCAGTCGCAGTTTCGGTTTCAGCGAGTGCCGCGAAACGATGGATTTTGTGGATTTTGTGTGAACAAAGCTGACCACGTGACCGTCGGAGGGATATCACAGAGCAGAGCCGCCGTAGCACTGTCGAATCCGCATCGACGGCAGTTTCTGCGAATGCCCCCACGTACTGATCTCGTGAGGCGCTTAATTAAAAAGCGACCGTGGATGTGACGCAGGCGCTGCGAGTGCAAATGCTACCGCGGCTAAAGAACGACGCGCGACGCTCGAGACGGTGGGTGGCAAGGCGCGCGCTGGGAGCAGCCGGCCGGTCTGCCTACAGGTCCGCCTACAGATGTGTTCGGCTCAGCACTGCGGCGGATATTCGAGTGCCGCTCTCGTAATCGGTGCAGATGACAATTTTTAATGCAACCCGCCATCGCATCATTAACTCCTTTCTCATGTAAGCCACCATGGTCGGGACTTGGGGACAATTTCGTGCAGCGGTAACAAGCTATCACTCGAGGTACTTGCGCCGGCCCGGGCCACTTCGCGGCCGTGGCCGCCGCCTGCACAGCGACCGTGCGGCTAGATCAGTGAGCTTTTCGTGCCTCCGGCGCGTTTTCGCATCCAATGGTAATAAACAGTAATAGAAACAGAGTGTCTGGAATCGCTGTAGAACTTTGGTCGCGGCCAGCTGCCCGATTAGCTGACGAAATCACGGCGCCTCCGCCGCCAACGATCGGGTCGTTCGTTCTCGAGAGCAGAAGCTCCGCCCTCCGGCCCTCCGATTGGAGCGGCGAGCCAGGCGAGCCGGCAAAAAACGCCGGTAGTGCGGAAGCGGCAAACACAACCTCGTGACGTGTTTGGATGTTGTTTATTTACAATTGCGCGTGGTCCTCTGCTGGCTGCTCGGTTGCGTTTCGCCCACTTCAAAATTGATTTTAAATATGTTCTAGGCTGTATTCGCCGCTGATATTTCGCAGATGATGTATATGTGTTCCCACCAATCTATCTCCGAAGTTATCTCGCCCTCAAAATTTTGTGTCAGTGCCCCTTTAAAGCGTGGCGCTAGGCCTAGCGACGGATCGTCGTGCACCTGCGTCTCCCTTTGCCCCTACTGCGCAGCAACCTTCGCGCAAGCGAGTCAAAAACCAGAAGGCATACAAGAAGCTCCGCGAATTGGGCTTCAAGCGCGTCCGTCCACGCAAAATCAGCCCAAGTAGTGTTTTTGCCCCAAAAAAGGAGAAAGCGCAACTTTGAAAGCAGGCAGCCAAATCACTGCAGCGAACCCCAGGTTTCGTGCTCGATTGTGATCGAGTACCACATCACGGTCACACGACACCGTTTCTGGCATGGTCATTTCGGCCACGAGAAGCCGCCTAATTCAGCCGTGGTCTTCAACACGACCTCCATAAGATTTGTGCTATAAATTTTAACTGCGCGTCAGGACGCGAGGTCACAAACTGGTGCCTGGTTTAAGTTTAAACCTGGTTTAAATCTAGATTGAATGATTTAAATTTAAATTATGAATCATTTTGAACTCCCCCAGATCTCTCTGGCTCTGATCCCCCTTATCCCTTCTTCCTCCGCTGACCACTCGCCTTCATTTTCATTAAAGTCCGCAACAACAAAATCTAGCACGATCACCTGCTCTTTTTTCTTTTTTTGTCTAATGCAGGCGAATCTCCGGATGAAGGCACAACCGAAGGTCACCCAAGCCCAGCAGATCCATTGGCAAACATCCTGAGCCCTCAAAACGCCCTTTAGCAACGAAAGCTCTTTAGACGCGCCGTTAGCATCGATGATCATGGCTACGAATACTACGTCAACACCTACATCAGCTAGGTGACGCTTCCACAGCTGACCGTTTAACAGCTTCGCTCCCGGACGAAAGCATAGAGTTTCATAGAGTTTCAATATATAATGGAAATCTGGCGCCACTGTCTAGAGGAGCCGCGCTTCAGCGGTCGTTCCGTCATGTACCCGGCAGGCACATTCCACTTGTCCTTGGCACGGCTCATGAACAGGCTGAAAAGTTGGCTCTGGCTTCAAAAAAGCAACAGTATTACTACAGTATTACTGTAGACGGTTCATGAAATTTGTTTTGCTATTAGCCAAGTAGGCGAGGAACGTCGCTAGCGGCAATGGCGCCGCCTACGGCGGCCCTAAGGTCCCTAAAATTTTAGGGGCCTTAGGTGGCCCGAGACTGCAGCGACAGATTTCCCTCTAGTATACCGTAATTTCCCGATTCTAACGCGCACTTTTTTTCCGAGAAAATAGGTCGAAAATCGCATGCGCGTTAGAATCGGATACGAAACCGAAACTGCCGAAACGACGGAAATTTCGTCCCTCCCATCGCCATCTTAAGATGGCGCCAAAGCTTTTAGCAACGATTTTTCGGACGCAGGAAGCATAGGCGCCTAGGCTTTTCTATCGGCGTTCACACAAACCGTCAAATCGTTCCAGTTGCGCGCTTGATAACAGCAGTGGCAGCAGCGGCTCTCACGCGTTCAAAACGAGCGGTCGGCTGAAGCGTGCGCCTCTGGAGAAGCTCGCAGGATGGGCGTGCGAGGCGTGGGCCACGATCCCATCGACCATGGTTGAACGTCCGTTATGAAGTGTGGCATCGCGAGCGCGCTTGACGCCACCAAGGACAAGACGTTGTGGTCAGCGGAGAGCGCCGAGGAGTGAGATGAGTGAGATGACTTCGAGAAATAAATCGCCCGTTTCTCTCGCATTCGTTTTTCTTGCTCACAAAGTTCCGTGCGCGTTAGAATCGGAGGTGCAAGTTTTTTCGTTTTTTTTTTTTGCCGGGAAAATCGGGTGCGCGTTAAAATGGGGGGCGCGTTAGAATAGGGTAATTACGGTATATTGTATGAACTTCTATGGCCGAAAGAGATAACTCGCGGCACGAAAACCAACGCACTGCAGAGAGCAAGCGAGGCGAGAAGAAAAACAGCGCATTGAACAAACCAACACGCCACCAACGACGGGAGTCCGAAGTGAAACGCAAACAGTGTCCTCCTGAGATGGAAAACAAAGCGCCGACGAGAGAATCCCGCAGGTTGCGCAGAGCGCGAACAATCCGACGCCGGCCGAAGAACGAACGATGAAGAGTAAAAGAGACAAATAACGAGCAGACGACGGCATAAAGAAGACGAAGGGCGCAGCAGACGACAGCGCGAGAACGCAGAAGCTGCCCGCTTTCCCGTTCGCGCGTCGTCTGCACGAGCAACAGCAGCTGCGCATACAAACTTCACCAGGGGCCCTGCCTCCTGCTTTTCTGCCCGTTGTTTACGCCTCCGTGAGAGCCGAGCGCGGAAAGGCAGAGGCCGAACGGCCACTCCACGGAAATGGTTCCGCTGCGGCTCTCAGCGCGTCGTTTTCTCTCTCGTGAAGAAAACTCCGAGCGGCAGGCAGGCGGAGGACGCCGCGTTCTTTTTCACCAAAGAGAACGGGACGATTTGTTTGCGTTTGCGGGACGAGCCGCCACCACCGCCGCGCGGTGGCGCGATCTGTTGCTCGTGTTTGTTTTGAGTCCTAGGTCCCCCCCCCCCCCCCCCCCTCCCCTTCTTTTCTTGTGCTTCTTTTTTGCGTGAGTGCGTGGATGTGTGTGCGTGTGTAACCATTTATTTGTCTTTCCCGCCATTGTGGTATTCATTCCCGTGAGAGGGGGAAAGGCGAGAGCCTAAGTGAGCCTGCAAACACTGCAGGAGTCAAAGGATTAATTCGCGCTCTCTTTGAGGGGGGCTGCAGTTTCGGGCACGGCATGTGCAATTTTCCTCCTTTTCGGCTGGTACATGAGACAACGAAACTCGCTCTCTCGTGGTGCAGGAAGGGATAAACACAAACCTCGGTCGATTAAGGTGATTTGAGCGTCATGACTACGGACTGGTGATATCAACTGTGATATCATTGCGTGCGTGCGTGCGTGCGTGCGCTCGCGAAGACACGCACTCACCAACGCGCGCACCGGAGAATAAATATCAGAAGCAAGCTACTATAGCTACTTCCCTGACAGATAGCACATTATCGGCACATCGGACAGTTCACGGACACGACCGCTTTTGCCGGTAATGTAATGAACTGTAACAGAGCTAAATAATGAACTGTAACAGAGCTAAAGATATTTTTTTTCCCGGCCTCTCTGTCACGGCTGGAAGCTACGTGCCTCCTTGATTAGCGTACCGGACCGGAGCGCCCGTGGACTGCACTAGAAGCGACCCGGAGCTGGATTTTTCCGCGCATTCCTATAGGTGGTATTCGTTGAAAAGTTTAGCTGTCAATTTCTTCGCTTGGCAACACTGGAAACGGCCACAGACATGGCCGATACACCACGGACATGGCGTGGCTTGGGTCACTGCGCTTGCACGCCGAAGAAAAAAAAAACGCCGGCGTGCGCCACCTGCTCCGTTTCAACCCGATTCTCAACAGTGGGGTCAACAGAGATGTCATTAATGCCTGCAAACAGAACGCGCGCAGAGATCCGGGCACGAAGAGAGGGTGGAGAGAGTGTGGCGTCGACGCAGCATCAGAGATCAAGGGGGGACCGGAGGAGAGACAGAGGAACAAGCAGGCACCTGTTGGGCAAAATGCCGCCCTTTCGAGCCCACGAAAACTACGCAAGAGTCGAAATCTGGGCGAGGAATTCATCGTAAACGCTCACTGCCTGAGAACGGCGCAGCAATTAATTCGAGGAAAACACTAAGGTACGCCCGTCTCTGCGTAGCATCCTAATCCACGCCGCTTCGCGAACAAGCTCTCCTCTGACGGTTGAGGCTGCAGAAAACCGAGTGCATATGAAATGCGTTTCGCCGAAGGTCGCTGGCCGCAGCAGCAGCAGCCAGTGCTCGCACAGGCGTCCACCCCCCGAACGAGCGGGCGAAACCGCGCCCCCCCCTGCGGCGGCTGCGAAGTGACCGGGCCCGGCATACACGTACGGCTTATCAAGCCAGTGCTGTACACTACTAACCCGTGGATCGATCAGCGCCGCCGTGGTTCGGGCACGTGCGATGCCGATCCGATGGGCCCGCTTCCTTCGAGCGCCCATCTTTTGGTCGTCACGTTTATTGAACGGTCCGGGACGCCGCCGTCCACGGGAGCTTGGGCGGGCGAGCCGTAACCGCGGAAGTACGAAGCAAGCCGGGGCTTATATAGGAAGCCACTGCAGCCTGAAAGAAGAAGAGGGGGCCCTGCAGAAAAGGCAACGGGACGAGAGGGCCTTTTACCAGATTGAAGACACGGAGGACTCCTCTTCGTCTAACATGTCCTATGTGTACACTCCTCCTTCTGTTTTACGTTAAAAGTTCTCTGTTCTGCCACCTTGTATGAAACATTCTATGCTTCATTTACCACGCTTACGCCGCGTACCAGTTCTTTCAGGTGTTTTCCGGTAAAGCCACCCCTATTCAAAAGCAAAAAAAAAAAAAAAAAACGTGGTTCGGTTTTGTCTTCCCGTTACTTTCGCTGTCCCATTTCCGCGACAGTTATTGGGGATCTTCGATTTACTATTGTACTCACCGCCAATACCGTATTTGCCCATTTGTAACGCGCTTCTGATTGTAACGCGCAGGTAAGTTTCCTCATAAAAATCTAAAAAAAAATTAAACCAAAAAAATAATTTAAAAAATATCCGCAACAGCTGACAAAGGTATGCCCATCGAGGAATGCGTACGCCAAAATTTACTCGCGTGATGTCGACGGATTGTTTTGGATTAGATTGAGTTGGATGTTCGTGTCCATGGCGACGCCGCCGGACGCTTTGAAGCTGATTTCGGTTTTGCGCCCGATTGTAACGCGCACACACATTTGAAGGCTACTTTCAGCGAAAAAAGGTGACCGTTAGAATAGTGCAAATACCGTAGTCCGCGGGTACTCCGAGCACTCCCAGTTATAGCTGTCCAACCATTCCTCGACGTCATGGCCGCGAAGCCCAGCTAAAAAGGGGGGGGGGGGGTCGCGCTGGCCACTGGTAACGAGGCACGGTGGGACTGCCGGACCGGCAACGTTGGCTGGCTATGCTGTCATCAGCATGGCCTTCTGCGGTAGGCGACGACCTGTACGGGGCTGCAAGGGTGCACTTAGAAGTGTAGACCGCAGGATCGAGTCGCACGCTCGGCCATTTGAAAGGCAGGGATTCGTAAGAGCCGTTTATTTAACCGAACGGACCAAGGAACAACAAACCCAATGCATGCTTCGCGGCAATATGCGAAAAGATGGCTGACGATTACCATGCTCCCTAATGCGAAATTTGCCCGCAGCGCGAACTGCCGTCTTCTCGGTCCCGGCGCGTCTCAGGAAGTGATCACGTGATCAGCGAACGCATGCGGCGACGAACGCAACTCCGCCGTTATCTCAGAGCGCGTCGCCGCCGCCGAGCATGTTGTTGCAAATCGCGTTTGAACCTCCCGCGCAGATTTCACGTAGTTCGGATGCGCCACGCAACGGGGAGGAGGGAGTTGCTTTGTTGAAAGAGAAAGGAGCAACGAGGACGACGACGATGGACCTATGTACGTGCGTCACGCAACGCGTGCTGGACTTCTGTGGGGCCGCCGCGGCATACGCCCTCCCCCTCGCACTTTCACCACACTTTCTTCCTCAGTCTTCTTCGGTGTTTCCTTCGTTCGGTGGGTTACAAGGCCGGCAAAGCCGCCAAACCATCGCAGCGGACGCTTAAGTGCTGCGCAATACAACGAATGCCGGCTGTCTAGGAAAGCACCACACACTGAGCTCCATGGCAGCATAACCTGAAATCAGCGTACCCCGACACTGCACTCCATGTTACAGAATCGTTCCATTTTGACCTCCGCTTTATAAAGGTGTGGTGAACCAGCCATACAAAATATGCATAAGCCCGAAGAACACAATTGCCATTCCGATGGAAAAAGAAAAACAGCTCATTAGAAGCTACTGATGAACAACTATTCGAGGCAGCCATTTTCAAGTTTAGGGGTTGCCTTGTTGGGAAAGTGGTGCTTACTATAACTTCACGGTCGAAGCTGTCTTTTGACAGGAAATTGGGCAGAAAATTCCGCCAGCAGGCGTTGTATACCACTATAAGGGAGGACACCGGAACGCCTGGTGATGTGTGAAGGGGAAAGGGGATTATAGAATACAGCATGAAAGTGATAGGACAGTGTGAACAGTAAGCACAAATTGGACACAATACACTGGCACGATGAGAAATGTATGTATGTACGTATGTACTATTATGATCAATATGAAAGGGAACACAGGAAACCGTAAAAAAATTACTCCCACCTCCCCTCGCGGGAAGCCCTGTGTAGATGCGACGCATAGGGGGTTCCGTTGTTGTTTCCGTTAGGTTGATTCTCCCATCGCGTGAAACGTGCCGTGAACCCCCTGTCCGCGGCTATGACGCACACAGATCCACACAATCCACTTTAATCCAATCCAATCCAAATCCAATCCAATTCAATCCAATCGAATCCAATCCAATGACCCTCGCGAGAGAGTGTTCGCTATCGAGAGGAGAGGGGGTGAGCGGCGGAGAGCCAACACCGTAGCGCAGCTCGTGCGGCGAGAAGAATGGGGGAGGGGCGGGACGCCGACAACAACGCCGTATGAAGGGACAATGCGAGTGAATGAGATGCAGTCGCATCTTTTTTTTTTATGTGCGCCTTTTGCCACAGGCATAGATAACAGGAAAACAATAGACAAAACAGGACAGGGGGAACGACAAAAAAGGAAATCAAAAAAAAAAGGAAAGAAAGGAAGACACACAGTGTGAGGCGGGCGCACTACAGGAAACTATAGAGTCCAGTTTCGGAAATAATTCCAACAGTTTCTTGTAAAGTGGGCCGTGCGCCCACAGACGAATATCTGGAGGTCGCCCTGGGCGATGTCCTGTGGGCCCCATGTGTCGAGCTCGGGTTGATTGAAGCCCTGGACACGTCCCTAGCAAGTGTTCCAATGTCGCTCAGCAACAGGGGCAGGGCAGTAGGGGCAGGTCGGGGAGGGATCTGCAAGACTAGAAGTCCACGTTGCTCGCACAGCAGGCGTCAGTGCGACGCCCAGGCGGATTCTTCGAAGCACGACCTCTTCACGGCGGGTTAAGCCGCCAGGAAGGTCAGACCCACGCGGAGGGAGAAGGGCACGCGTGGAGCGCCGAAGAATATCTTTCTTGATGAGTAGGGTGTCTTCCAGTGAGAGCTGTAGAAACGGGAGTGGGTACACCCATAGAGTTTCTTACAGTATACACTAGAGAGGAATCTGGCGCTAGCGTCTACGCGGCTCACATCAAGGTCGTCTGTGTCGTCATGGACCGCCATTATACATCGCGCTCGCCTTAGTTTCATCATTGGCTTGGATTGAAATGTTTTAGTGACCGCAAATTTAAACAAAGTGCCACAAAAACGAGAAGAATAGTGTTCAATTATGTAAGTGCAAAATAAAAACAGGCTGTTTTAAAACTAAGATAAAAAGAAGTAAAGCGTATTTTTGCCGGAACAGTTGTGCCTGCTATTCCGCAGGTCAATTAGTTACGAACAATGTTATTATTTGGGGGGTAACTCATTAGATACTGTGATTTTATTAATTTTACCATTATTTCAAATAATAAGTTGTTTGAAGAGTTTCGAAAGTTTTTTGAGCGTGCCTATGAAAACGTTGCCTTCGTGGTGAACCGGTGCACCGCGACCGCCAGCTAGTTTAACAAGAAAAATGAAAACGTGGCGTTAAACAGTCGTGGACGATGACAAGATAGGACGCATACAAGCGCCCGTAATCTGCCGTATGGCTGTCGTATACGTCGAGTCGCATCTTTTTTTTCTTGCGCCATTTTCACAGGCATAGATAACAGGAACAATAGACAAAACGGACAGGGAGACAAAAGGAAATAAAAAAAAGAAAGAAAGGAAGACACACAGTGTGAGGCGGGCGCACTACAGGAAACTATAGAGTCCAGTTTCGGAAATAGAATTCCAACAGTTTCTTGTAAAGTGGGCCGTGCGACCACAGAGAATATCGGAGGTCGACCTGGGCGATGTCCTGTGGCCCCATGTGTCGAGCTCGGGTTGATTGAAGCCCTGGACACGTCCCAGCAAGTGTTCCAATGTCGCTCAGCAACAGGGCAGGGCAGTAGGGCAGGGGAGATCTGCAAGACTAGAAGTCCAGTTGCTCGCACAGCAGGCGTCATGCACGCCCAGGCGATTCTTCGAAGCAGACCTCTTCACGCGGTTAAGCCGCCAGGAAGGTCAGACCCACGCGGAGGAGAAGGGCCGCGTGGAGCGCCGAAGATTCTTTCTTGATGTAGTCTGTACTAAGAAACATGGGTACACCCAGTCGCATCTAAAACACCCTCAGACCCAGATATGAGTGATACGCAGCGGCCGCCGTCGGAAACAAAGTGGAAAGGGGGACGCTGTTCTAACAACTGTCCCCATTCCCGCCGTGCGTCTTATCGGCTGTCCGACGATGCCATATTATCGGTGAAATGACGCAAGCTGCGGCTTTGTAGTAATGCCAGCGTGGTGGGGGTGCCAACAGTTAGTGGAAGAGCGCCATCCTTTCCCCCTTCGTTTTCACAGCGCCATCCGCGCATCGCTCCGAGGCTGTTTCGAGGCTGTTTGCCACGCGTTCCTGTGTTCCCTTTCATATTGCTCATAATACATAGTACGTACTACACATGCATGAATGTTATGTGCGAATGGTATGTATGGACGCATGTATGTATGCACGCACGTACGTACGTATACGTACTATACTGTGTATGTATGTATGTATGATGTATGTATGTATGTATGTATGTATTTATGCATGTATGTGATGTATGTATGTATGTATGTATGTATATGTATGTATGTATGTATGTATGTATGTATGTATGTATGTATGTATGTATGTATGAATGAATGTATGTATGTGTCAAAACTCGAGCGTACGACGTCTAAAAGTACCTTATAAATTTTTCATTTTTATTGTACAGCGCCTAATTCTTCTTGCAGTCGTTCGATTCATTCAGTTCGGTTCTATTCGCCCGAGACAAGGCTGGAAGTTTCTCGAACGAAGAGGCGGTAACACGATCTCACGCCGGCTGGCCGGCCAGAAAACAACAAAAATAAAACCTCCGCCGCTCCGGTTTCGTCGAAGCTTCCAGTACTTTCGAGGAGGTGCGCGTGGCCTTGCCAGTGCTAAAGAGCGGCGATGATTCTAGAAGGGAGAAGAGTGAAGTTATTCGCTGACGGCGGCAGGCGCGTTGTGTGTTGTGCTCTCCCCCTCCGCGCCGGCACGGTTATAAAAGGAGAAGCCGCGCCTAAGCAAGCCAGCTACGTTTGGACGTCGTGATTGACAACGGCACCTGCCAGTTTGTACATCACACCATCGGCGACCCGCGCCCTGGAGGACTCCAACGTACTCCCGGGCCTCGAATCACCGTGATCGTCTCGGACGGCCTGGCCTACAGCGAAGCCACGCTTCCCAGGTAGCCGAATCGCCTCCGACAGCGGTGCATCGTCCGGCCCGGTCGGTGAATATGCTGGGACTCTGTCTCTCATATGCATCGAACTGTTCGTTTCTTTTTAGTTAACTGCTCCGATTCGTAATATTCATTTGTTAACGCTCCTGTTTGTATCATTTTGTCGAATTGGACTGTTTCTTGTATTTGAATTCCATCTAAGTTGCCTGTAATTATCGATCCGTTACCTCGTGCTTGTGTTGTAACTTGCCTGTCTAAATATAGGTCTTTGTGCTGTGTTTTCGTTCAAGGCTCTTACTCATTCTTGCCGCTCTGGTCGGCGAAAGCCGCACATCAGACGGCCACCCCCTTTGTCACCTGTGCCCTGTGGATTCGGTGGGGTTTGTTGGCTCTCTGGAGTCGACTCCCCATATCTTCCGACAGTGCACCCTAATTTAAGGAAGCGGGTGACAGTATGTATGTATGTATGTATGTATGTATGTATGTATGTATGTATGTATGTATGTATGTATGTATGTATGTAGTGTATGTATGTATGTATGTATGGATGTATGCACGTGTGCGTGCATTTGCGTACGCATGTACGCGTGTCTGCACGTTTGTAGGAATGCATGTATGCACGCACGCACGTATGTATATGCGTGTACTCGTGTCTATTAATGCAACGGCGGCGTTCACACGAGCCTGGGATGACTATCGCGATGGGAAGGCCTCCACCCCGTACACCCTCCAATTTGCGGAAGGACGTCGCGGCGGCCCACGTCCCAAACCGCGAGTCTTGTTAACACGAGGTTGCGAAATGAGCGACTGAACAGCGAGCAAGGTCATCGCGGTTGGTCGTCCGCTCGAAACGGGGACACAGGGAGGTCGTAAAGTCGACGACCACTCGGTGATCACTCTACACGCACCCGCGGAACTCTAGGCGTGCCCGCCGACGCACCGCGAGAAAAAGGAGAGGCAAGCCCGCGACGCAAGTTAAACGTGGAAACAAACGATATATATATATATATATATATATATATATATATATATATATATATAGCGAATCATAATGTGAAATGAGGGCTCGTTGAATTAAGACAGAAATAAGGGTTCGCAGTCAAGAAAACCTCGGAAAGCAAAGGGGAGAATGCTGTAGGTCATTTAAACAGGCAAAGAATTTGGAAAGACAGAAAGTGGAGAAAAAAAATGCCCGGCGGGTGAGATCCGAACCCACGACCTCCAGAATACGCGTCTGGTGCGATGACTATATGAGCACTACGCTACCGGCGGGGCTATTTTCCCCTCCACTTTCTGGGGTATTTATGTTCAGGTATTTTTGTTTCCTGCGCTGGGGGGTAGTAGCCAGCGCTACCCGGACTACTCGAGGTGAAGGGGACCTTCTTTTTAACCCCCGGGCCGTGACTCGAGTGTCTACATGTCGAGAGTGATCGACCAGCGTTGAACCCTCTTAAGAAATAAGGGTTGGCAGTCAGAAAAAACCTATATATATATATATATATAATATATATAATATATATATATAATATATATAATATATAATATATATATATATATATATATATATATATATATTCTTTTTTTAATGTAATAAAGCCACGCTACATTTGTGCACGTGTTCTGATTCATATTTTCGTGTTCGCGTTTTATTTGGCCGTGACTGTACAACGTTTTGAGCGTATAACCAGCCGACGTGGAGGAAGAACCAGGCCGTTCCAAATCTTGCTTAGTATACACTGCCACGAACTAAGCCTTGGGATTCGTTCTGTTTATGCTGTGGCTCCGCCCAGTTATCTTTTCAAGCGGAGCGCCAGTGTGTTCCTTCTTGCGCATGCCGCGCCGGGCAATCTTGTGGCGTCGGGAAAGGGTATCATTAGTGGTCACTACTGGCTAGGCTGCTCCTCTTTGATTGTTCTCGATCTAATTCGATGGTTCTGGAAAGGACCGCGTTCTGACATTAAAACGTGCATACCATTTTCCGACGCTCGACTGGGCCCGTCCCTTTGTTGACTGCTTCTCTGGCGCTCGTGTTTTCTATGCAAATTATTGCGGATCACAAGTTCGTCCTAATAAATTTGAATCATTCGCTCAGAGAATCTTGTATCCATCTTTGCTGTACGTTACAATACACAATGGGGGCTTAACGCACGGATGCTATGTATACGATCCTTAAAAGTGTTAACAAAAATCGTGCACCCTAGTAGCTCCGACCCCCTGGCCCAACGAAGTCCATTTTTCGGGAGCAGGCTGCGTGTTGGTGCGGAGCAGTTTTGCGGCGCAAAGTGACCTACCAGAATGGTTGCATCTGCTGGACGCGTGCGTCTGCTTGCCGGAGTGATGTGCATCTTCTTGCATGACTAATAGCTTTTGTAGGCTGTAATAAGTGCAGTTTTTCATGCAGTAACGAAAAAAAACAAGAAAAGAAATGTCGGAATGGCGAAGTCAGATAGACGCCGGCTTCATGACGCGAGGGACTCGGGTTCGATTCCCACCACCGGAAGCGTTTCTGTCTATTTCACTTCACCCACGATCATCAACATCGTTGGAGAGAGTTGGCTTTCTTGCAGTGCGTTTCTGACGCGACATACGCCATCAACGAGACACAGAAAGCTTCGCTTTAAAAACCCAGAAGCGGGTACCAGACTATGCACCGACATAGGGGCAGCTTACGGTAGCCAGCAGCGCATTTTTGGCGGCTGATGATGGGCACTCACGAGGCGCACCCTCCGCACTCGACTGCGTCAGCGCATGCGCACCATCTCGCTGGTAGCCCGCGGGCACTATCGCAAGCTGCCACCGCTCAGCGCATATGCTGGCATCAGGTTCTTCGTTTCTGTTAACACCATTGACGACTTTACATGGTACCCACGATCCCCGCCACACTAGATAATTAGATCACTCACAATTCCTTAGCCGGAGTGTCGCGCACACCTATGTTTTCCTTTTGAATTTCGCGCCTCCACCCGAAATATACCCCAACCTCGCGAACGGCGGCATTGCGTAACACTAAACCGGCGATGTTTATTGAGCAAGCAGAACTGTTAAATGTCCGCATGACCCGCCGCCGCGTACTACGTATGTGATCAATCGGCAGCATCTGAGGGGCGAACGGAACCGTCGAAACACAAACCGCAAGCCGGGAGGACGCCAGAAGTATATAAAAAAACAAAGCATAAAAAACGGTGTCATTGGCGGCGTCGACCGTGAGCAAAAAAATCCCGTAACACCACCTTGTCGGCGTCGCCCCAACAGACGGCGTGCAAGAAAGAGCGGAAACCTTTCACCGCTCGGAACACTTTCAGGCAATGCGAACCCGGCCTGAAAACGCCATCGCGTTCGACGCTCAAAGGAAAAAATTAATTAAGCGTCCTGCAAATTTTCCCAAGTCACATTAAAGCTCGCGCGCTCACACTGGGCGCAAGCGATAATGTGACTTGAAAAGCTTCGGAGCGCACCTTTCTTGCACGGACATATGTTTTAAGTGAGATCAAAATCAGGCGAATTGCCGTCCACTTACAATTATTTTCTAGTTGGAGCTCGGCCAAGCATACCGTCACTGAAAGCAACAGTGGCGGCGCAGCTGCTTCGCTCCCCCATCTTTGTTCGCGAATTTGCAGAACTCAATAAACACACACACACAAAAAAAGCAGCACTGCTGACACCGCCTCGAAGAGACGATAATAGTGTTTACGCCGTGTTGCTTTTTGTACGCCTTTCATCCGCCGACTCCTTTTTTTCTCTCTCTCTCTCTCTCTCTCTCTCTCAGACGAACACAACGCACCGAAAAAGGTTGCGGCCGGGCAACAACGTACGCAGCACGTTAGGCAATAAATAAAAACACCCGAATAAATAAATAACGGTTTTGCTTCGTCGCGGTTGCGTCGGAGGGAAGGCCGAGAGGCGAACCAGCTAGCGGCCAAACACTGTCGAGGCGTCGGCGGAGGCAACGTTAGCGGAGCACATTTTATCGCGATCAGCAGCCAGCGCTGCCTGCGCATCATCGCTCACGGCCGTCCGACGCTCGCCTCGGCCGCATTCTTGTTCGCCCAGGGGGAGAAACCCGGCGTGGAGGCTATTTGGCGGACAGGAAATGGGCGCCGCTTTCCAGCGCCGCGATCAAGGAAGGAACGGAACCGCCGCCGAGGCCAGTGTTCGAACCCGCAACCTTGCGCGTTCGAACGCCGCCTGAACCATGAGGTGCACACTATGCAGACCTTCTCACCGATTTGTGCCAGTTGGTAAGCGATAAACAGAGCCTCGCAAGCAAGCCAACCTAGGCAGACCTCTCGATATCGACCTTTTTTCACTTTTGTCAACCCTTTTGATCACAAGCGGCGCTATCAGGATGATCAAGGTGCGCATGCGCAGCACGGTCCGCAGTATGCTCATTGCGCAGAAAAACGAGTACTGCTGAAGCAGTAAATAAACTTGTTTTCACGCATAAACACCATCATTATTTCGACATTACGGCTCACTGCTCACATGAATGCAATGTCAGTACCCGTTTCGGGCGTATAACTGACTGATCCATTCATTTCATTCGCTGTTCGAACTCCATCCACATTATTAACGAAATCGCCTGCCATAAACGTGTGGTAGCGCCTAATTCGCGATATAGAGTCCACAGGTTTTTTTTTTGTGCTGCCCGTGCAGTGGGGCGCGATGTCCATTCGTTCTAGCGCCCTCCCGCTAATTCTAACTGCGCTTAATTCGAACAATTTTATGGTCCCCTTCGAGTTCGAATTAACGAGCTTCCCTACTGATTTATGGGAATACAGAGTTCATACGGAGTATGATGCCCACAAGCGCCCCTAGCTAAAGTGAATATCAGGTTAATAAACTGGGGAATCATATTCATTCACACAATAAGAAGGTTTGACACAGTTTTCGTGTTTTCATCTTCAATAATAAGCACAATCACGCTCGGTATGTTTTCCGTAAACTCCGTATATACGGAAGTTAATACGGACAATGATTTTGCGGTTCTAGTAAACTTACAGACATAAAATCGGTGTCAAATTTTTCGATAAGTATGCAGTATTTTATTTTCATGTGTTTCCAAAAAATATTTCTTATTTTGTGGCAGCGTTGTGTCATTCTAGGAAAGTACTCCGTATTCCCATATTTTTAAAATTTTATTTAGACAATACTGCAGGCCAGAATTAGGCCCAAGCAGGAGTGGAAAGATAAAAACATAGCATATCAGGCAAAATGTAATTATCATCTCTATCTTAGAAAACACCAATAAAAATGGCAAACGGCAAAAAAATTTCTACATGTGACAAAGCTGATCAATTGATGCATGCAGATTAGACGAAGTGAACACAGAGGCAGGAAGACTGTTCCAATCGGATATTGTTCGCGGGAAAAATGAGTATTTATGAGTGTTTGTGCGGGCGAACAATGGGGTAAATTTAAAGGGGTGGTATTGCCTGGTGGGCCGGGAAGAAAGACAAGTCAGATATATTGATGGGTCGATGCGAAGTTTGCGGTTCTGAAGATCGGCAAGGAATTTTAATCGGTTGATTCTTCTTCGGGATTCTAGCGTTAGAATTCCGTTGTTCTGCATTAGAGTGGTAGGGGAATCGTGTCTTTGATAACGGTTATAAATAAACCGAACAGCTTGCCGTATTTCCGTATATACGAACCTTTCAGGAGGGTTTTATTGCAATATTGTAACTGATCCACGTCTATTATTATTAAAATAGACGTCGAGCATAATATATTTTATACATATTTTATATTCTTTGCATTTAATATTTTATATTTGCAGTAAAGGTCCGGTACAAGCTAAGAACGACCATCCTAAAACTGTTATGGGCGACGAAACCGCATAAACTCAGCGGGAGAATTCGATGCTTACGTCTTATTAGCATCGCGATCGCAATAACAAGTACCGCGTCTTAGGCAGTACTGTCCGCGGAGTACACGCTGAAACTTTACACCGAGCGGACCGCTGCGGACTAAACGGAAATTTTTAACAACGGACCTGTTTAAACTTGAGCTTGGTCCGGTGGCTTTAGCAAAAAAAATTATAAAAAAAAATTGGCCGCCTGTAAAGGATGCACCACCGCGGATGGGATGTTATAACAGTGAAGCCGACTTTCGCGCCAGCTCGAGTGTGAGCACAAGGGGCATACGTGTATGCGCAGCCCTACCGTTTTAAAGGTGATAGTCGTTCTAGGGCTACTAAAACGCAAAAGAAAATGGCGCAGCTTGCACAAATGGTGCAAGGCTGAGAAACAGCGGAGCTCTGGGTCGACCTAGCTTCTTCTTCCGGTTCTGCGAGGGCTTAGCCAAGTTTTGTTGCGTTTTGAGATGTTCTTGCTAGACATAGGCTAAGTGATGAGGGGTGAGGCCAAGTTTTCCCGGATTTTGCGAGGAGGTTCCGGTCGGTCCCTCACACTGACAGCCGATCCCAGCGGGAAACAAGCTAGGTCGACCGCGCCAACTCCACTGTTTCTCCAGCCTTGCATCACTGGTGCAAGCCGCGCCATTTTTTCCCCGAAACAGCTCATTACAACGCAGCAAAGAACAGCGAGGTTTTCGCAGTAATATGTCTTCTTGTTCACCGCCAGCGGCGAGTGTTTTCGCGGAAAAGATGCAAAATGCAGCGGTTACTACGAGCCAGAATGCCCCAGTACAAAAAGAACCAGAAGAAAAACTAAACAAGGCTTGCGAAAGAACAGTGGTGACAGCCCAACAAGAAATCACAAAAAAATAAAGAAGACTGCTTTCGAAATTAGCCAGGTTATTGCAACAAAGTCGAAAGCACGTGTTTCACATCAACAGCAATGCTAGAGGGGAAAAAAACGACGAAATTTATTCATATATGTACCCTTCCTCCCGTCCAGACTTATTACGTACAGTTTTTTTTTTACTAACCTACACGCAGCAGTAAGGAAAGCCGAGCTATAATAGTGGTATCGTTGCATTTCAGAACAGCGCTAAAGAGCAGACGCACACAGTCAAGACGCACGATAATATTGATTAGTATTAGAACTGGCTATGCGCAATGACTTAATCTCTCTTGGCCCGCCCTTACAAACCTACAACTCCGAAACCGGTGATCGTAACGTTTGATGGGCGTGTCGAAGTAAAGTCGCTGTGCCCCTGTAGGAAAGGGTATACACTCACCCTCTTCAAAGCGAAGTGGCCGGTGGTTGCAGGGGTTGATGCTCTCTGAATCGAACCCTGGCACACCTTCCCGACTGGTCCTTGTACACGCGACCACGCGACACGGGCAACCGATAAACACCGTTTTTGCTACGCTCCACAAACGGAAGGGTACGGTCCACGTCGCATTTGCTCATCAATCTGCCACTTCTCTTTTCAAACAAGTGCTCAACAACAGGGGACAAGCGACTGCGGTTTGTTTTGAACAGCGTTTACACTATATTCGCTGCCGACCCCTTTTTAAACGGTGCGACAGCCCATGAACGTATAACTGTCATTTTCATCTTCCTCGAGTGGCTGACCTTTTTCCGTTCCAGAAACGACTTAAAACACCTGGCAGCTCTCCCGAAGGTCAATGAAATGAACCCGCTCGTGAATGGGCAGCCTATCCTAACCGGGCAGTATATATGACACGCAAGCCCGAAACTTGGAAGATTTATCATTGTAGAACTGGCTATGGGGAACAAATGCTGAAACGTACACTTCCGAAACTACTCAACTTTCGCAGTAATAATCAGGTATGCTTAGAAATTATGAAAAAAAACAGCACTGAAGGCATTTTTTTACAGAAGGAAACATGAACTTAGGCGATACGTAACATACTCTACGTTAATTATTCTGTGCAGGTGTACATGTACGCGTGTATGTATATTTGTATGCATATATGTATATATGTAACTTTATGCGTGTGTACAAGGTTGTGTGCCTCTATATATCTGCATATTGCGTTAAATCTGGTATAAAGACCAACATGTAGAATGAGAAAGGCTCTTTTTCTGGTGATATTTTTGTTCAAACAATGAAGTGTTATTTATTGTATTTGATAGTGTATAATTTTTACTTTTATGTGTGCAAAGTGTATGCGCACGATGTATTCTGCCCTGTTTGCCGATTTTTATTTGTATTTGTTCGTATTTTTCCTCAATGGGGAGTAGGAAACTAGTCAAGCTGTTTTTTTTTCTTTTCTCTCCTCTTTTTTCCCAGCTTTTCTTTTTCGATCTCCCCCATCAATTTCCGATGGAAAATAAAGGAACTATTATTATTATTATCCTTCAAGGCTCTATAGCGCAACACGTGACAGTAAGATTTTAAGGGTGCATACCGAACAAAGGATAGGGCAACGCTCTTCCGAACAAGCTTCGAATACGAGCATTTAACATTCAGAAGAGGCTTTTCAGATCTGGGTGCGTACACGTGGCACGTGTGGCTAGAAATAAGAAGTTACATATAAAAGCTGCAGTTTGCTTCCCGTAGGGGCTTCAGAGGTGCGGTTTAAACCACCGCCATGGGTCCCTGAAGCAAGTTGAAACCGAACTGCGCACAGCTACCGAGAAATAAATACTCACCAACGAATCGGAAGAGTCTTATCCCCTCACCCTGCAGCCCTGTTCCAAGCTTCTGATTTAATTGATGCAGGAAAATAAAACTTAAAATCCGAGAAACTTCTGACCCTGTTTTGGCCGTTAACGGCAACGAGTGTGTTGCTTATATGTAGCAAACAAGAAGTTCAAAATACAATTCCATCGGCATTTCAGAGTGATTTCAAACGCCGGCATCATCATTCTTTTGAATGCTTGTTCATGTCTGTGATGATTTGCCCCACCGGGCGAGCCCTAGTCCAAGATACCGATCAGTGCAGCGAACCCAATGCATTTATATCTAATAAACCGAATACCATATGTGAAAATTGTATTTTCACACAAGTCGACAACACAATAAATCACGACGAATTATGCCACACTGCGCTTAAATTTGCCGCCATCGTGGGCAACTTGTACGCGCAGATCGTTCATCCAGCCACGACGGGCAGCTTGCGTCCTGAAAATTGCCGGCGGTGCTGACGGCAATTACAACCTGCTGACATAAGACGACAAAGGTACAGTAAACGACATATTGGGACTTGGGACTTAGCGCCCCAAAGATACATCTACTAGACCGCCTGTGAATGACACGCACCACGACGACGGATGTCCTTCGTGTGCAAGTGCAATACAGGTAGGAAGCACCCTTGCATCTTTATTTAATAATCCGCTAGCGCAGTATGCACACACAACTTAAAAATCCCGCCAAGGACTCGGTTCCTGCTCTAGTGACACGAGTTCAAATCGCGCACGAACCCAATTTATTTTCTCTTTACAGCTGCAGCTGCAATTTTTGGTAGCATTCGTGCTCGACGCCGGTAACTTTTCGCGTTTGACGAGAAATCTAAGGTTGTCGTCTTAAATAAATGGGCTACTTCTATCCGGTCTATACGCCAAGAGCTGACTGTAGCGCCCGGACAGTGCACGTATTCAAAACTGCATCGTATCGGGCTCGGCAGTATCGGGTGCACGGCGCAGACCCTCTACGGAAACATTTCGACCCTCGATCGATAACAGCGCCGGGCCGAAACCGCTCCCGGAACTTGTCTCGCCTCTAAGCCCCACCCCCCCTCCCTCCGCCTACCTTTAAAAGCCTTCCACAGCAACGAAACAGCTAACCCTGGGAGACGACGCTAATGTGATTATTCAGCGTTGGCCCGGCTTCTGCCACCTTCGTCATAAATTGCCGCGCAATAGTCAAGTTGCGCCTGAAGAAGAAAGTGTATGACAGCTGCATCTTACCGGTACTCACCTGCGGGGCAGAAACTTGGAGGCTCACTAAGAGGGTTCAACTTTAATTGAGAACGACTCAGCGAGCAATGGAACGGAAGATTATAGGTGTAACATTAAGGGACAAGAAGAGAGCGGAGCGGGTCAGGAAACAAACGCGTGTCAATGACATATAATTAGTAGAAATTTAGAAGAAGAAATGGACGTGGGCACGGCATGTAACGCGAAGGCAAGATAACCGTTGGTCATTAAGGGTAACAGAGTGGATCCCCGGAGAAGGCAAGCGTGGCAGGGGACGGCAGAAAGTTAGATGGGCAGATGAGATTAAGAGGTTTTGCGGGGATAAGTTGGTCGCAGCTAGCACCTGGGCCAGCATAAATGGGGATCTATGGGAGAGGCCTTTGCCCTGCAGTGGGCGTAGATAGGCTGGCGATGATGATGATGATGATGATGATGATGATGATGATGGGTCAAGTTGTAATGGTTTTCCTCGCTGGTACCTCCGTCTCGCTCCCTTCACCACACCACAAGTGTCCTTGCTGTGGAACACCCTTTAAAGGGGCCATGAAGACAAAACACAACTTTGTTCAACTCTTCGTTACAGCAACGAAAACGTCCATTAACCGAAAAAAGCAAGAAATGTAACAAAAAATCTTCGAATTTCGCTCTACGGTGACGTAGTATCGACAGGAGTGACGCAATACAGCCCAGCACTAAAATATAATTACCAATGTGTTAACTGCACGCTGGCATTCACGTGACACAATCAGACGCAACAAGAAGCCCCACTACAATCTCCCAGACACGTTTCTTGGCGGTAGCTTCGTTCGGCGGCCGCCAATGGCACAGTCGAGATTCTGTGACGTCAGAGAGACGTCACGGTGGCGGAGGAGTCGCCCCTGCTTTGTTTTTGTAGCGTCAGCTACACTGGCCGAGGTTGAGCAGTTTCGCGTGGAGCCCGAAGGGCCGTGCTGCGCAAGGCGCGAGGAGCATTGGATTGGATTGGATTGCATTGCATTGCACTGCATTGGAAATCCAACCCAATTGCAGTACGGGTGTGTAGAGAATTGGGTCTGCACATTCGGCGGTCTGCGCATTCCAGAGGAGTGAGGTCATAGCCACGGCAGACGCACTAACGCCGGCGCGTGCCCAGCTGTGCGCCTCCGTTGCGCAGTAGCCAAGTCTGACGGTGCGCCGGAGCCACTTGATAACCGTTCGCGTGGCTCCTGGAAGGCCGTGCTAAGCATGCGCAAGGAGCAGTGACTGGACTGGATTGGACTGGATTGGATGGGATGGGATTGCTGAACCTTAGCTCACGCTACGTATATCCTGGCATAGCCGAGCTAAGCCACTGCAATTTTTTTTTATTTTATCTCGACTTTGTTCGAAGTTTGCCATAAAATTGGTATCACTGCTATGGGAGATAGCAGTCTTTTCAACGAACCAAACTTGCATTTTGTCTCCACGGTCCGTTTAGAGACAAGCCTCGTGACCGTGACACGTACACGATGAACCGGCGACATTGCAAAAAAAAAAAACAAAAAAAAATGCGGGGGATTCTCAGAACTTCCCAATCATGTGAAGGCGACTGGCTAGTGGAACCTTCTGTCGATTCGTTGTTGAACTTTCTTCTGAGTTTCGAGGCAGCACCCGTCGCCACTTGCCCAGCCCCCTGGACAGCACCCTCGAAAGCTCGACGTCGCCAAAAGTTCGCACAACGCGTTCCATGAGTACAGAGATCTATCTGAGGCTTTCCCCTAAAAAAAAAAATTAGCGCGCACGGGACCAATGGCGACGCTTTTCCGGAACGAAGGAGTAGGTGGTAAGTTGGCGTAGTCCGGTGTACAGCGCGTTCCACACCGGCACACACTGGTGAATTCCAATGGCCTACCGGAGCCCTCTCGGAGCAACTTTTTCGCTCCGTTTGGAGCAAACACGTTCCAGTGGCAGATCGGGGGAAACCAAATCCTGTTACAACGGCAGATCGAGAGCGCCGTTGCAGCAAATGTCGCTCTGTGGAGCAAGATAAGTTGCTCCCGTGAAATGGAGTCGGCCGGAACTCGCGGGGGCCTTCTCTTCTCTCGTGACATCAACGCCGTGTGCTTCCCCTCTACTCCCCTCTTTTCAAGCCGCATGGCGAGCGCTCCGGCAAATATGCGCAACGACCACATTCACAACGGGAAGATATAGATGCTGCACGCCGTGTCGCGTGCCTGCAGCTGCTACTTAACGAAAGCGCCAGCTGAAACTCGGAATCTAGTGTCGAGGAGCCCAGCTCGAAGGACGACTGGATGGACAGCGTATAAACGTGGCTTCGGCGCTTCTGTCTTTTTGACTGCCTGCAAAAATGCCGGCGAAACTTTCGCCACGGGAGCCATTGGACGCCGTCGAGCTTACAAAAAAGAAGCCCCTTTTATCGACAAAAAGCAGACGAAGCCAAGGATAAAAGGCTTGCAGGGAAGCAGACGCTTTGCGAGGGGCCCGACGTAAAAGCTGCCGGAAAATTCCCGATTCAGTCATGCTTAGGCATTTGCTTCGGCGGGAGCGCGAGTGTTGCAAAGGCAGTTTCGGAGCACCCGCTCTTCGAGGGAGCAGCATGCTCTGCGGCGGTGCTCGGCGACCGCTCCCGATCTGCAATTGGAATTCAACATAAGGCAGCGCGCGTTGATGGCAACGCAGGGTTTCGTCCGCACTCCGCCAAGTGTTTTTGCGACGAAGTGGTCGCCTTCCCCCGACTGTACCTCCATGATTACAGAGCGTTCCTGGCAACTTCGGCCTCGAATAAGGACAACTACAGGCACGTATCGCAGTTTCGGTTCAATGACCTCGTCACGCCACGGCTGCTGCCGTCTCGCGCAAGTCGGATATTTTGCGGCGTCGGCTCTCGCTTTCGGGATTGTGCGAATTAAACCGCATTTGGTGCACGCAGAAAAGTTGAACTATGCCGCGGTTGATGTTCGCGGGGGAAAATACCTGGAGAGAGGGGGGGAGAGGACTAAGCCAAGTGTGGCAAAATGGCCAATCTTTTTTTTCTCTTCAAATAAACCATTTCAATCAAACAACTGCAACCACTGAATGTCAATCGAATAACTTTTATCGCCATTTTTTTCCCTTTTCCTGTCCCGTTCTCTTAGCAACGAGGGGATCGAGATATTCGTCCTGCCTCTCGTTGTACTCCACCGTGCGTATACCTCGGCAAAACTAGGCGCCACTCACTCACACTCAAACAGAAAAATATATTTTTACTAATGCACTCACTCACACTCACACTCACACTCAAGTCAACAGTCGCCCTCACCGCTCGCACTCACTCGCACTCACGCTCACTACGCGCCCTCCACCACTCGCTCTCACGCTCGCCGTCACCACTTTCACTCGCTCACACTCACTATTCGCCGTCACCACTCGCACTCACTCGTGCTCGTGCTCACCGCTCGTCGTCTCCCTTCGCACGCGAGTGTGCGCAGCAGGCTCTCCATAAGTCATGAAACCGAACAATATTAGTGCATTACGGCGTCAAAAGGCCATCCAAATCACATTCCTAAATCAACACGCTACCAGAGGATTAATTCTAGGGTGTCCCGTTGCAGGAGCTCAGTGACGGCATATTTCCGAAGCTAAAAGTCTACACAGCGAGCGACTCCTGCGACGAATAGCCAACAGCGAGTGCAAGATAATAGTGGCACTCAAAACGGCAAGCCCCGCAAATGGCGCGAGTGCACCCGCGAGTGGTGAGCGGGGCTCACCGCGCGTGGGACTCGCACTCACACTCGCCAGTCCAAAACGATATGGCGAGGCTCACTCACCACTCACTCATGAGTGGTGAGTGGGAGGTGCGTGAGTGCACTCATTAGTGAGCCTGCCGACCTATGACCGTGTGTTTCTCTCCTTCAAAAAAATTTCCCCGTATTTCCCCGAGGGGAAGAATGTGAAAGTGCGAATGCACGAGTTGAATTTGCGCGGTTCGGTAATGTTCGCGAAAGAGAGATCACCACACACACACACAACTACAAAGAAAGAAAGAGGCTTTATTCACAGACACCTATTTGTGTGTCGTTGTACTTGATTGCTAGAGCGGATCTCAGCTTTGAATTTCGTGTCAGTACTCCTTTAAGCGGGTGCATATAGCCCTTCTCACCCCGATTCCTGGCCAATCCCCACGTGGGTATGTGCCATGTCAGCGGCCAGGCAGCGCGCGCCCAATCTCCCCCCGTTGCCTAGGAAGACGAGGAGATTCCTGGCCAATCTCCCACGTGGGTATGTGCCATCTCCCCCCGTTGCCCAATGGAAGACGAGGAGCGCGCGCACCCGCAGCTGTTGCTATGTGGACGGACGGCGGTCAACGGAATTCAGGGTCGCTTATAAAGTGCATTCGCACTTAAAAAAGGTCGCTGCTGCCTATCGTGGTGGCAAGCTTTAACGGGAATGAACACCAGTGCCCTTCGGTGGTAGGGACGTAAGGTGTGGAAACTTCAGTGATCATCTTGAGTGTGGGAACACTTTATTTTTATTTTTTATTTGAAAGATTTCAAGAGGTGAAAGTACATTTACACAGAAGGTGGAGGGCAAAAGGCTACAGCCTGACGAGGCCCTCCGTAGAAAGGCGATACAAGGACACAGTTTGCAGTGGAGACCACGGCTAAATGGATCGCACTGGGACATTTTTCGGGTCACGGTTGATTATCTGGAATACGGTGCCGGTTGATAGCGTTGTCGGATCAGTGCAAGTTGTGGTGTCATCGTAAAAGAAGGAGGGGGGGTTAGGGGTTAGGGTGGTTGGGGCCGGCTGTGACGGGGTGTTTAATTTCCCCATTCCCTAACCCCGCCGATGCATCCACCCTCTCTAATAAAGTTCTGTTATGTTACGTTAATTTCCAGCTCCTCTGCCAACACCCCGCGTGGGTACGTGCCACAGTTTGCGCCAACCAAACAACCGCACAGCTCTTTCTGAAAACGCCCATGTGCTCGATATTTCGGCGAAAACGTTAAGACCCCCCGGTGTTCGAAATAAATCCGGGGAAGCCCTCCACTACGGCGCGCCTCTTAGCCCAGGAGAGTAGCGTCGGCGCGTTAAGCCACACAATCAATCAATCAATCAATCAATCAATCAATCAATCAATCAATCAATCAATCAATCAATCAATCAATCAATCAATCAATCAATCAATCAATCTGGCCGAAGCCGCTATCACAGCTTGTATGCCTGCTAACCGCGCTGTCCGGTCGCCATATTACAGCTGCGGCAGTGATTGAGAGCACAGCGCCCGAAACCCGGCCATCACCGATGCTGGCGAAGACATCGCGGGGCGCAGATCGAAGGGGACCGGAGACTACGACGATCGTAATGACGACGGCCGGTCGATGCCGGCGCGGCAATACCGTTAATGATTGAACATTAAAAATAGAGCCGTGAGCCGTTCTCGGCAAACATTGCTCGGCGCGGTTCGATGCGCGCGATCCGCTTTTGGCCGGAGATTGAGATTGTCCCGCGCATGCAACCGCTCTTCTTATTCTAAAATGTTTACTGTAACTGGGAGCGGGCAGCGATGCGGGCGGAGACAAAGGTTGGCACTGCACGCGAGCGGACGCGGCTCGAGTTCCCGCAATTCCGTTTCGTAATTAGCGCACTTCCTCTTCCGGCAAGAGAACAGGATTGCTTTTCCGAGTCACGCGCGAACAGAGCACGGCGAGGATGAGGAAGAGGACGGTTCAGTTCGGTCACCGGTCCTGCGCTTTGAAGAGTTATTTTGAGCCCACCCGCATCACATATTCCAATGTATACAAGACACGGACGTTCAAGCAACTTCGTTCAAGCAACTTCGTGGCGATATTTCCAGCATAAATTCGAGATACAAATTTTAAAAAGTTCTTGAGAAATAGATATGCAATGCGCTACCGGCATCCCCCACTACATGCATTCGCCATGTATCTTTACGTACTTGGCTTGCCCGAATTCGTTGTTCCCTTATTTTGCTTTCGCTTTGACATGTATTTTCTTATTGTATTCGGTTTGTGATGATTGCCAGGCTCTGCCACTCAAACCACACGTGGCTTTAGACTATTTGTCCCATTTCAAACACGAAATAAACGATCTCATCATCATCATCGCCGTCATCATATACGTCCGGGCAAGTGCACTGGCACTTCGCGGGAACCAGAATTCGGACATGAGAGAGATAGTGAGGAAAGAAGAACGAGTTGTGACGATAATGATGATGACGATGATAATGACACGCGAGCGGACAGCTCTTTCGTTCGAAGCCTGAAACATGTCTGCCATTTTCTTTAAGGCGAGAATTCAGGTGCAGCGTTCCGGTTCACCGCAGTTCTTTCAGAAATGATTAGTACTCCGGAGTTATTCAGCCTAGTGCAATGACTTTTCGCGGAGATATAATGCTGAGGGCGAAAGACTGCTCTGTGCATAGTTTCGAAATAAGAACATTGCTTTACCAGGCTCTTGAGCCATCCAAACTATCCCAAATGAAATGCATGGGCAGTAAGTTTGGACAACACAAGTTTTCCCGGTTCTGCAATATATTTGTCTACGGTGTTCATGTACGAGTCGACTCCTTGCTGAAGCATCACGCTTCTCCTATGGTTTCTGAACGGTTCGCTTTTTTGGCGGGAAAGCTGGTGACGTTCGCGTGCCTTGGCTTGCTTGGCTGCAAACTGGACAGTATACGTGCAGCAGGTCATCTTATTAAAGCGAAGCCTGCTATGCCTCACTGGTGGCGTCGAACTGCAGGAAAGCCAACTTTACATAATGGGAGGGCACACGACGACGACGACGACGGTGATGAAACGCGAAACTTTCTCCAGAAAGAAAAAAAAAATGCTTCCCGTGGTTGGAAATCGAAGCTTGGTCCCTCGCGTTATAAGGCCGACGTCTATCCGATTACGCCCTTCCGACAAGATAGAAACATTTCGGATTTTGGGCTTCGACTTTGAGCCCGGTTGCACGGGAGAAAGCTTCGCGTTTTAATTATCATTTTAAAAAAGGGGTTTTTTTTTTTTTCTTTTTAACGCCCGACTTTGCCCCCCCCCCCCTTCATTTTGATGAGAATTGCGTCGCTTCGTGAGAGACTCCTTGGCCCGTCACCACCTCGGTCGCTTCAGTCCCGCATTCCCCATTCCAGCGCCGCGCCGCATTCACGCCAAGCGGCGCGCCGCACAGAAACATCCGCTCCATGGATATAGACACACGCCAGTCGTGCCTTCAAACGATGGCGGCGTGACCGGCAGTCGCGGAGCCTCCGGGCACTGCACGTTTAGCCGTACTCCAGGAAATCGATCTGCCGAACACATTTGATCAGATGGAACGCTCCTTTCTGTTTGTCCTGCTCTACCAGATTGGAGACGCGGATGATTGAATGGCCCGGAATCGAACCGAGGTCGCGGCGGCTTCTATTCCCGCGTCCGGCCTGCAGCCCGCAGGGTTGTACACTGTCACCGATACTTTTCCCGTTTTAACCGGAGACGCTGCCCACTGCCGGTCCGGTCCTTGGCAGGAGGGTTAAGTTACTGCGCGTCCTCGCGTTGCTTTAATCGCGGACTGAAGTAAAGCGGTCAGGATGGCTATATCCGGTATCTGCGCCAGGGCTGAATAGGCTGTACCGCAGGCCTCCAAGTTCTCCCAGCTATTTCGGAGAACGGTGAAGCAACAGTACCCGCAATATCGGTGACATTTCGGGGGTAGGGGGAAGGGGGGGGGGGGGGGTTCTAACGAGCCGACGCTACACCTGGGGCGCTATTCTTGAGTTTGCCCGCTTTGGAAACGTCCTTTTTGCATCAATTTCATAGTTACGTACTTCCGTTTGTAGGCCGGCTTTGAGTTGACTTTTGCGCAGCCTTTTGTGTAAACACATTTTAAACAACTAAATCTATTTTAAACTATCCTTGCGTATTTTTTATGTATTTTGAGAACCTAAACATGGTAAGATTTTTACGATAACATGACGCAGTTGAAAATTTTCACCACAAGGCGATGAATGTCGACAGATGGCAGATGTAACCAGCAGTCTGGAAGGCTGGTGTGCGACGGCAGGCCAGGGACGCCTGTACATTCTCAGAGTCTTCGTTCTGTTATGCTGGGTTTTTTTTGTTTGTTTGTTTGTTTATGTGCCTGAGTGTTGTCAAGTGTTCCCTTTTTGTGTGCCATATGTTTGTCTCTTTCGTGCCACGTTATGTGTTATGTTTTTTATGCATTTCTCGCTGTTTGTCCTGGCTAGTGTGTGCACGTCACACCCACCCGATTCAAAGGGTACAGCCCAAATATCATCATCATCATCCTGTGGCAATAAGGAGTAAACAACGCCAGAATTCGCCACATTTTTTTTTTTTTTTTCGCGCTCGGACGACGATTTTTATGCGAGTGGTCGGAATTTTCGTTCCTTAACCATACGTGCCTGCTTCGCCTCATGTCTACGAACGTTAAGCTCTGGTATGTGTATTTGTCAAGTACCAATAAAAGTTTATAAATTGCATGCCGAGTGCTTGTGAAATTTTGGTCATCTGCTCAGCAATTATCTACTGGCATTTTACATTCAGCAATGATTATACTGTGCCTGCGATTGTATTTTTTCCTGTGTATTTCTTGTTATCTTATTTCTCGCACATTTTTACCTGGTGCTATGTGGTGACAAAGATGTCAATTTTATTTGACTACATTGTGCTGGTGATTCTTGCTTGTATTTTATTTCCCTTTTCTTTCTTTTTCTCTATCGTCCCGCTACTGGGCTTTTGGGCTGGTCAAGTTGCCTGGGAGCAACAAATCGTCCGTCGTACTGTTTTCCGTAAACTTTACGAGAAAGAAAGTCGTTCATTCATTCATTCATTCATTCATTCATTCATTCATTCAGGATCATTAAAGCTCGCAGACGATCGTTTATTTCACTGAGTGATGGCGTCGGCGCAGATGCACCGGCTCACGGAGGGCTGCGACAGCGATATCGTTTCTTCGTTACCGACCGCTGACTGAAAACCATCGGTAGCGAATAAGCGAAGGGCGCATATCACTTCGTCCTCGACACTGAGCCCACGGTGCCGCCGGCCAAGTTTGTCTCGCAGCTCGTCGCCCAGCCACCGCACAGTCCTCTTCTAGAGGCCGAAATCTTTTGCAGGCATTTAGAACGGGTGAACACTACTTTTTGCCCTCCTGTACCGCCAGCGAGCCAGCAACAAGTTGGCGAAAAATCGTCTGCTCCAAATCGTCTGCTGCGAGAAGCCGCGGCTCAACGCAGTAGCTCTGTGCTAGCGTTGCGTCACATCCGGGTGTTCGCTTCTAGCCAATCAGAACTCGCCTCAAACGGACACTTTCGAAACGGACACGAAGCGGACAGAACTTCAGAATACCGTCCCTGGGCTATAAGGCGCGCCGTAGTGGAGGGCTCCGTGTTAATTTCGACCTTAGTGGGTATCCTTAACGTGCAGGAGATCTCGACACATATGCCGCGTTGTTGCTTTCCGCATCCATTTGAAAAGCAGCCACCGCGGCCGGGATCAAACCCGCAATGTCCTTCGGGATGTGGGTGACAATTCCCCGTCGCGAGCCGCGCCAGCGGCGACCGCGTCTCCGTTGGAGACCACCAACGAGCTGATAGCGGAGAACACGCAAGAATTCTGCTGCAGCCCTGAACCGCACGGCGACGTTGCCTTCTTTACAAGAGCGTATACATGCAACGCTAACCAACGCTGTCGCCTCCCCTCGCGTGACTCAGCGTCAACTTAGTAGCAAGTTTATCCTGAACAGGACGGTCTTCCTCTGGCGTTCCTTGTGGACTGCGCCGACCTGTTTTGAAGTTTGGAGGGCGAAGGTCTTGTCCACACGGAGCTCTAATGAGCCGTACAGAGCCCGCACGTGAATAAACACTCCTGGGAAGAGGGTTCTCCGCGCGCCCGTCCAATGGCAGAGTTGATTTATTGATTGTGGTGTTTAACGCGCCGACGCAACGCAGGCGATGAGGCGCGCCGTAGCGGAGGGCTCCGGATTAATTTTGACCACCTGGGGATCTTTAACGTGCGCCGAAATCTCGAACACACGGGCGTTTTTGCTTTTCGCCTCCATCAGAAAAGCGGCCGCCGCCCAATGGCAGAGTTCGACGAACCTTTCGCTGTAGCTCGCATCCCGACAACCTCAGCACATTTTAAACTACATTTCGCGGGAATGCCGCCTAGCAGCCAATCCCTGAAAACGTTGCAATGATATTACAAAAAAAACCACCACCTGCCCCCTTACCCATGCTGCGGATAAGGTGAAGGAGCGTCCGCTTCCTCAGGCGTATGCTCGCTCCTCTGCCGATTCATTCCTTTGGGCGAATGTAAACAGCTTCGCGTCGGCTAGGAGGAGCGAGCGCTTAGTGTTGCAGGACGTGAGCAGCACGAGGACGCGGGTTCGATTCCCGGCCGCGGCGGCCGCTTTTCTGATGGAGGCGAAAATCAAAAATGCCCCCCTGTTCGAGATTTCGGCGCACGTTAAAGATCCCCAGGTGGTCAAAATGAACCCGGAGCCCACCCCTACGGCGCGCCTCATCGTCTGCGCTGCGTCGGCGCGTTAAACTCTACAATCAATCAATCAATCAATCAACGCACGACGTGATCAAGTCACGCTCACTAGTATGCACGCGTGAGACGGGAGTTCCCATCTTCCCTACGAACTGGTTCATTTTCTCTACACTGGCATTCCTTGCTTTTGGGCCGCGGGTCGCGACTTTCCATTTCGTCAACCGTACAGAAGCGGCCATTCCTTCTCGGCGCATCATCAATTAAACGCGGCGATAGCCTGCACACTGCCGCTAACGAGGAATCTAAAGCATTTGGACATTTAGATAGAAATTTGTCGACCTGAAAAAGAAAAGGGAAATAAACACGCAGGGTTACGGGGGCCCAAGCCGGGCCGAAGGAAGGTCCAAGATATTTGCGAGGAAATTCTTCGCATTTCTTCCCGGAGTTGTATACACCTCTCGAAAGGCTCTGCCGACCGACTGCGTGACGGCCGCGTATATACCACAACACACAGGAGCCGCTCGTTTCGCGCGGTCGAGTCCAGTCAAAGCTTTCGCTGCCGACCAGCGCGCGTCTATTCTCGGCCGCATTTCTGATGGGCGCCAAATCCGAAAACACCCCAGCAGTGCGGCTTCGGTGCATATTTCAGAACGCCCGGCGGTGCAAGTCAAACCAGCAAATGGACTACGGATCGGTCTCGCCATATTCGGTAGCGCGGGCAGGACACGTTCTTTACGCGAGTGTTTTGGGTGTTCGCAAATATATAAGGGATAAGTTTCCTTTTTTTTTTTTTCGACTCATTCATATTCTGTCGCGTAACTTAATGTTCGACTTTCGGACATTCAGTCGTGGCCGGATATTTGAATTTGTTTTTCGAAGATAATTCACGGGTGGTAATACTTGAAAACGAAACACGCATATTTCGGTCGGCATTACTGCCAGTTTCGTTGCCCAGCACGAACCTTTTCGGCTTGTGGCCCGGCGCGAAAAGCGCAGCTCTTCACGCATACTGCCATGCGCAGTGGACTGAAGGGCTCGTCGCCGTATACTAGCCCCGTCGGAAGAACGACCCCACGTTATCAAAATGCAGTCAGCGTCACTTTCACTCTGTAGTGCAAGTGTAGTGCAAGAGACCCAGCCGTTTTGTTAACGCTAAAACAGCCGCCGTTACATAGACGACCAAAAAGAACCGGCACGCAAGAGAGCAGGGGGAGATTTGTTCCGCAAATGTCCGCGACACCAGTGCACGTTTGCATTGGAAAGCGGGCCCTGAATGTTTGTTTTCTCTATGTTTGAACACGCACAACTTTTAAAGCGAAGCTAGCTATGCCTCACTGATGGCGACCGTCCCATCACCAAAACTCTGGTGAACGCCCACAACACTCGTAACGACAGCGAATGAATTGCGTTTCAACCATCGTTGTCGTTACACGACCGGGCGTTTGATTTTTATTTTGTATGCTATGACAAACTGCCGCATGATTAGGGAATGCTCCCTTACCCCTTTGCTAACTCCCATCCCCTACCAAGCCCTGAGCAGTGGCAGGCCGTGCTGGCCAACTCAGATCACCGCGACCAACTTAGGATGGTTAAGAAGGCTCGGCTGCGTTCGTACGACAGTAATAATTCAGCCTCCACTGAGCGGCGTCGGAGCGGCTCATCCTTTTCTCAGAACCACATGCCCAACTTTTCTAAGAGGTTTCACCTGTATAGCCAGCGCACAAGACAAAGAAATAACCACAGCACAACAACTGCGTTACTGTGGCTCCCAAGATCCCTCTCCAACGTTCCACCAAAATTCCGGTCACACAGGGGCGGAAACTTGACGTTTCCTTCTCGCAGACGGCCAACATCATTACCATATATATGTATCTGCATAGCACGACCCACGCGCGCGCGAGAGAGAGCTCTACAGAGGTTAGTTGCACTGCATGTACAACAAGCTTTCAACGAGTAGTACTACTAAGTTTGACGACAGTAATGTCCTTGACGACCAAGACGGGACAGAAATCGCGCAGCACTACCGGCTGGAGCGAACAATGTAACCCCCTCCACACAAAAACCTCACGAAAGAGCAGGAAAGCCACCTATCAGGGGTACAAACGAATGCGTTTCTTTCTCCGACTAGAGCCCACATGCTTGCCCCTACGATATACTCCTCGCAATGCCATTTCTGCGAGGCTCCGGTACCCTCTACCGAACTATGCTCTAGTTCACTGTAACTGTGCGTGTTGTGGTAAGAAACCACACCTACCCTACTGCCCTTCCCTCCCCTCAGTAGCAGGGGGCATACAGTTTCATACAATAATAAGTAAGAGGAATCGGACGCTGCGATTGTCCGCCGCGGTGGACGTGATGGGTGGAGGTGAATTCGGATTGACGCTTGGTGGCTTCCGGGAGGTCGTGCAGCCTGTTTCTCTCTAGTGTTGGTAATATGCGACATGTTGGAAAAAAGCGTCAGGAAATACGTTTTCATTTAAGACTAATGTCCACGAGCGCTGGCGCAGCGCTTAACCGAAGTGTTCTATGATCGGGCAGGTTGCCGCAAGCAGATCGAGCACGGAAACACAAACGACCACGAATTATGGCACTATTTGCGGTGAATTTACCCGCGAATTAGTTGTTACACCTACGCTTGTTACCAAATGCTTGAAGCGGTCACTCTTTTCGTGCGAACGCCTGTTCCTACAGCGCAGACTGCCGGCCGACATGAATCCCAGCTAAAAGAATGCCATGCGTTCAGGCTGAGGTAACTTCTTCAAAGGTATGCGGTTTTTTAAAGAACACATTTTTTTCTTAATAAAACAACTATCAGCACCAGGACTTTTACAAATAGTTCTTAAAGAAGATCCCACCCCGCTGTAGTTAGCAGCAAACAGCGGGCGTATTCCGCGAACCTCCTCGATTCCTCGTCTGCCCTTTATATAAACACCCCATTTTATATCGTACAGCAACGTTATTTATCAACTAACTTTCTATTGCACAGTGTAATTCGTAAACAACAAACCGCGCAGTGAGTGTTTTTCTTGCGAAAAATGCAATATGCGCGGCCGTAGCCACCTTTCGAGCCCACGCAATCCGGTTCCACTTCTACCCATCATTCCCTTCTAAACGTAAGCAAAGCCTCAGAGTCCGCGTTGACATTAGCGCCAGATTCCTCTCTCGGTACTGTATGAAACTACGGCAGAGGGCACTGTCCAGCTCGGACGCTGACGACCAGCTTTGGCTGGTGAAGAGAGCCCAAGAAGTCAGACGGTCTCAAGGAGCCCTGGAGGAATAAGGACACTTTCCTCGGGTTAACTGCTGAACAGACGTTTATTACGCTTATTCCTCCTCCTCCTCAAGGTCATTGTCTTTCTCAAATCAACTCTGCCTGACCAAATTGAAAACCAACGGTTCTCGAAAACTGAGGGGAAAAGAAACGCAACAATTTGGCAACACAAACAGCGCCTGTAGAGCGTGCTCTCACTGTAGGACAACCATGCATGCAGGTGCAGCCTGATTACGAAGAGTGCTTTTTTTTTGCTTTTTTTCCTCTCGTACCCAAAAATTTACCGGCGTAATCCTAAGCCACAAAAAACAAATAGATCTGATAAACACAACCGTTATAACTGCGAATAAAAATGAGCGCCCCGCGAAGCAAATATACTTCTTTTTTTCTGAACTTTCGTGCACAGTCGCGGAGGAAAAAAATCAAATGGTAACCCACCTGCGCCAAGCTACAATAGCGGTCATCAATTACCGGCGCAAAGGGCACAATGCTTGAAAGCTGCTGGCCACGGATCTCAAAAAAAAAAAAAAAAAGAGAGAGAGAGAGAAACACTTGCATTATTGCGCACACGGCGAAATTGAAAAAAAAAAAAAAAAAAAAAACACCAAACACTCGGATTGCTACAAAAGGCAATGCCCACTCGGGTCGACGGCGCTGTTGCATTGTTCGGACCAGGAACAGCAGCGGAACTCTAGGAAGCACAGATGCAACACATTATCGCACAACAACGTGCGCTACGGCCAACCAGTGTACGCAGCTGGAAATAGGGCGTTCTCCGGCGCTTTCTGCTCCGGATTGTTTGCCTGGCCGGCGCAGTTCGCGCGCGATTATTCCGCGAGTACGAATTAGCTACAAGACAAAGCACGGGGGGATTTGGATGCGCGCTCGCGTAGTGCCCGACGCAAATAAAGTCGCTCGCACGGAAGCGCTGACGCCGAGGTAATTGAAAATTATCGACTTAAATGCCTAACGTCGAGCGCAAAACTGGCGCCGCGAGTACCGTGACGGGGAGGATGGCGTAGGTCGTGTGTGTATATATTTATATATATATATATAACACGGAACTTTAACGGCTTTAAGCGTGAATGGGTAAGTGGTGCACTGACACGCATACGTGCAGACTGTCAAAATTTTCTAAGGTTTCTGGGCAACAGAGAATTCAATAAAAAAGCTGTGACCAAATTATTTTATGAGAGCGAGAAAGAAAGGTATTATCTTCTGCTCTCTGACATAAAACGTTTCAGCGTCGCTCGAGGAGCGCACTTTGATTTCTTTAGAAAGAACACAGCATTTTTTTTTTCAATGCACCTATTGCGAAAACTGAAATTGGAGAGATAGGACGACCTACTGTCGTTTATAAATGCTTCAGTGGCTCTACGAGGACTGATTTAGCCATGAGGCCCCCGGCAAATTTCTGGAAGGAGATCGGATGGTGAAAGCTACTACGTAATGGGTGAAACAAACCTATGACAGGGAAATAGTACGCTATAAACCACGTTCATAACTAACGCACGTGAGCTCGGTGATTAGAAAACTAACACTGCAATTGCATCCACAGAAGAGCGGGCAAATACGCCTTCTTCCGATACACGGTATGCTGTTTGCAAATGGCCTGCCTGCTAACATAAAAAGTGAACTGCTTTATAAAACCTCCGTTGTAACAAAATACCGCTCCATTCGAAGTGTATCGTGGCCTTTAGTGCTGTGTATAGAGATAACATCATGCCCGCTTTAAACGAGGCATCGCTTACAACGAAGCCACGAGGGCTCCGTTATAGCGCGAATTTGCTGAACAGTCATGGACAGATTAAATGCAAAGACGAAAATATGATCCAGACGACGCAAAATTGGAAAAAAAAAAACTGTTGATGGAGGTCAAATAATGGCGCGCTGTTCGTATTTTTGGAAAGACACATTTCCCGACTTTGTTGCTGCAATTAAGCAACGCGTCAGTTCGAACTGCGTGGAAAGAAATCGCGCTGCTTGTGTGCTCTGGTGCATATTTTCGTGATCGCGTTTCCTTCGTCCCACAACTGTACGCGGGTGCCAGATATAGATTCGCTCATACGCGCATGCTCGATTTCCAAAGAGCGAGGGGAAAGACAAGAATAAAAAACAGTGATGCACAATACAACGCGAGTTGTTTGACAAACATGCAGCGCCTTCAAGCGCAGTTCGTAAAAAAATGACGCCTGAGCAGGCACATACGCAACATGCTAAGCTGTAGCATGTTCCCGCCGACTCTCCCTTTGACGCCGTGCTTCCGGCAACGGAGGCGAGCGCGCACGCGATGGAGAATCACGCAACATCGATCACTTATTTCGGCCGCCGCAACACTGTGGCTTGCACGAAGTACGAGCAGGGCGGCGCGCTGACGTTTGTTTGAGAGGCCGCTGGGAATTTGCGAGACCAAAACGGAAGGCTGAAACGGGACGAGAAAAAAATAAATAAAAAGAACGGGTAGCACGCAGCCTTTACAGCAGCGACCGCTGAAACTGTTCGGGGCGATGACAAGAAGCACTGCAGAGCGGTTCAGTTGACATTTGTAGATATCCGGGGTGAGTTGACGCTGAAGCATTGCGCAATCGCAAAACAGAGCAGCCGCGAGTGTTAAAAAAAATGTCAACGAAAACAAGCAGCCCACTGGTGCATGTGATTGTCTACAGCGGCTGGGTGGCGATTTCTTGCGCGCTCTAGGCAGGTAGTACACCTGAATGCGGAGATCGTTGCGAGTGGCCTGTCAGTGCATGCACCGTCGCATGGCGCGCGTGCCCGGCGCCGAAGCTCACCTTCCGGCAGACGATCTGGTTGGGGTTCTCCTCGTTGGCGGCAGCGGCGGTGGCCGAAGAGCCGCTGGCCTGGCTGTTTCCTCCTCCTCCCGTGTCCGTCTTGCGACGGTACGCCATGGCCAGGCGCTCGTGCGGTGCCACGGTGCGGCCGAAGTCTAGCCTCGGGGCCGTCGGGGCGACGCCGAGGCGCGGGCCATACCAGCGGGACCAGCAAGCTCGCGGGCCGCGCGCGAGCCACCAGCGCGACGCCTGCGGCCGCCGATCCAGCACACACACACTCAGGGTCGTCCACTGGCCGCTGCTCCCCCTCACGCCTCGTCCCAAGTCTCGGCGGCCCGTCGAGCGCGCGGAGAGACCGCACAGGGAGCAGCGAAAGCGCGCCGGCGGTTTCGGAAGCCGGTTAGGCCTAGCGGGCCCCCGGGTCGCCTCTCGGAGGGCGGCGGAGTCGACGGCGTTCCGTGGGCCCCGCCGGGCGAGCGCGACTGCTTAGGCCTAACGTTCGCTCCCCATCGCGCTCCGGTGGGGCCCTTGCTCGCAGCGTCGTCGGCGCACGGACGCAAGCCACGGGAGGTGCGGCGGTCGGCGGGCAGCGCTGCTCCCGCGAGGCCGAGCTGGCGGCATTATGGTCGACGGCGGCGGCGGAGAGATCGCGCAGGACGTCCGTGCCACAGGCACCACCGTCGCTCGGCCCACAGGTCCGGTGCGGCGCTACGGCGACGGAATGCCGGCCGGCGGCGATTGTTGCGGGCCGGGGCTATTCCCGGGCCGTTAGCGATGTCCGCCGCCGCATTTCGATGCCGATCACGCACGACACACACGCGCTGCGCAAGGAAACATGCAGAAGCGAAACACGAAGCGGGCCCAAAGCCAGCAGCTGACCTAGCGGCCGTTTACAAACAAAAAGCTGCAAAACCGAAACAGTGCGCGCACGACCAATCGCGAGGACGGATGGCGCTGGCCACGTGACTAAAACAAGCCGCAAGTAGCTGTCGCCATCTGTTGCGTTGCTCGGGAAGGACAAAATCTCGATCAATTTTCTTTTTTTGCTGCTGTTTCTGTTGTTTGCTTGGGTTCACAATTTTGTTCACTTTGTCCAATGTTCTAAATTTTCAGCGCAAAATATCCTACAAAGGTGGTGGTCTTCAACAGTCGGGGCTCCCTGCTTCCCTAAAATGCCCTAGTTCTTTTTCGTGACCGAGTGCCTTATAAAATTTCAGGATTAATAATACCACTGCCTTAAAAACAGCATCAAGGCTCTCTTCTTTCAGTGTTTGTCTAAACGAAGAATAATATGCCTTTAAACATTTTCATGCCTCCGTCATTCTCGTGCCGCATAACGCAAGAAATAATACAATTTTGTACAAAGGGTTACAGCACCAACAAAAAAAGGACCAATTATATGCCCCAAGTATTGAGAGATATATTCAAAGCACAGTGCCTTCACCTCACTTTACTGCTTTCGAACACCCACAAAAGTTATAGCGTCCTCGATAAACGCGCACCGGGGTTGCCCCCAAAACTGGCGCAGTGCACAGTGCCCCACGACGGTGCACACCGGCACGGGGCGTTTATCGAGGACAAACTGAGCGGTTCTACCCAAGCGCCACCTCTTAAGCTATGAAAGGAGCATTCACAAGTGGCAATACAGCAGTGTAACGTGACACAGCGCTACTAGAAAGTGACATTTATTGAAGGCCAATGATTACGTGTACTCACAACCCATACACGTCACACATGCACACATGTGCGATAACGCACTTCCACTGCTTCCAACAGCTACATACAAGCTTCTCGTCTTCGTCATAATGCGTTATAAAGCCATAATGCAAGTGCGTTTTGTTCCGCCCTTCTGCTACAGCAAAGCATGTAGGTCTTCATGGTCTAGGCACTCCAGTGACTGTTCATGATAATTCAATCGAACAAAACGAATGGAAATCTCCAGCTGGCTGGCAATGCATGCAACCTTCTTCACAGTACACGAAGTTCACCTCCTCATTTATAATCTCTGGCTACTGTTACTGCCCATTCGGAGCCTGTCGCATCGTTGCCCGATGAATTCGCAAGCAAGTCATCCTTGTCAGCAGCAATATACAGCCCAGTCCACCTTCACATGAGTGCGTCGATGCACTATCACTGCAGCACACAGCAAGGGAAGCCGCTTCCCCGGCGTCATTCGCGATGTGTCTTGGGATTGCCCCCCGGCACCTCGTCGACTCTCTTGGTGCACGGCGCGGCAACTGAAAATTGCCCCGCGACAGTGCACCCCGGTTTATCAAGGACGGATGGTGCACACCAGTGCGGTTTATCAAGGATGAAGAGGCGCACCAGTGCGCCCCGGGGTGCACCGGTGCGGTTTATCGAAGATGATATTAGCAAACCTACCTTCATATCAACTGTCCATCGATGGGGTCTTTCTTGCAAACGTTCATCAATGTCAATAGGTCAAACGGTGCCTCACCGCACACTTTGACAACCAAGGAATATGGATTACACAGCATCACAACACTAAGGTCACGATGGGAGCAAGCATTCATGGGACAATTGGTTCTCATTCCCTTCAGTGTGGGAAATAATCGAAACTTCTGTTTTGGCACAACTCCCAAAATACTAGTCCCATGAATGAAAGTCTGCATCATATTCAAATTTTTGCAAGGTAGGGGTTTCTCATTTTCGTACTGTAACAGTAAAGAATGGGGCATCTGCATAGCAAGAGGTTCATTAGAATTCTTCCAACGCAATCTCAATCATGATGCAAGAGGCTGTTCTTTTGTTGCCCCTCAGCGAAGGTGTGCTAGATGCCGATGTGCAAGCTGGATGTCATACGTGTAGTGTGCTGCAAATGTTGGGAGCCTTAGGAGCCTTAGCACTGAAGTTTCCAGGTGATGTCACTCAAACAGACAAAATGAAAGATAAATTAGTGATTTTGTTATGCTCAACAACCCACATCTGCATTCAGCTTCCCTGGCATGAAAACCTAGTTTACATTTTCTACCCAACGCCCCGAGATAAAATTGTGCCTTTCCAAAGTTCAATCGAAGTGTCTGTTCCTGCGACTTCACTGTTCCAGTCATAGAGTTAATACTGGTTCCAGTTTCACAACAAAAACAAGCACTCTGTTTATATATCGAAAACGTTTATTGTGGCACGCGCAATTTGTTCAAAGACAAAACAGGCAGTGGTTTAACACAGAGAGACACGTTAAAACATCAGATAAATACTTTTCGTTCAGTTACAAGCAGCATTTAAAAACACTAACACGTCTTGGTACATCCGCAAGCAGTTGGCAAATTCCGCCGCATATCTCCTTCCAGGCTGCAGAGGCTACGCAACAGCCAAGCTAAGCGTCAGCAGAGGCTCCCCCCCATCCAGGACTGCAGAAGTTGGAGCAGAACACATGTACACTGCCACTTTGGCTCTTTATATACAGGGGGAAGGGGGACGCAACTTCGACCACTCCACTGGTACTGGTTTTGGGACCAAGGGCAATGACCCTCTTCGCTGCAAGCTGGCGGCCTATATGAAGACCTGCTCTCCGGCCAGGCTGTCAGCGAACGGCTGGACTAGCGACGACGTGGCAAAGTAGAAGATGAGCCCGAACGTGATCGAGATGGGCAGGGCGGGGAGCGCCTTCTTGAAGATGGCCAGCAGGAGTAGCGTCAGGCAGAGACCCTGCGGGCGTGACAAAGGGAACAAATTCAGGGTTAAACGATTCATAAGGAACATGAAAAAGAGAGAGGAGATATTGCACTCATGAAGAGGGCAAGTACTCGTAACTCCTAAGCCAGCACTCTATCTCATGCATGGTAGAATCACACCCTTGCTGTCTGTAACGGGGTGATCACCCCTGCCTTTGAGGAGACACTAAAGGCTGAAGAAAAACTCGGCAGAGGCATTTAAGACTGCTTAAGTGCTGGAACACAAAAAGCCTTACGGATGATATGCTTTCGTGCGGTGTTTCTGCACAGATTACCGGTATAGGGAGCTACTATCCAGGGCTGCGGGTGTTATGTCCCAGGTATTACCCGTTTTGGCACTTTACAAGTGGCATGTCTCAAGATATGATGCTGAAGCCGATTCTATTTACCACTCCAACCTAACCAGATCAAACCAGTTTAACCAAATGTGTTACCTCGGAGAGCAGCAGCCAAACAGCATTCGTTCTCTCAAAGAATGCCGTGCCTGATATCTTTCAGTTACGACAACACTGCAGCCTTTTCTCATAATGGCCCGTATAAAGGTTTCACCTTAATAAATTCATGCTCTAACTTAACAATCGTACCTTTCATAGCTCCCTACTTTTTGCGATGGCCACCAATGCCTAGTCTGTTTGGAAATAAAGTGTCAAGGCTGCCATTCTCCTCTTCCATTTCCCTCACAATTTTTTAGGATAGTTTTTTAGCCTATCAAACAGTGTTCGGAGTGAGCTAGTAGTGGCACAGGATGGATGCCCGGAGGATGACAGTATGGAGAGGACGTTAGGGTACATAATGCCAGGTGCCGGATTACATGGCCTCATCTCCTCACGGTTGTGCCTTAGATCACTGCTATTGTCTTGCAGCAGTTTCGGAGAGTGAAACAGGAAGTACATCGACCAATATCAATTCTCAGTGTAATGCTTGTTAAGCGGAACAACAGTGTAAACAGTGACCAGCTCAACATGCATCCGTTAATCCCGAAAGGGGGGGTTACACCACCAATTAAAAGCTTAAAAAAAAAAAAGGATATCCAAGAACTGCCACCAATACAGCACTGCCCTCTCCTGTTCACTTTAGTGAAATGAGTTTCAATATTTTTTTTACCAACGAGATCGGTAGCCTTACATTAGATCCTTTCAAGTGCCTCTGATTGGGTTTAAACAAATAAGAAATCAAAAAGAGAATGCAGTGCATTCTCAATGTACCTTCTAAATATAAAGAAATTTTGAGCATTGATCCGAAACTCAACTCCTTTGCCACCTAGCACGTCCCTTTTCCATGTGAAGATATAAAAACAGGCCCTTCTCACTTGTGCATCAAAACGACTGGTTTACGTTCACAACACCCAAAGACGAAACTAAAGCAAGATGAACATTGCCAGCGAAATGCAGAAATATACACTGGCCTTGGAGTACCATAATTAGAAACACTTCAAAAACACTTCCCTTGCTCAACACAGTGCGGCGGGCTATTCATGGTCACAGGAGGAAAGCAACCACGAAGATTGATGGGATGAGAATGCAGCACCACCCTTTCCTACTTTCTAATTCAGGATGAGTACAAAAAAAGTACCACATGCCCGCAGCTCGTTTTTCCCTGTTCCCTAAAGTGTAAGAGGTGGCTGCCTGTTTCAGTGCATCCTTTGCTACCCCCGCAAAGATCGGAATGAAGTATCTCTTCCTAGGGGCAAGAAAAAGCAGCAAAGGGGCATGGCCGTTTTGAGAACCTTTACTGGGACTCTCAAGACAGCGGGCGCTCAACCCCTGCACCTGAACACCGTCAATCTCCTTGAAGGAACAAGGCGTTCTCTTTATAAACATAGTATGGGAAGGAGGCAGGAGAAAAAGAAAAAACTCTCCAACTACGAGACACTTACAAGTGCGCAATATATAGTGTTAGTTCAAGTTTGCTATTCATAAATAATAACAGGCTTTCAGACAATAGCCTTTTATGCTGACGTTATACTGAAAAGCCACCCACACTCTGTTTTTTATGAGAAATTATTAGCGCTGCCCACATTAAAAAACAAAAAAAATCCCACCTCCCCTCGCGGGAACCCCTGTGTAGATGCGACGCATAGGGGGTTCACGTTGCAGCTTTGGACAGCGGAGGAACGGCGCTGGAACGATGGAGCGGAGCGGCGCAGGCACCGCGTTTTAAGCGCGCATAACGGTGAGGGGACGCGCCAGCGCCAGTGCGTCTGCCGCGGCTATGATGCAACGCAATCCAACACAATCCACTTTAATCCAATCCAATCCTAGCCAAGCCAAGCCAAGCCAATCGAATTCAATCCAATGCCCCTCGCGAGAGAGTGTTCGCTATTGGAGAGGAGAGGGGGTGAGTGGCGGAGAGCGCAGCTGGCGCAGCGAGGAGAATGGGGGAAGGGCGGACGCCGACGATGCCGGATGCAGGGACAAGGCGGGTGAATGAGATGCGGTCACATCTAAAATGTACCAGCCCTACTCGGCCTACACCAAGCAGAGTACCCTTACAATTTAAACATATTGTTACGGGGCATTAATTAGATTCCCCACAAATAGGACGGTATTCATGTACTGTGCTAGCGGGCGTCATCATCAAGAAGAGAGATGAAGAGGACGCTGACGGTGAAGCGCGTTCGCTCCCTGGCTTGCGCGGTGCTCTCTTCCATCGTGGTTTCTTATAACTAGCCTCTGAATGTGCATCGTAAATACACCACTGTAAACACAGCTTTACCCTGTATCATTTGGTGGAGAGTGCTGCATCGGCCCCGTCCTGCTCTACCTCACCCCTTCCTTGGCACGAGTGAGCCGTGGACACGGCTGACTCGGAGGTGCTGATCACGGAACTCCGAAGCGGGCGTCATCTCCGAGGCCCCACAATGGCACCGCCTACTGAAGCAACGAGCGCCGCTACGCCACTGGTCATCGTGAGCCAGCCTCGAGATCCTGGTTTCTTCTACGGTACCGGTGATGTCGACGTGGAGGACTGGATCAGCCGCTACGAGCGTGTGAGTGCCCACAACCGCTGGGATCCCACTATTATGCTGGCGAACCTTGGGTTCCACCTGAGAGGTTCGGCGGAGACGTGGCATGACACCAACGCAGCCAGACTTACTAGCTGGGATAGCTGCAAGGCGGAGATGATTGCAATTTTCGGCAAGCCTGCTGGGCGCCAGCTCGAGGCGAAAAAGGAGCTTGCGTCGCAAGCGCAGACGTCGACCGAGCCGTACGTCAGCTACATCCTAGACGTACTGGCCCTTTGCCACAAAGTTGATGCTGAGATGCCCGAGCAAGATAAAATCGACCACATTTTGAAAGGCATAGCTGACGATGCCTTTAATCTGCTCATGTGCAAGGACTGCTCTACCGTAAACTCAATTCTGAGAGAGTGCAAGCGTTTCGAGCAGGCCAAAAGCCGTCGAGAAGCCGTCGAGGCGATCTCGGTGATACAAGCGGTTGTGCGCGACGAAATTGCGAGCATGGGCCTGCACCCAGTCTGCCACGTGAGCTACTCAGCCCATCATCAAGTTCCCTTCAAGTCGCGTTCATGCAGTCACAATGATCACGTCCCCAGCCCTCCGAATTTCCGCACGCAACATCGGCCCTCGTCTTACAGAAACCCGGCGGAGTGGAGGACGCCCGATGACAGGCCTATATGTTTTAATTGCAGGCGTGTCGGCCACGTTGCACGGTATTGCCGCAGTCGCTGGTTCCCTTCCGCTCAAACCTCCTGGAACGACGATACCATTGACCATGCGCCGCGTCGTTTTGCACCTTCCTACCAGCAGCGCACTGCCGACAACCCCGCCGCATCCACTCTGCGATTTGGCCGCTCCCCTTCTCCCCAGCGCCGACAGTCTCGCTCCCCGCAGCCCCGCCGCTCTACTTCGCCGAACAACTACGTACGTCCCACATCGGAAAACTAGTGAATGCAGCTCCCGGAGGTGATGCTGCATTCCCGACCTCGACCGAAAATCCTCTTTTGACGCTACCTACCAGAGACAATTTACTTGACGTGAATGTTGACGGCGTGCCTGTTCGTGCTCTAATTGATACCGGGGCGCATATATCGGTAATGAGTGCAAATCTCCGTCGCCGCCTACGTAAAGTTATGACGCCTGCTCTGTCGTATGTTCAAGTTGCTGACGGCGGTACGCCGGCCATCGCTGGCATGTGCACCTCTCGTGTTAGTATCGCCGGCCACAACACCACTGTAGTTTTCTTTGTTTTGGACAAATGCCCTCACGACATTATCCTTGGCCGCGATTTCCTGTGTGAACATGCCGCGCTCATCGATTGTTCAGCGGGACTTCTGCATCTGGAGTTACCGGCTTTTGATAGCGACGCCCCCCCGCTGCGCTTATGCTCCTGCGAATACGTTCGCCTGCCGAGTCAAGCAGCGACCTATGTTCCTCTCGCTACTTCCACACCGGTTCCTGATGGAGACTACCTTGCCGCTCCCATCGTAGACGTTCTCCTGACGCGTGGTGTTGCCCTTCCACACACTGTTGTTACCATCAAGCACAACAGCGTTAACTTGCCTCTAATCAACTTTGGATTTCACACTCAAGTCCTTCCCGAAGGACTCACCATCGCCACCCTTGCTCCTTTCTGTGCACCGGACGTTTCTGTTTTTGCTTTGAACCATCCGTCAATTCCCCATGAAGTCTCCGATCCGCTCCTTACCACTCCTGATATATTTGCACCAATGATCACCCCAAACAGCTATCACCCGCACAAACAAACCAACTGCGCTGTCTTCTGACATCATTTGCCGACGTCTTTGACTTGAGCGACAAAGCTTTGGGGCAAAGTTCTACAGTCACCCATCGGATCGATACAGGTGATGCGCTACCCATCCATCGGCGTCCGTACCGTGTGTCCCATAGTGAACGAGGCATCATCCAGAAAGAGGTTGACAAAATGCTCGCCAAGGACATTATCGAACCTTCCTGCAGTCCCTGGGCTTCCCCGGTAGTTTTGGTAAAGAAGAAAGATGGCACTTGGCGATTCTGTGTAGACTACCGCCACCTGAACAAAGTAACCAAGAAGGACGTCTACCCTCTTCCCAGGATCGACGACGCCTTAGATTGTCTACACGGTGCCAAATACTTTTCGTCCATTGACCTACGCTCAGGTTACTGGCAGATTGCAGTCGACGAGATGGACCGAGAAAAGACCGCCTTTGTCACCCCAGACGGTTTATATCAGTTCAAGGTTATGCCTTTCGGTCTCTGCAATGCGCCAGCTACCTTCGAACGCATGATGGACTCTCTCCTGCGGGGATTCAAATGGTCCACATGCCTGTGCTACCTCGATGACGTCATTATTTTTTCTCCATCGTTCGAGGCTCATCTCCATCACCTGTCCGAAATACTTGCTATTTTGCGTCAAGCGAACCTACAACTCAACTCCGCGAAATGCCGATTCGCCAGGCGCGAACTAACTATCTTGGGCCACCTTGTCGACGCAAATGGAGTGCAGCCTGACCCCGACAAAATAAAGGCGGTTAGAGATTTTCCGGTGCCCCGGTCATCGAAAGACGTTCGAAGTTTTGTAGGCCTGTGCTCCTATTTCCGTCGCTTCATCCGAGGCTTCGCTGATATCGCCCGCCCTCTCACCGACCTTCTCAAAAAGGATTCCGTCTTTTCGTGGGGAAGTGAGCAAGCTCAGGCTTTCAAGACCCTGATCTCACTCTTAACAACTTCGCCCATTTTAGCTCACTTCGATGTTGCCGCTCCCACGGAAGTACGGACTGACGCTAGTGGTCACGGCATTGGAGCCGTCTTAGCTCAACGCCAAACGGCCACGACTGCGTTATTGCCTACGCCAGCCGCCTGCTGACACCAGCTGAACGAAATTATTCTATTACTGAACGGGAATGCCTTGCCCTAGTGTGGGCTGTCGCCAAATTTCGCCCATACCTCTACGGTCGACAATTTTCCGTCGTGACAGATCACCACGCGCTTTGCTGGCTTGCGTCCCTGAAAGACCCGACCGGACGCCTCGGGCGCTGGGCTCTGCGGCTGCAGGAGTACTCGTATTCTGTAGTCTATAAATCCGGCCGCCTCCATCAAGACGCTGACTGTCTATCGCGGTACCCAGTCGAGCCTCCCGATCCTACAAGTTGCGACTCACTCGCCACCTCGGTCTTGTCTATTTCCTCCTTTCAACAGCTTGCTGCTGAGCAGCGCCTTGACGTCTCCTTGAGCAGGATCATCAACCGCTTAACCGCTGCCCCCTCCGACCCTTCACTGCGGTTGTTCCAAATGAAGGATGGCGTCCTCTATCGCCGCAATGTCCGCCCGGATGGTCCTGATCTGCTTCCTGTAGTACCTGAGCACCTTCGTACAGATGTACTACGGCAGCTCCACGACCTTCCAACAGCTGGCCATCTAGGGGTTTCCCGGACCTATGACCGCGTGCGACGCCGTTTCTTCTGGCCGGGGCTCTACCGCTCGGTTCGCCGTTATGTCGGCGCCTGTGACATGTGCCAACGCAGAAAAGTGCCTACCACGCTACCCGCCGGTCTTCTTCAGCCGCTCGATATACCTATTGAGCCATTCTTCCGAGTTGGTTTAGATCTCCTCGGTCCGTTTCCCCGGTCTGCGAACGGCAACAAGTGGATTGCCGTGGCCACCGATTATGCGACACGATACGCAATCACGCGGGCTCTTCCAACCAGCTGCGCAACTGATGTAGCCGATTTCCTCCTGCACGACGTCATCTTACACCACGGTGCTCCTCGGCAGCTCCTGACAGACCGCGGACGATACTTCCTTTCCCGAGTAGTAGACGACATCCTCCGCTCATGCGCAACCGTTCACAAGGTTACTACCGCCTACCACCCTCAAACCAACGGCCTCACAGAGCGCCTTAACCGGACTTTAACTGATATGCTGTCAATGTACGTTTCTGACGACCATGGTGATTGGGACATTGCCTTGCCTTACATAACGTTTGCCTACAATTCGTCGCGCCTTGATACTGCCGGATTCTCTCCCTTCTACCTACTATTCGGCCGAGAGCCGACGTTACCACTGGACACTCTATTTCAACACCCTCTGCCACCTTCCGCATATGCACAAGACGCCATCGCCCGCGCTGACTTTGCCCGCAACATTGCTCGCGTCAGGCTCGCTTCGTCCCAGCGCTCTCAAAAGGATCGCTATGACTGCCGCCACAGCCCCCGCCACTTTGCACCTGGATCCCTAGTGCTGCTCTGGTGTCCTGCACGCCGTGTAGGGCGTTCGGAAAAGCTTCTAGCCAGGTACTTTGGCCCCTACCGTGTCGTACGCCAAGTGACGGAGGTCAATTACGAAATCACCCCGCTGGTTCCGTCAGACTCATCCCGCTCTCCACAAACAGACGTCGTCCACGTCACGCGTCTTAAGCCATACCACTCGCAACCTACAGCTTTACCCTGACAAGCACCGAGACGGCGCTCCTACCACCGGGGGGGGTTGTGTTACGGGGCATTAATTAGATTCCCCACAAATAGGACGGTATTCATGTACTGTGCTAGCGGGCGTCATCATCAAGAAGAGAGATGAAGAGGACGCTGACGGTGAAGCGCGTTCGCTCCCTGGCTTGCGCGGTGCTCTCTTCCATCGTGGTTTCTTATAACTAGCCTCTGAATGTGCATCGTAAATACACTACTGTAAACACAGCTTTACCCTGTATCAATATGATAAGGCTTGTGCGAAGCAACTCATACATCTCGGTCCCCAAACCTTTACAGTCCTCCCAAAGAATTTTCCGTACCAATACCCCTAGACAAAAGTCGCATTGAAAATTACATTTCTGTTGGGTGTTATGTTTTCTTCTTTTCTTTTTGTGAACTTGATGGTGCGGGAAGACTGATTATTACGATACTCCAAATAAAGTGGCTAAGCCTTGCCTAAAAAAAACTTGTTCTAAAAACAAAACAAAATTCGAAACCTCTGACCCATATAGAACCACTCTGCCCCGAAAGAAAACAAAAAGATCCGATCCCTGGATTAACTACCACCGGTGCAATGTGTCAGTCCATTTCCTTGCAATTTTCTTCCGACATTTCTGCCCCGTACTTTCTATTTTTCAAGTGCATTCTATTTGTTCTCAACGTTACAAGCAGCCCACAGCTTACACGGCGGAACCTCATTGAGACGTCTCCACTTGTTCCACTTCCGTGGAAGTTGCATCGTGTGCAGGTGCGGCCACTGCTAGAGGTAACACTGAGCGCGCGGCCAACGGGCATCGCAGAAAACTTGTGGCACATGTGCAATTAGTGCCAGAGGCGGAGAGAGCTGCGCATTGTCTGCTACAGTTCCTTCCACTTCGCCACGTGTTCTTGTACGAAAGCACTGCAGCCATGGCGCTCTGTTGAAAGTGGGAGCAACCGTAGCAGACAACATGCAGCTATCTCCGCCTCTGCCACTAATTGTGCATGTGCCACAAGTTTCCTGCTGTGCCCGTTGGCCACGCGCTCAGTGTCACCTCTAAGGCCGGGTTCAGACTGTTGTCGTAACTGTTGTAATAACTTTAAAGAATGACGTCCTTTCACGCCTCAGCCAATTGAACTGCGTGAAACGCCGTTCTTTTTTTGTCCATAGATCACGATACGGTTTTTGCGTCAGTAGTCTGAACATAGCCTAAAGCTGAACCTGTGCACTCAGCTTAGCGTTAGCATCAAAATTTGACTTGGCGTTGCATTTTTTAGTTCATCGTAAGCCCGCTAAAGAACGCACTCGCAGGATGCTGTGCCATTCTGAAATAAAATTAGGATAAGAAATGCACCCCTGACAGCCGGTTTTTCAACTGCTGATCATTTCACACGCTGAAGGCTACCTCACAATTCTTGAGTACCCTGCAGCCTCACGGGACGGAACGACACGCATGGTCGTTTCCATCTCTTTTGGGGAGTTTGTTGGGCAACATGCACTCACGATGAGGATGGCCACAAAGCAGGCGATGGTGGTGTTCCAGTCTCCGTAGGACGACGCCTTCCCCACCAAGACGCTGTAAAAGATGAAGTCGCCCAGGCCGAGCTTGACTCCTCCTGCACCAGTCAAGGGGGAAGGGGGGGAGAGGCAAAAGGGTGAGGGCCAGACATGCAAACCGGGCATTGTTGATGATGCTGCACGGGACTGGACAAACACAACTCAGAGGCAGCTAGCCACATTGCAATGAGCTACATTCCATTAACAAACAAAGGGGCTGAAAATTATCGCAGCGGCTGGAGTGGGGAAAACGCCACTGGTTTAGGGAACTTATGACTGCAAAATCTGAAATTCCCATAGGACTGGTACCTGCCACATGTGACCCCATGAAACCTACGTTCTGTGCCAAGTGCTGCCCCTATTCGAGCTTCAGGGCCAGCTACCCCACCTTTCTCTCCTCCTGCATGTCGCACTCGTGTTTGGATACATCAGGCCCCCAGGCGGCCTAAATTATTTGACCGCTGCCATCTCCGTCTAAACAAACAATTTGTTCTAGATTTGTTCTAGACAATCACTCAGACAGCAACACCCTCATGCTGAGTTGCCACAGAGCTTAGCAAGGATGCCAGTGAGACAAATGACGACCCCCACAGGCATCCGGCGAAAAAGTTCCATGCATGTAGCGGAAACAAATAGACAGTTTTACCCCCTTTCCCTTCTCCTTGCGAGCTTGTCACACTGCCAAACGTTTTTGAGAGTTTCTGCGTAGTAGAGGCAGATGGCCCAAGTGGGATCGCCACATCCCCTCTTACAAAGCCTGTAGACTGCAGACAAGACACCAGTAAACCTCGGCTTGAATCCGCCTGCAATGGCAATGACTCTCCACCGACCCTCCCCTCGACCCGAGTGCGCACTACTCACTCTCTTCCTCTTCCTGGTGGGGGAGGTCGGCGGTGGCGCTGTCCGTGGCAGCAGCCAGGGTGCCACTGTTGGCGGTCACACTGCCCCGCTGCGAGCGTCGGCGCACCCTCTCCGTACGCATGCGCGGCTGCTCCACCACCTCCACGGGGGGGTCCACGTCCCCGCTCTCCACCTGCTGGCTCGGGCTGTTGGTCGAGGCTGGGGGAAGAACAGCAAGCCTCCCTCTCCACACCCATACGAACACCAATCCCAGGCCTGGAAAGCCCTCCAGATCCCCCACGATGATAACATAGCTCGTGCATTCACTTTGGTTTCACTCACGTAAAGAGGGAGGAGCATTCTGACGCACAGTACCAGTGCGACGACATATTTCCTGAAAGGTTCACACATTTAAAAAGACAATCATCATCATCAGCATAGTCAGGTGCACTGCAGGACAAAGGCCTCTCTCATCGACCTCCAGCCGCTCCTGTCCTGTGACGCTCAAATCCACTCTTTTCCCTTGAATTTTCTGATTTTTTCATCCCTTCATTGAGTTAGCTATAGGCCTTCCCCTTTTCCTAGACCTGTATCCTGGCATCCACTTTGTTACCCTGGTGTTCCAGAAACGGGAGCAATATTTTCACAAAATATAACTCCTTGCAATTGGCCTGTGCAGATTTAAAAAATTAAATAGGGTAACTGATTTAGCAGGAACCAGAGTAATCGTGGAATAACTGTGAAACAGTTCTGTGAAACAGACCTGCGCAGAACTCCTAGAGGATGTTACAAAAAATGTACAGGCACCAGAACTTTTTTTTTATATTAATTAAAAAACGATCCCCATTTGGAGACCACGCAAAGTTACAAAGCTTGCTTGTAAGTTGTGTTCGTGAGCCTGGATCGTGGTTAAAGGCCAACTGCACTCAAAATTTCGACCGTGCGAAATCACTGTTCCTGCATAGTATGACTAAAAAGACCGCGATGTATGAAGTATGACGCCTAAAATGTGTGTAATTACGCCGCAAGCGACCAGCAAAAAGACGATTTTGAAAATGAAACTGGGCAAAACGCGGCCATTACGGGCAGGCGGAAGTGACGTATCAGCTGTCGGCGCGAGCTGTGCAAAACCGGCCGATGCGGCCGGCTCGGCCAGCCAGGAGGAGAGTGTGAGCGCACGCGTGCGGGGGTGTGGGAGGCGTGCGGAAAAGCAAGCGCTTGTCCCGCAAGCACGACATTATTCGTGCGCTCCGACACAGCACACCACGCAGACATGATGTCGCAATGACACGCGACTCGAAAAGGAGAGAACCGCACGGTTAACGGAGCCGCTTCGTAGCCATGAAGGCCCGGCGTACCGCTGGCGCGAAATACGAGTTTCCCTGATTCTCCCGCTGCGAGGCAGGCCGATCGGCCTGGACAGCTGGCATGTCACTTCCGCTAAAGGCTGTTTGCGCGACACTCCGGCAGGTGCTTTGCCGTCTGCAAGGGCATTATTTTGAGTGCCTGAAACTGAATAACCACGCATTGCACAGAGCTACAGGTCGCGTCGCGTAGTTCTCATGGTACCTACTACACATTTCGAAGGCATTTAGCCAGGGTGAAATTTGAGTGCCGTTGGCCTTTAAGGTAGACACAAAAACAGGTGGGGCACATTATACTAACCTAAAATCCCCGTTAGCAATTCCTCAGACGGCCTAAAAAATACAACTGAAGATCTGTATAGGGAAAATTTTGTGGTACACAAGCAATGAGCACCAAGAGATTAATGCCAAGCACCCACGCCGTGAAGCAGCTTTCAGGTGGAGATGAAAAAGTACCATAAGAGGCAGAGGGAAACAATCACTTTGGAAAAAGTACACATCCAGGCTATGAGACAAAAATTTTCTAAAGAAAGTAACGTCCAATAGGGTGAATTTAAGGGAGACTCCGAGCTAACAAACACCCATGTACCTACCACCCGTCATTTAAAAGGAAAGTATGAGGTGCTCGCTTATGGACAGACACTTGGAGTAGTATGGAGCACCTTTAAAGGAAAGGGTTTGGCCAATGAGCCCTGAAAGGAAGGCCAACAGGCTTTCAACCTTGAAACAAGCTTGCGTGCAGGTAGGTCATGTTAATGGTGAACTCCAGTGGCCGCCGATCTGGGTAATTTTTTTTTTTGCAGAGTGAGCTACACTGGCTTAAGTTGAGCAGTTTAGCGTGGCTCCTGGAGAGCCAGCCGTGCTGCACATGCGCGAGAAGCAGTGATGTCACACAGCGCACACAACGTTGTTTTACTCTGATGCTAGCTATCTATCTCTGACTAGTAATCTCAGATCAATGCACTATGTGGCACAATCCTCACACTGGTATGAAACCTCAAGTCCAGCTGGAACCAATTGTGCTTCACTACTCAATTCAAATTCACCTTTTCCAGGACAAGTTGATCCGCGGCAGATTCGGCTGCCACTCTAGATGGACCACTCCAGGGGTGAGACGACCCCTTTTACCTGCCTCAATGAAGTGCAATAAGCAGAGTTTGGCAGGAGACACTGCTGTAGAGAAGGCCACACAATAAACTGGGTGCATGAACACCAAAGTATGGATGTGAAGTAAAGGAATACTAAGTGGGAGCAACGAGACAAGACCTGAAGCCAAACAATAATTTGAGATCACACAGAACAGTTAGAAGTCACCAGGGGGGATTACACCCTGCAGATAATCCCAGGAAACTGATGACAAAGACGCACAAACAAGTGTGCAGTGCAGTGCTGTATACATAGTAGCAAATCGCTACTACTGACATGCATTTACATTTGGCTTCCCTCGTTGCTTTGCAGGATGAGGATACTCTTTTGTTCCCTTTTAAAGCAAAGCTTTAGTGTCCTCAGTGATGCCGTTGTACACCAGTACGCCCTGCAGGAAAGTCAACTTTCTCTTATGATGATGATGATGATGAATGATCGTGGGTGAAGTGGAAGAGAAAAACGCTTTCCGTGGCCGGAATCGAACGCGGGACCCTGGCGGTATGAAGCCGGCATATATCGGACTGCTCCCTTTCGACATGGTTGAGGCGGTTTGAAAAACTCAGACAACAACCAAAGGATCCGTCACGAGAAGCATGGTGTTGCTGTGCGTGCCGTAAGGCTGTTAGCCACAAGACGTTAGGCCTAACTTCCCTTTTTGAGGTTTAGTACGTTAGGCCTAACCTCACATCCGAGTGTTTAACACCTTTAACCAGCACCCACCTCAAAAAATGGCTCACTGAACGCCATGCAGCAAATACCGATTGCCGCCATACACCCCAAACCAAGACATTAGGCCTACGGTGTGTACACCCGAGAGTTGCGGTGGATATCCTAGAAAAGTGGTGCATACCTCCAGAGTAGCACATACTCGCAGTGTGGGATTGGACAACCAGAGAATCCGTCTCTAGAAAGCTTCCCGTTCAACCATCATCTTTGTTAGACGGAGGGGTGCACGACTTTTTCATTACCATTCAACTTTTCTTATTTTACTTTTGTGCACTTTCCTTGGTGTTCCATTAAAAGCACTTTGGGCTGGCGATACAAAAATTCATTGAAGATCCACTGGCGGACCTTTGAAAATGCACTAGAGCATCTCGTCCCTCTGCTTGGGGCAGCTCTCCTCACTCTGGAATCTTGTGCTCTTCTGTCACTCGCTCTATTGGCACACTGACACAGCTTCGAACAGAAACGCACACACTCTGGCTGCATGCCCCATCCACTGCTGACGCGATTATAAAAAACTCATTTTGGAGCAATACTTGCTACTACATTGCAACCACCGTTACTGAGATGCCCATGTACAGGCTCTGGTCTCAGCTGACACTTGGCACAGCGGCAAACATGTAATGTAGGTCCAATGAATGTTGTGTCCCCATTGGCCATGCATGCGGGCATGTCATCGCAGATGTGGTTTCCATTAAAAGCAATATCATTACAAAAAGCAAAATGTGATGTTTAAGACCAAGTTGCACAGGTTTAAAGCAGGCTGAAAGGCCATAGCGTATGCAACTCGGCAACAGTAAAAAACCTCTGATACGTCCCCAGGTGCTTCATTTGCCTAGCATAATGTTAAAAAAAAATATTACATTTTTCTCCAATCCCACGCATGTATTTTCCAGTTTTGAAGAACATATTGTTGCGCAGCAATAGGGCACAGATGAGACGAACCATACGTGATGCTGAAGCAATGAATGTACTAACAAGATGAGACGATTTATTTACAAGCGGCCGTAACAGCCTTAGCCAGGCTGCGGGCTGCCTACTCCTTTGTTGCAGTTGTCTGTGGCGGGTGAATACGGTGTTATGTAACCCTTGGTACCTCTTCTTCCTGTGACAATATCCACGAGCTGCTACTGCAGCCATGCCATCAGGCGTGACTAAGCCGAGTAGTGCGGAAGACTTTCAGCTGGTCAGTCTTCACTGCCCTCTTTCTAAGTGATGGAGGTGTCGGGTACTTTTTTTGCACTTTTTTACAAACCCTCTGAGGCATTCCCTCATGGCATGACAGTATCATTCCTGCTTTCCAACCCTCTGCTCTTGTATCTAATATGTAGCACATAAATTTTACTTTCAGAACACTCTTGCATTGCACGCACTAGAATCTTGCGTACGGATTCCCAGAAGGGCACTTCCCGCCTAGCAGAAACCTATAAGAAGAGTTCAGACGAAAACTGATACAAGCGTGTGATGAAATAAAAGTACGGGGAAGGTCTGCGGGCAAAATAGTAGCTTCTCCAGAGCACAGTCTTAGCAGCTTGATCTCAATGTCTAGGAGTACAAGGTTAGAAGATGCGATTACCGCCTTACTGATGTTCTATTGTAGGGAAAAACACGAACACAGTAGGACCTCGTTGATATGTTCTCAGTTCATACGATTTCCCGGTTAGTATGGAAACACTAAAATTTCCCCGTAATACGTTTCTTACCACATAGTTTTTCTGGATAGTACATTTCTCCCTCATGGTGTTTTTTTTTTTTTAATGTATCAATGAGGTTCTACTGTAAACATGCAAAAAGTTTATTAACTTTGCACACCATTTGGTTCGAAACTGGGGACAGCGTCAGTACCCAGTTGGGCTTTTGTGTCAAGAAAGTGTTGAGCTGGGCAGCTTGAGCCTCACCAGTTACCAGGATGGGAGAAGAGAAGCAGGAGGCAGAGTTGGCCTAATGCCAAGGAGATAAGTGGTGCACCCTGAAAGCACCTATTTTGTTGCTGTTTAGCTGCATGTCCCCGGTGCACTGTGGGGAAGGTCACCCCCGCTAGCTGAGAAAACTGGTGCGCGTTCGCAGTGGTCGATTGTAAGCGCTCAAAGTACGATACTTCCAGTAGTGAACTAATTCTGATTCGTTGCAAAGAGCGCATTGTTGTGCATGTGTTTTAGCACAGCATTTCTCATTTTCAATAGGGCAGAATTACTGAAATAGCTACACTTAAACTTGAAATACTCTAAAAACACCCTAAACGTTATAACAATGCTGTTTGATTCCAAAACAAATCAAATATTGCGACATTTGATTCAGCATTTGATGGTTTCGAATGTTTACGCACCCCTGGTATGCAACCACTCCACAAGCGCGAGCAAGCTTTGTGAAAAAATTCTCAAGCACATCTTCTGGGCAACACACAGGCATTCTAGGCGGTACTCCCACTTAAAGCATTTTTTCCGCTGAAGGAGCACAAGATTTGCTGTCAGCAAGTGTACTACTCTTAAGTGATGAGTGAAGTAAACCAGCAGGTAGTAATGACAGCATGTTTCAGGAATGACAAAAGGGGCAAGGAGGTTGGTTTCATTTGGCAAATTGTTCGCTGTGCCTTCATAACCTTTTTTTTTTATTTCAAGACCTGTGAACATATACTTACATGACAAACGAATTTAGTTTACATTTTTGGTGAAGAACATGAACACACTTAGTTTACCATAGCACAGGTATTTAGAGCAAAAACAAGTATTGTTAGTGTACGTGTCACTAAAAACTGTTTCCCAAATTTTTCTGCCGTGAAATACATTTCAGTCGTGTGGGGAAAATGTCCAACACAACGCCCACAAAACGTCATCAAGGCCTTCAATATTATCATAGTGCGCATTGGAAAACATGTCCTCAGGAACGTGCTTCATGCAGACCAGGTAATTTTTATGTGCACACCTTACCAACTCTTAGAATTGCAAGCACGTTTTTAGGAGGCTTTCAAAAGGCAGCCACCGCCTCTTTCTTGTTCACAGTGTAATTTGAAAACAGCGAATAATCGAATAAATGTTTTATTGGCAATATTTCTGCAGCTATACTTTTGCTTCAAGCTCGAGCCATCCAAATCTACTACTACCCACCATTTATGTCAAAGCATAGGTGCCGTATCACAGTTCATGTTGACACCAGCACCAAATTCCATTCTAAGTTATTATTGTATGAAACTCTATGGATGCGATGACACGCAACATGGCACGAGTATCAACTGCACGGGCTGAGGTCACCACCTTAAAAGTGAACAGACTTAGCAGATGCCATTTTTGTGAGCGGTGTGAAGTGATGTATCTTCATTGCTAAAGCTTAGATAGATCTCAGTAACGATAAACTTGTCCTTGCATAGTGTTCCTTGCAACGTGGACGGCTAAAAGAGTAACACTCGTGCTCAGAGGGTCCCTCTGATGGCATAAAACCCAGATCAATGACCTACAAACAATGCTGAAAGCAAGTACTCTTAGCCCCTCTCTGTGTCTCGTGCTCAGCTGTTGGAACCAGAAATTACCACGCCTCCTACACATGCACAGTCTATCCTCTGAGCGCAACCTACGCACTATCTGCACCATGGTAGGCGGAACACGTCAACCCCAAAGGCCCTCTCATACTGTGAACGTGGCTGGCCCAATGTTGGAAGATCAGATCTTCCATGACATGATCAGTACACTTGCCTCACCGTTCAGCTATTACAGTGTATACCAATTGTAATGCAACCGCTTATAGTGTGGGACCAGATAAAACACAGGTTTTTGTTACCACCGGTTTACCTCCCATAGAACTCGATTCATAAGCATACCGCTTAAAACACGACTGGCCAAAGCCCAATATCGTTTATAGTGGGGTTTTTTGGCGGGTCCGCTGATCAACTGGTGCAGCTGGGGCATCATTTTAGAGTCGCGAGGAAAAAAAAAAACAACAACAAAAAAAAGAAAACATACAGACGGAATCATCCATCCGACGCAGTGTGTGCTGCCTGCTCCCCTCTAACTTCGACACAGGAAAGTAAAAAATAGGCGCCCTTTAGTTTGCATGTTCTGTTTGCACTCACGTGATAGCCACAACTGCCCTTGCTTGACGCACCTCGGAAGAAAGCGAGCCCCCTTCCCCCTTCTCTCCCCCCACACGCAATAGTATCATCCTCGACAAACTGCACCAGTGCGCACCATCTGTCCTCGATAAACCGGGGTGCACTGTCGCAGGGCAATTTTCGGTTGCCCCGCCGCACACCGAGAAAGTCGACGGAGCGCCGGGGTGCCATCCCAAGAGGTATCGCGAACGATGCCGGCAAAGTGACTTCCTCTGCTGAGTGCTGCAGCAACGGTGCATCGACGCGCTCGTGTGAAGGCGGAATATTGTTGCTTACAAAGGTGAGTTTCTCACGAATTCAAACGGGTGTTAATAGTGGCCTAAGACTGCGAATGAGGACGCGAACTTAGTGTACTGCAAAAAAGGTTACATGCACGGCCAGCCAGTTGGAGCTTTGCATTCATTTCGTTCGACTGAATTAAGCAAACAGTTACTGGATTGATTTGATTGATCGATTGTAAGGTTTAACACGCCGACGCAACGCAGGCGATGAGGTGCGCCGTAGTGGAGGGCTCCGGATTAATTTTGACCACCTGGGGATCTTTAACGTGCGCCGAAATCTCGTACACACGGCCGTTTTTGCTTTTCGCCTGGGGGCCCCCCCAAAGGGGCCCCTGTTTCCTTATAAATTTAGCGCTTTATAGTCTCAAAAACAAATAGGTTTACCGTTGTTTCATGGCAGAACATTCCCTAGTTTCGTTTTTAATGATTTGGCCGTTATATCTCAAAAAACTTTGACCATCAGTCCTCATATTGGCAATTTTTTCATGTTTTAGCTTGATTTTGGCTCACGTTAAGGCATAGGGTGCGGGCGTTTCCTAATTGCCTTGAATCTAAGTGCCATTCATGGGCATATTTTTGCATTTGCTTGTAAGAGCCGCTGGGGCTGCCTCACCCTGTAAAATGTCCAAGTGCAAGGGTTTCGAGAAAGCAGCCCGCGCCAGCAGTAGGCGGCCAGGGGTTTTTACATTCTCTGGCCCTTTGGCAGTCTTTAAGCTTTCTTTTAATACGTTGGACCATATACTTACATGGCGAACTAATTTAGTTTACATTTTTAGTGAAGAACATAAATGCACTTAGTTTACCGTGCCACAGGTATTTGGAGCAAAAAACAGGTCTTGTTAGTATACGTGGCACTACAAACTGTTTCCCGAATTTTTCTGCCATGAAATACATTTCAGCCGCGTGGGGAAAATGTCCGACACAACGCCCACAAAACGTCATCAAAGCCTTCAATATTATCGTAGTGCACACTGGAAAACGCGTCTTCAGGAATGTGCTTCATGCAAACCAGGTCATTTTTTATGTGAACGCCTTACCTACTCCTGGAATTGCAAGCATGTTTTAGGAGGCTTTCAAAAAGCAGCTACTACCCCTTTCCTGAGCCCGGTGCAATTTGAAAACAGTGAATTGTCAAATGAATGTTTTATTGGCAAAAAAATGCCATTTCTGCAGCGATACTTTTGCTTCAAGCTTGAGCAATCCAGATCTACTACCCACCATTTTTGCCAAAGCATAAGTGCCGTATCACAGTTCATGTTGACACCAACACCAAATTCCATTCTAGGTATGATTGTACGAAACTCTATGGATGCGATGACAAGCAACATAGCATGGGTATCAACTGCACGGGCTGAGGTCACCACCATAAAAGTTTTTTTTTTTATTGTAGGGTTTAACGCGCCGATGCAACGCAGACGATTAGGCGCGCCGTAGTGGAGGGCTCCGGATTAATTTAGACCACCTAGGGATCTTTAACGTGCGCCGAAATCTCGTACACACGGGCGTTTTTGCTTTTCGCCCCCATCAGAAAAGCGGCTGCCGTGGCCGGGAATCGAACCCGCGACCTCGTGCTCAGCAGCGCAACGCCTTAGCCACTGAGCCACCGCGGCGGGTACCACCTTAAAAGTGAACAGACTTAGCAGGTGCCATTCTTGTGAGGGGTGTGAAGTGATGTATCTCCATTGCTAAAGCGTAGATGGATCTCTGTAACAATAAACTTGTCCATGCATAGTTTTCATTGCAACATGGAACGCTAAAAGAGTAACATTTGTGCGCAGAGGACCCCTCTGACGGCATAAAACACACATCAAAGAACTACGAACGAAGAACCCCTCTCTGTGTTTCGTGCTCAGCTGTTGCGATAGAAAATGCCCACGCCCTCTACGTATGCACAGTCGATCCACTGGGCGCAACCTACGCGCTATCTGCACCATGGTGGGTGGAACATGTCGACACCAAAGGCCCTCTCCTACTGTGAACATGGCTGGCGCAATGTTGGAAGATCAGATCTTCCCATGACATGATCAGTACACTTGCCTCACCGTTCAAGCTATTACAGTGTAGACCAATTATAATTGCAACCACCGTTATAGGTGGGGACCAGATACCAACACAGGTTTTTGCTTGACCACCGGTTTAGCCTCCCATAGAACTCGATTCATAAGCATCCCACTTAAAACACGACTCAGCCAACGCACCGAATATCGTTTATAGTGTGGTTTTTTTGGCAGGTCCGCTGATAACAGCTGTGCAGCTGGGGCATCCGTTTTGAGGATCTCGATGATAAGAAAGAAAACAAGAGAAGACAGCAATCAGCTCATCTTAACGCAGGCACGTGCTGCCTGCTCTCCTCTAACTTTGACACACAAAAGTAAAAAATAGGCGCACTTTAGTTTGTGTTCTGTGTGCACTCACGTGATAACCACAACTGCCCTCGCTTGATGCACCTCGGAAGATAGCAAGCCCCCTTCCCCTTCTCTCCCCCCGCACGCAGTAATATCATCCTCGACAAACTGCACCAGAGCGCACCATCTGTCCTCGATAAACCGGGGCGCACTGTCGCGGGGCAATTTTCGGCTGCCCCGCCACACACCGAGAGAGTCGACAGAGCGCCGGGGAGCCATCCAAAGATGTATCGCGAACGATGCCGGCAAAGTGACTTCCTCCGCTGTCTGCCGCAGCAACGGTGCATCGACGCGCTCGTGTGAAGGCGGAACGGGCTGTGTATCGTTGCTGACAAAGATGAGTTGCTCACGAATTCAAACGGGTGTTAATAACGGCCTAAGACTGCAGATGAGGACACGAACTTAGTGTACTTCAAAGAAGGTTACATGCATGCTTGGAGCTTTGCATTCGTTTCGTTTGACTGAATTAAACGAACAATCACCGGAGTGCCTAGACCGTGAAGACCTACATGTTTTGCTGTAGTGGAAGGGCAGGACATAACAGGCGCTCGCGTTATGGCTTTCAGAACGAAGATGCGAAGCAGCTTGTAGGTAGCTGTTTAGTGGAAGCGGTGGAAGTACGTTGTCGCGCATGTGTGACGGACATGGGTTGTGTGTACATATAATCATGGCTTTCAATAAATACTAGCGCTGTGTCATATTACACTGCTTTATTGCCACTTGTGAATGCTTGTATAAGTTGCTTTCACAGTTTAAAAGATAGCTCTTGGGTAGAACCACTCAGTTTGTCCTCAATGAATGCTCTGTGCCGGTGCGCAGTGTCATGGGGCACTGTGCACAGCACTGGTTTTGGGGGCAACTCTGGTGCGTGTTTACCGAGGACGCTATAAGTTGTTTCTATTGGAACTTTGTGCAGATAAGTTACCGCACTTTCCTTTTATGAACATTTAGAGATAGCGAGCCGCAACATGGGGGTTTCCACTATCTGTACATTGCACTGATAAGCAACCGCCTTCGGCATCACAAACACAAAGTGGGGTGAAAATAAAATCCCACTTGCCTTCTAATCCCATTTTCCCACGGCATCCATTCACAGACACTAAGAAATGCAGCCCCGCTCCTTCACAACACAAGCACAAAGGAAGTCAGAGCTGCGTGCGTTGTTTGTAAGACTGCACTTGCGGTTTGTAAGACCCTGCAGCAGCGGCTGACGTGACAAAAAAAAAAAAAAGAACCGTGCTTCTGTTTGTAAGTGCCTTGCGTTTGAGTGATGATAAACGAAGAATTACTTAAGAGGTATAGGTTGCGATGTGGTTATATTCGCGCATGTTTTGTTTATAGTGCGGTACCGCTTATAGAGCGGATTTTCGCGGCTCCTGCGAGCATACATTATAAGCGGTCTACACTGTAGTATTTAGCACATAGGCAACCAGACAAGACAGACGGAGGACACACACGTCTCGCTACGCACCTTCCCTCAAGAAAATGAGCTGATCTCCTCGCCAGATAAGTTCTTCGCTGTCGCTGACAAACGGTTGTGCAACCGGCTCGGTGCCGGCTTGCGAACTTCGGGGGGCATCGTAACGTGCTGCGGCGTCATTGTTCGCTACCGTAGAAGGTGCACGCGTGCGTCGGATCTGCGCTGCAAAACGTCACCACCAATTGGAAACCCCTGCCTCTGCTTGCCAACTGCTCATATGCCCTTCCAATGAGTCAAAAAGAAAAATGAGAACGACACAGAACGAGGAACTTCTGCGCTACACTTTTAAGAAAAAGCGTGACACAACAAATGGGCACAGCTACACTCTTCCTACACTGGCAAAGAGAAAAGTGTGATAACATTTCCCCCGTTCAGCCAACGTAGGCAAAACAAAGCCAAAAAAAGAAAACCGTGCGCTGTTTACGAGAGAAGAAGCCAAGGAGAAGTGAAAAATATCGCGTTACAACAGCTTCGCTTGTGGTAAATCAAAGCGTTGAATTATATGTTAGTGTACTGATATGGTCCCCCCTTCTGCAACCCTTTGCGTGAGGACTGCTGTGGTCTTGGTCCTTCCAATGCGCCACTTTTACATTTTGAATGTCTGCGTCCCACATGCGAACACAAGCAGACAACCGCATGAAAATTCAAAGATGGGATCTCCCGAGGCCATGAAACAATGTGATGAGTTCCCTTCTAACATTCCACATCTAACATTCTGTGCCTAAAAACTTCAGAATAGGTTTCACCGAGGGCATCACATGCCTAAGTTTGAATACAGATTAACTACGACGAGTTAATAGTTCTTCAAAACGCGCTAAATACAAAGGCAAGCAATTCCGTACCACTTACGTATGAGGAAAGAAGTCTACGTAATGGGACGTGAAAAGGGGGTTTTGCAAAGCAGTGTATAGGCATTCTTATCTAGAAGGCGCTAACCATGTTTGCCTGCCCAAGCCCCCATTATCAGAACATGCTGTTGGCCCAAAGCCAAGAGGTGAGACACCCCTCCCAAGGCTTCTTCCTTTCATCCTCCGGCTACCCAAGAAGCACAAGATGCAGCCGAAGGGGATCATCAGTTTTCCAGCCCAAACGCACTTCTAAGATGCCTGTAGCCACTACTGAAAACAGTCAGTACGTCTTGGAACGAGCTCTAAGAGCATAAAATGTGAAAGAACTGACAACTGGTCCATTGTAAAAGATACCATTTGCACACATTTCTTATAGTGGAGCTGCATATGGCTGGCTTCCCATGTATTTTTATTCCCCATCGCCAAAAACTCCCGAGCGCCCTCCAAATGAGTGAGGCATGTGCCGATCCCTGGAGTAGCAAAAGGAAAGCTAGGAAACCCACCCACACTACAAAGCATTTCGCACTTGGTGCGAGCATGAATTCAGCTGCCCCAGAGAAAGAGCAGGCCGCTTAAAATCCTGAGCACCGCGAAGATAAATGCGAACGCAGTCAGCAGCAGCGAAGACGAGTAGCAGCGAAGATCGTGCCCGATAAGCTGCCCGCAATATGCTCGACAGGAAAAACAAGTGTCGTGAAGCGAAGAATGCTGCAACACAACGCAGGTACCATGACAGTACATTAGACAACCACAACATGCAAAATTTCAGAGGGAGTTTCTGGACAAACACTACTGATTCAGCTGTGTGGTGTGCAACTGGCTGCGGTCCAAGAACGATTTGATGGTGACTGGCAACATTCAAGATTTTCCGAGAAGCGTGAACGTGAAACAAAGGTGTTGCTGTGCAGCTTTGCTGAAAAGGTTGACGTGGCCAACGCTGAAAGCATGCAGGATGGGCAAGCATTCTTCGGCACGGAGTTGTGCCCCCGGCTCTGTACGAGATATGGATGCGTGCACACCCCCCCCCAGGTTGCTGTATAGCTGTAGGTGCTGTATAGGGTCATCCACCTTCGCGGGGCAGAATGGCTTTAAATTTTTTTTAGAGGAGAATTCCTCGCACCTAATGCTACAGGGGGTAATTCCCTACATCTAAATCCATTAAAACAAAATTTAACCGAGTTTCACAGAGTACACTGTATTTTCAGAACTTTGAAACGCTGCAAGAAATTCAGTTTTGTTAAAACTGCTATTCCATTTGATAGTGAAACAAATATCCTGCAATTCACTTCGCTATTCAAAGCTTTCAAATATTTGCCCACCCCTAGCACTGAGTGATCAGTTGCACTGAACACAGGTCCACAAACAAACGAAAACTCTTGACATTGAACGCATAGAGTACCTGCAGTGTGATCACTACAGCTGCTGACACATTCTGAACGCTATCCTCAACAAAATAAGCATTCCACCAGTGTACACTATAATTTTGCAACCAATAATAAAGCTCCCGCTATTTACTTTCCTTGAAACAATGCCATGACTAGAAACCACACTATTTATTCTTGCACACACAGCCACGCATGACATCGTTGCGACGCAGTAAGGAATGAAATGAGGTTTCATTTCAATATGGCTTAGATCTGGCTTGGCAGCAAATGAGCTTCTTTACAAGTTGGTGTTATCACCATAACAACACCCTCTATAGCAGTGGCAGTGGCAACACTGGATGCTATGGCAATGGGAGCTGTTTCGAGGGAAAGACGTGGTGACGCTACAACGATGACTCCATGCACACGTTCACAATATTACGAATACATGATGTAGGTTTTCGTTCTCAAACTAAGAGGAGATTCACATTTTTTCATCGCAAAGGTTTCTTAGAAGCCAAACAGTACAGAGAAAGAAGGGGAAGGGGGGGGGGGAGAAGGGGGCTTTGTTGAGAAGGGCTATCTTTGTGCATGAACTCTTGTAAGTGGCTAGTGGGGAACCGTAAATACTTTGTTGTGGCAGAAATTTCGTTGAAGTGGCATTCAATGTGGTGGTGTTAGACTATACAAAAATATAGTAAGAGGCGCAACGGTTCAAGTCATGCTCAATTCACAAATTTGTGTCTCGTTGGGGCAGGCACAGGGATTTTTTTAGGAGCCTAGGCAGAAGGAACACTTTTTAGGGGCCAGGTGAAGATACTATTTCTGTGAAGAATTGCTGGCAACACAATGTGACATGCTGTACCCTGAAGGCTCGAAGCATCACCATGCCTTCTCTACAATAACGAGTGTACCCAAAACATGATCCTCCCACAAGCCTAGTCAGCTTGTAAAAAATTTGACACCCAAAAAAGTAAAACAAAAAAATTCAAGGGCCTTGTTTCCATCCTCAAATTTGGAACTGCACTTCTCCAGACATGTCCACAAACCTGGGTCCCTTATTCTTTCTTTTTTTATGTCAATTTTTGATTTTTTTCCCCCTCGCCCACTCAAAAGCACCCCTCTGTGTACAACGATGCAGCAAGGGTGGAACAGCTCACCTGAGGAAGTGTCACTCTGCGCACCGGGCTGGTTCTGGTTGGTGTAGAAGGGGTCGCGGTCGGCCATCGACACCACACACCACGCCATGGCAGCTGCACCCACCCCAAGCACCAGTAAGAAGGGCGCTCACAGTAGCGTCTACTGAGGAGCTCAGTGCATGCACCCACTTATAATTGACCATGCAAATGAGAGGGCACCAATGGCCACGTTGGTGTCCTCAAGAAAGATCATCCACTCATCTACTCCTACACTTTTTTTTTTTCCCAAACCCTGAAAAGATCCCCTGGCCATTTGCACATGGCTTGGAGAGCAAGCTTCTTCAAAGTTCGAACACAGTTCCCTCCCTCTCCCGTGCCGACACTCCCGTCTAAGAACTTGAAGCCCAAGGTGTGAAGGAGCCCCTCTTACACCTCCCAACATTTGACACTCATTTGACACCCATGTGACTCCCTTGTGACACCCCTCACAGCCACTCACAGGAGTAGATGAGAGCGGGGAAGATGGGCTCGTTGCGTTCCTGCGCTGTCTCCACGAGGATCCGCAGGGGGTCCCTTGGGACACAGGACGGCAATCAGGTCTGCATGGGCAGTGAGAGGGCAGACAATGACAGCTCCACACCTAGCGAGGTGAAGCCAGGTGAAGGCAGGAGTTGACAGTGCCATGAGCATATCTACGTCAGATCACCCCCCAACTGAGACACTCCTGTGGACCACTTTTCTTCCTGTGCGCCATCAAATAGTTTCAAATAAAACTGAGCTTTGGTGCAGTGATGTTCACTACAACAACGAAATACTCGATATAGCACTGAAGAGACAAGGTTTGCACAACTTTATGCCTGCTGACCTTGATGTACCACAAGTAGCTGTGAAATAACTAAACAAATGTTTTAATGTCTGTATAACCGAGCCCCGTAAAATCTAAATATATTTATGCAGCTAGATCATTTTTCCCTTCGCAATGTGGTGCTTAAGAGAAGACAATTGCTAATGCAAGTACTTAGGCATCCTGATACAGCACTGCCTCACATGCCACAAAGCACGTAGGTACCAGATGCAACTGGCATTGCAGACGGTCACTAACGGTACCAAAATGCCTGCTCACCCAATTCATTGGTTTCTTCTTTTCCTTTCCTACACAAACTGTTTTCGCCATCACTCTTTCACATCCCCACGTCGCTTCGGCCTTTCCCTTTCACCCATCCAGACGTTGTGGTTGCTTCTTTGTATTTACCGGACACACTCGTACCAAGGCCACAAACCCAAACGACAATGAAAGATACACCAAAATGCCCTGCAAGCCTTGTTGCTATGAAGCTGTTGCGAATGAGTGCTCAGAACGTCATGCAGTGCTCTGAGGGAGCCATGGGGGGGGAGTGGAGAGGGTAGGAGTACCCCAGACGGAGATGACGCCCAGCACGACCCAGGCGGTCCAGTCGGGCAGGTACTTGATGAAGACGAGGGCCATGAGGGCGGACACCAGGATGAGGTAGGCCTGCTGCAGCAGCAGGGGCCCCTTCCAGTGGATCGACATCATGCCCACCACGCCAAAGTTCCACATCACAAACACCGCCGTCGGGTAGTCCAGGGGAACGTTGTACGCCCGCAGCACCTCCCTGCATTGTCGTTTGTTTGCTGTTTTTCGTGTTGTGCAGAGGAGCGAAGGGGGAGGGGAACACACTGGCGTTAATCAAAAGCACTCTCTCCAGCTGACACCCCTTCGCGCAGAGAAGCCCTGACAGTGTTACGTCTGTCTATCAGGCTTGACATGAGGATTGAAAGGAAATGTCACAGGCAGTCTGCAAAGGTCATGTGATTTGGGTTGTGGCTGCCTTGGGGTTATCTAATCCAAAATCCAACAGCACGTCCAGTCCTTGAAGTGTGAACACCTGCTGCATGCTATGCAAATGCAGAGTAGAAGGAAAGAAGAGGGGCTCCAATTTACGCACTTAGCAGCAACGTTCGTCCACTCACCCGAGGAATATGTAGGCGAACAGGAAGACGAGAAGCAGCGAAGAAAGGATGAGCCAGGCATGGATGACCTGCACACAAGAGCAACACACTGCAGCTGCAACACACACATAAACGTGCAGGGTGCCACCGAACCATGTTCGAAAACGCATACAGGTAGCTTGTGCTAAATGCAAGCGCTGAAATAAACGACCATGATTGTTGAACAGACTAAACAGGCCAAAATAGTTCCCCAATAAATGGCACTGTGCAAATATTCCAAACTTTAGTGTACTCCACAAATGACGACAGTCACGTGGTTTGATTCGCAGACCACTTTCAAAGCTAGTTTCCCAAAGTTCGAAGATTATGAGTCAAAGTTGCTTCACTGCGAGGCATAAACACTTGTGGCTTCACTGCACGACACGTGCCCTTATGGTCTCCTTTCCGCACGACACCGAAGCTATGCAAGGGAGCCAAACAACGCAAAGGGGCATGAAATGTGGCATTAAACTGCATGAGGGAGAAGTTGGGCCAGTGAGAACATTGAGAATATTGTAAGGCCTTGGGTACTCGGTAAGGTAAGGCGTTTATGTTACGACAAGGCCGTCTCCGAACACCGGTCCAGCAACGAACGATGATGATGATCAGTCCCGTAGTAGACGACGCGTTCCTCGATGTGTTTGATAATGGGGATAATGGGGAAGTGAAATAAATGATTTTCTATGCTTCAGAGCTTCACACTCAATATTTTTACAGTTCTGTACAACTCCTTAATACACTCCTTTTTTACTTTTTTTTTACACTAAGAACTCCTTTAACACAATTCAGATTTCCACATTTTTCTCACCCATTGGGTCATAAGTGTAGCATCACTTTTCCTTTGATGCACGTTCAGTTTGCACACTTTTCTACCTCATTTTTGGTGGTCTGCCCAAAAATTACGCCCACCTCCCCTCGCGGGAACCCTGGTGTGATGCGACGCTGAGGGGGGTTCAAGCGCAAGCGGAGAGCAACCGTTGACCGAAAGGCCGCCGGAGAGCGGCACACCGGTTATATGTGCAGCGCGCCCGAAGGAGAGGAGACCACGGAGAGAGTGCCGCGGCTATGACGCAACACAATCCAACACAATCCACTTTAATCCAATCCAAGTCAAGCCAATCCAAATCCAAATCCAATCGAATCGAATCCAACCCAATGCCCCTCGCGAGAGAGTGTTCGCTATCGGAGAGGAGAGAGGGAGAGTGGCTGCGGACAACAACGGACGCACGCAGGAAGGACAGGGCCGCCGACAAGAGATGCTCTGAGCGTCGCATCTAAAAACACATCCATAGCAACCCACCCCGCCAAGCTCCTTTTGAGGTACCAGTACTACAGAAAGTGCTTTTAGTGCGTCAAAAGGTAGCTCCTGGCCCACCTTGTAGCAGCGGAATTTGTAGAGCACGATGAGCAGGATGGTCATGACCACGATGACGCCCATGAGGATGAAGGCGTTGGCAAACGACTGCCACACCTTGGTGCCCGTGTCCACCGTCTGGTCCGTGAACGGCGTGTACACCCTGCGAAGACAACAGAGGGGGTGGACGCGTTGGTCCAACCTGCGAGTCCCCTTCTCCTGGTAGGGCCGAGCAGGGAGAGAGAGAGAGAGAGAGAGGAAGGAGGGGAAAGAGCACTCACAGGTAGGTGTTGGTGTGCCGGTAGAAGTTGATGGAGCTGATGGTGGCCACCACCACCAGCATGCACAGGGAGACGGGCACAAACAGCTTGATGACGTGCTTGGCCCCGTACTTGAGCTCCTCCTCCTCCTCCTCCTCCACGCCACCGGCCCCGCCACCCTCCCCCGCCCACGAGGGGGGCCGGGCACGGCCACCACCTGCCCCGGCGGCCGCCGCCCCTCCTCCGCCGGCAGAGTCCCGCCGGTCGCGGACCGCCCGCCTGACCCGTCCGCAAACACCACCTCCACCTCTTCGTCCGCCATCGGCTGCGACAGGGGGGCGAAAAGAGTGAGCGAATTGTTTCTGAAGCTAGTAGAAGGCTGCAGATTCATTCACACCACCTTGGGACCTTCGTCATGTGCCAACACCACTTCTACCAGAAAGGTGGCCACCATGGCTGAGAACAGAACTGGCAACTTGGTGAACCATCACAGTAGCAAGGTAAAGCAGAAACATTTATTTGAGCCAATAAAAATATAATGAAATAATGGTGGGTGGCCATCTGTTAGTTCAAGAAGCCGCGAGCAACTGCTACTGCTCTAGCCCGGGAGATCAAGCGTTCCAGAGTCTCGAGCTGAGAACTGCAGGTCAGCCTGCAGGGAACAAGGGTGGTCACATTTTTTTCTTCTTCTTTCAAAAACACTGCTCCTGCAAGTGTGAGAGATATTCACACAAAGGGATTTTGAGCTGTTGGCAATACCATATGCGGAGGACGATTCTTCCAACCAAATCAACTGCGTATTAGCTCAGCCGATTCTTAGCTCTCGCAGCATTGAGGTACCTACTTCCTGGCACTGCACCGCTCATGTGAAAAGCTTATAATAAAAGCATCGCCCAAAATAACGCAAAGACCTGAAAATTTTGCAGACAGGCACCATTTTTTTTGCAGAGTATTGTACCAGGTCATTCCATCATTCAAAGTAGACTAAAATAACAGCACAGCCAATTTCTCAAAGAGTGTGTGGAGCTTTGAGATTCTTTTTCTTCAACAAAAAAGTATTGCAACAGCGGCTAGCTGCTATCCTGACCGCTTCCTTAGAATTCAAGATTTTGAAGTGCCACATGCAATGCGGGAAGAAGACAGAAGAGGAGCAAGCTCTCAAGTATGGGCTATGCACTTTGTAGCTAGTGTGGCTGTCTTGTAGCCTAGCCTACGTCAAAGGCCAGGAGACAAATTCTGCTTTGGTCTCCTGCTTAACACTTTTGCTGTGCCTTTTTTTTTTTACATTATCAAGAATACTTTTTTAGTGTTAAATAACCAAGCCAAAACAGAGCTGCCTGCCCTAAAGTCCGCACAGTAGCTGAGACATTAAGCAGTCACAAGAAGTATAAGACATTACCTGTTCATTGAGGTTACAATAGTGGGAGAAGTGGAGGTAATGATATTTGCATTTTGAAATCTGCTCAATAAACCAGTGAGTTGACTTCTAAAATACTATATACTTAACTGAAATATCACTGCTCAGCTGAAGGCAAGTATAAAAAGTAAGACTTCTGTCTTACTTCTGTCTTAAAGTAAGATAATGACTATTATTATTGTTAACAGGTGCTCAAGGAGCAGAAGTGTGGTCAAAAAACCTGAAGTTTGGAGATATCGATGTGCAGCCATGTACATTGCTAATAGAGAAATACAACAGGACAATATTCAGCAGTCGGCACAAAGATGTCTTGCTTCTTTTCTATTTTTATTGTTATTTCTGGACTGGTATGTTCTTGTTGTAAAATCCTACTGCACTGCTCTTGGGGTGCAATACCATTCATGTGCCAAGACTTTTGGAAAAACCTCTTTTGGAAAGAAAAAAGTTTGTCCAGCATCTGCTATGATCAAATATAGCACCCTTTCATTTGTTTACCAACATTAATTAAAAGCGCCAACTTACCGGTATCAATTAGAAAAATGTGACTCTACTTTAGCCGCCAACATTTTTTTCTTTGGCCATAACCTAATATCCTTGCTTAAAAATAGGTGTGGAAAGTTTGAGCGCAATGTAAATTTTCAATTGTACCCTGATAAAATTTTGTCAAAAGCAGCAGCACATTACTTTCTGAATTGAAGCATGCACAACTTCAAAAAAAAAAAAAACACACATTCACATGCGTATGCAAGCATGACAACACCGACTCATCAAGTACCATTGTTAGCACGACCGATGACATATGCGATATCCTTATGACAGAACCAGCAACCTTTTTCTTTTTTTTCCTCTCAAGGGTTCTTCATCATATTGGCCTAATACAATACATCTAGTGACATTTGTAGGATTCCATACACACTCTTGTCCCAGTCGCTCACAACTGGTTCCGCTTCAACTTACCACTCTTCGTCATACTACAGACTTTTCTCACTGGTAACAAACTATATGCAACCTCAGAAGATGTCCTTAAAAAATCAAAATATTATTTATAAGTACCAGCACAGCTTACTCAAGGATGAATCTTGTCAAGTTCAACTTCCCGAATTTTTCTTACACCTTACATATAAATCAGTCGAGGCCAGCTCACAAACTGAAGCAATATTCTGAATTTTTTCTAAAACATTCACCTGAAAGCCGCATCGACCTATCAAATTTTTGCACCTTAGGTTCACCCCAGCGTTTTCTCATAAGGGTAAATTTTGATTTCCTTCCTTAAGAACCCAGTTACTTTCTGCTGATAACTTCCTTTCTCACACAAGTTACCTCTGGTGTTCCCCAGGGTAGCATTATCAGACCATTACTTTTCTTTGTCTACATAAATCACCTTTTTTGTATGGTCCATCAATCCAGGTGTGTATTTGCCTGAGGACACTATACATCGCACAACTGCTTGTGTAACCATCTTTTTTTTTCCTAGTTTCACCTAACTTGACATATGGCCAATGTCACTCAAACGACTAAAGCCACTTTACCCTTCTAAAACAAAGACTGCGACCTTTGACAAGTTTCATACTCAAAATAATTCATTCATTCATAACATCAATAAAGATTTCACAATATCGCCAGAATATCTAGGTCAGGATTCTGGTCCCAAGTCTCAAATTCAAAGCAATTTATTAGTAGTGGCACTGCAGTTTCCCAGATGATATAAATATTTTGCTCTTATTAATTTTCAGTCAGGCCTGACATGACAACATAGCATTAATCCAACTCTTTTTTTCAGCTAATTGCCTTTGAGTAAAGCACACACTAAAACAAACCCTGCAAAAAATTACATGCAGTGACCGCAACCCTTCACCTGAAAACTGATTAACCACTAGAATTCTCGGTTTTCACCAAGCTTACTAATCAACTAAATTTGAGGCTGTTTCATTTACTCCAATTATTCTGCTGAGCATGAGGTCGCGGGTTCGATTCCCGGTCGCGGTGGCCGGTTTTCTGATGGAGGCGAAAAGCAAGAACACCCGTGTGTACGATATTTCGGCGCACGTTAAAGATCCCCAGGTGGTCAAAATTAATCCGGAGCCCTCCACTACGGCGCGCCTCATCGCCTGTATTGCGTCGGTGCGTTAAACCCTACAATCAATCAGTACTCCAATTATTCACCTAATGCTGGCACAGCAATATCAATAAATTGAGCCAAAATGCAATTTCTGAGCCCTTTCCGAAACACGCTTGTGTCACTTTTTCCCAAAACTCTTCTGCTATATATAGTTTCAGCTCAAAGCATATCATGTTAGTCATCGCTCATGTTACACGATATAAAAGACTGGATCGAACAGTTTACAGGAGCAAAGTTCCGGAATTGATTCACACTACTGTCATGAGCCAATTTCATTTTTTTACTGTGTGCATTTACAGGTTTATTGTCATTTTTACAACCCTGGGCTTCCTTGTCTTGATTCTTTTTTTTTTTTTTGCTCATCTTATTACAATGGCTGCTTCGTCATGGCATTTTGCAGTACCGCAAGATAACTCCTTCATTTTCCTTTTTCATGCTGCCACTTAATATACACACACCATCTAACCTGCAGTTGTGTAAGTGCCCCCCATGTAACGACCTCCAAAAAAAGGGCCTTTAGGGGTACTACTAGGCAAATTTTTTGGCGAGTTAGTACTTTAGTTCACAATGCGTAAAACGCAGAAGTAATTACAAGAGATTGACGAAAGAACGAAACCAACAAGCGCGACTTCCAAATAAGGTTTTTTTTTTTTTTAATACAACACACATATGCATATACAGAAACCGTATGCACATGGGCATGATCGAGAGGTCACGGTGCACAGACAAGTCACGTGCGAACCTGACATCTTGACAGCTGGTTGGCAGCGAACTGACAGCTTGTTCTTCCCATTGTGTGACACACATGCCCAGCTCGTTTGTCACACAACAGCTGTCGATTGTTGTTTTATTTGTTGGTGCATCAAGGCACGAGCTGTGTCACGAAAACGTTGCGATTTGTTCACACGTGACATGGTTTCGTGTGCCGTGACCTTCACATTTTACCGATGTGCGCACGGTTTCTGTACTATATATCATGTTCAATCTTTACCTCATAAATTTTAGTTGCAAGTAGGGTTTATTCATGTCATCCTTTCGACATCTCCCATAAAAAATTTTTGCGCTTTACATGTTATGGATACTGTAAATTTGCCAAAAAATTCCGTGTAGTCAGACTTTGAATCTTAACCCCAAAACCAGCTGTAAATGCTCTTTTTCTAATTACATTTACGTACACTTTTGTACATATATATCACCATAATTTGTGCCACCAGTAGCCATAGTAACAGAGGTATTCAGCAATCATTAAAAACAGAGACCTTACCCATTCATTGAGATTACTATAGATGGAGGCAATGATATCTGCATTTGAAAGTGGAAATGGCAGCAGCGCTTAAGCAACGACAGCAAACAAAGATTTATTTCTCATTTCGTTGTAGTTTGTCTCTGGCTACCAACCACTTCTTCGCGTTTTGGAGAAAATTCTTAAAATCATCCAGGTCACTTTAGCAGTAAAAAATCATTGCTCCTGCAGGAATTCCTGGAGGAGTTAACTCCGTTTTATACAAACGTATACACCTACGTGTAACGTCACTCTGTTCCAATTCCCTTTACTGTGAACCGAAAACGATGGATTCCAGGTTATTTACCCCAAACAGGCGGCATGAATAATAACACAGCACCACAATTTTCGCACTGACATCACTCAAGGACCGCGCTACAATTACACGATCACGAGGTAAGCCTGGAACAGAAAGCGAGCTGAAATTTGGAAATTAAAACGCGGACTACCGAGCCATGGTGTCCCTAATGATGTGTCACGACTAATCCTAGTTTCAGCTCAGCACTGATACTTCCACAAGCCGGTGAGATCACCACCGTAGTTATAGCGAGTGAGCACGCACAAATTACGTAGCGGTGTAATCGAATAATCGCCCACCGTTCACGAGACCGTGGAACGGGTATGTTTCACATCGATGACAACGCCGGAAGCTTCACACCGCGCACCGCCCCGCATGCGGTTCCGTAATCATCGGCCCAGTACGACTACGTCACTAAGACTCAAGGTAAATAAAGCCAGGATCGCAGGGAGGACTGAGAGTGATCGCAAACAGCTTTTTACCTCGATCAGCCGAGCTTCGTCGGCTGCATCCATGTCTTCGATGCGAGATTACTACGCGCGCGCGACGAAAGCCAGCTCGCGCTAGCACGGTCACGGTGGCGATACCGTTTGGCCTTTATCGCGACAACAATGGAAGGAGATACTACGACGCTTTGACATCCAGCTGCCTCTCGCGACGGTAAACCACGCTCGCGACGCCACGCGCGTCAGAGAGGGGGGAGTCCGCGACGAGTCGCAACACACCTGCGAGTCAGCGTCGCGACGTTTCCGGCTCAAGCGCGGCGGATCGAACTTGACGGGTGCGGCATTCCTCGCCAGATCGGCGTAGGTCGACGTGGGTTCCATCAAGCAGAGGTACTCGTTCACCGACTCAGAATCACTGCCGAGCATAAAACTGCTGGTTTTATTTGCGATTTCGGGCGGTTTCCCCGTTCGCCATCGAGGAGTTTGTCAAACGGGAGAGCACGACGCGAGAAACTCCACGGAAGATTGGAGATGGCGGCGCAAACTTCCGGTTTTTATATGCCTGCTTTCCGGCATTGTCTTGTGCCAGGAGTAGCCAGAGCCAGCCGCTGCGCCTGCCAACATTAGCCGATTATGGGGAATGAAATTCCGCCTTCGAGGCGTTCGTTTTTACGGACAGTTTGAACATTGCATTACACATTACATTACACTAAACTGCGAGATGCTATAAAAAAAAACCACCTGAAGTCGACAGGGGCATATCCGCACTAAATTATTTCGGCCATTAATCAATGCCAAACTCCCCTACAGTACCGCATGTCTTGCAAGTCCAGTGTCCAAAGCGGTTTGTTTTCTACCCTGCTTTGAAGGGCATATATTTGCGCAAAAATAGCGCGGAAAGACTCCTCCGAATTCGTTGTACACATCTCTACGACTCGTTTTCCAACCCTCGACCTGGAATTCACACATGCACACACCCACACACTTGCAAAAACATGGTCAGGACAACAGGCAACTCGTTTGTATTTACATAATTTTATTAACCTAACGTACGCTCACAGCCGCATTACAAAAATGAGGCCACGTTTATATACAACATTTTACAGTAAATACAAACCCAAACAGGGAGGTAATGTTGTGTAGACTATGTACAGAAATGATAGTCGATACAATTAGACAAGACCCTAGAGCAATTGCAGTTCACCACAAACGGAACAGCACTTTTTTTTTTCCCCATCTTTTTCACAATTTTTTCTCACTTCCGCCTCGCTCAACAAGACGAGTGCGCTACTTATGTCGTACACAAGACGCAAAGACCACCACACGTAGAGACACTTGGAGAAGCCTTTTTTTTGTCTTTTTTGTACATTAGGTAGCAACGTCAAAGGAGTTTCTCTTTGGAAAAGCACTTCATGGGAATTCTTGCTAGGACAACAGGTGCAAGTCGTCTGCGACGATGAATGAGACCTTGTAGCATTTCAAAGCAATCAGTCGCTTCCTGCCAACCATAACCTCAGGACTGGGAAAAGTAAAGATGGCCGTCAGACTGTTAGTTAGAGCTTCACCCTTCTTCAGCATAACCAAATCGTCAGTTCAAGTGCAGTCGTTTCTCAGCCCATGCCGCCAAGCATGTGGACTTTGAAATGAGATGTTATGAAGCCTGCGCACAGACGTATAGTATACCGACTTGCAAACAGCAATGCCCTGCAGTAAGGAACAACACAATGTGGCCCTCAAGGTGCAAGTTGCATGCAGTATAACAACATGCTGAGCAATTTCTTTTTATTCTTGTCTGATGGCAAGCCAACAGCGTAGTCGAACCGTCTAACGCTTTAACAGGACAAAGTCGACACAAAAGCATCACAGTGACTCCACAGAGGGAAAGTGATTCACAAAGGATCCGAAGCCAGCGGTTCTTGCCAACAAGACACATCTTTCAGCTACCCCTTTGCTGATCTTGGGAGGCCCTAGTGCAATTGCGAGTTATCCTGCGAGACAAGTGTTCCAGACGTTCCAGCATCTGGTATGCCAGCACAGTGCACTAATTACAGTGCTGAACTGTGGATTTCCGATGGGCTACAGCAGGTGACAGGTATCGTCCCCTGGTTGCTTTGACCTGAAAGTGCAGTGACAGCTATCCCACCTCAAGCTTTCGCAAGAAAACGCGACCAAGTAAAGGCAAACCTTACAGTGTGCACATTGTGGAAAGTTTTGCGAGGAAGCACTCCTGCACGTGTCTCTCTAGGGATCGATCATCCTGTAGCGCCAGGTATTATCCGCACCCTCCCCGAGTCTGCTTAGCCACCAATCCTTATCACGGACGTGCCATTTCATTTTCAAACTAAGCGTGGACTTCTGCTGGGCTAGTGCAGACGAGACTTGATGGTTTCTCTGGCACATCCCTTCGAGCTACAAGCAACAGCCATGCTTTGGAATAGGGGCCAATTTGTGGCTCAGCGGGAAAAGTTCATGTTTACATTGAAAACGCGGCATGCAAGCCTAGTGGCGGCAGCGCCATCTTGTTAGTCGGCAGGAGCTTGCTGTAGGCATGACTCGGTGGCCACGACCTCTCGAGACGGGGTGAGGCGGGCGATGGAACGGTGATGGCCTTTGAAGTACGAAAATGGTGCGTCGGGTCGGTGGTTGCCCCGAGGCAGGTGGATACATCATCACTGGAAGACAAAAGGACAAACACAGCAGTTCAGAACTCAAGATCCACGCACAAGATAGCCGATAAGCTGAGATTTCCCTGTAAAGGCTCACCTCCCGTGGTGCTGCAGCAGGGGAGGCTCACTTGCCCCGCTTGGCCCAGTCCTTGGGCGTCCAGTGCAGGCACTTGGGGTCGATGCGCAGGGGCCGCTTGAGGGCGGCCCGCTCGTAGGCCTCGACCACCTCGCGGGTGAGCGTGATGATGTACTGGCCCTTGTAGTAGTTGATCAGGTTCAGGTACTGCAGCGTCGAGATGACGTCCTCCTTCTTGATGCTCGTCAGCTCGCTCATCTCGTGGATGGTGATCTGCGGCTTGTCGCCGCCCCCCTCGGCCGCCCCCGCCGACGCCGGCGGCGCCATGTTGATCATGATCTCCAGGATGGTCTCCGACCAGTACGACCGGTACGACAGCAGCCCCAGGTCTGACAGCGGCTTCTCCGGCGAGCCCGTCTTGCCTTCAAACTTGGACAGCTCGTAGCCTGCGTGCAGGGAAGCACTCCCTGATGATCAGAGCCCGAGAAGGGCACTGCACCCCAACAAACTTGGCTGGGCCATCAGGCTGCTCTGTTCAAGCAATCTTCGCCCTCTGATGGTAATGCACGAGAAAACAGCAAGAAGGGGGCGAATTTTTCTGTTTTTGAACACTGCTCGCATGGGTGCATTTAACTCCCGCATTTTCTCCCTTTCCAAGCATGCCCCTCAACAAGAAGTTCGTGGTGCTCATGCTCCCAGTACCACCATACCTCGAGTGCAAGGTCACTGAACGGCCCCGGAATGAGATTCACGCGTGTCACCAGCTACATGGAAGCTGTGTGGGGGATATTACGGGACAGTTGTAGCGGCCCAATCGCAATGTGCTGCAAATAAAAAAATGGGTGCTCTCATGCAAGGATAGGCAGTGCCACCCTACTTCCGCCGTGCAGTTTGCAGACGCCCTCAGCAGCAGCAGCATTGCAACATCGTGACACCTTAGCCGCAAAATTGAGGTATGCTACAAATCACACGGGTAGGATAAAATACAGTCATGCATTCATTCATTCCTGAAGTTAAGCATAATCAAGATGAACCAGGTAGGCACTTGTGCCGGCAAGGTACTGGGGGCTTCAATGAGATGATGTCCTTGCAAAGGCATTACAGCTGGCCTCTCTCCTTTCTGTCTGTAACCAGGTCAACCTGAAGCCGCCAGCCCCCCTTTTTTTTCCTTCCACCCTGTCTCTCCTTCCAAACAGGCATGCAAGAGCCGTGCAATGATGCAGTCTGCCACTCACTGAACTCGATGAGCAGCTTGCCAAAGCCTTTCCTCTGGTACGGCGGCAGGGTCAGGATGCAGGCCACGTTGTAGTCCTCCGTCGACTCCTTCTCCTGCACCACGAAGGGCCCACAAACAGGCACGCACACACACCGCGTGTCAGGGGAGCACTGGCAATGCACTCGAGCACAGTTATACACTACACACACACACAGCGGGACACACGTGGCCCCACAAATGGAGCTGAGGAGGTCAGTCACACAAGCTGCAGACACTGCCGCAGGTCTCCCAACAATACGGGACACTGTTACGCTTCACCACAATCACCTGACACGAGAGAGACAGGCAAGTACCGCTGTCGACCAAAGTTTTCCAACCTGTGGTCGGGACTTTAAGCAGGACCTGCGGTTTCCAGATACCCCCTCCCCTCACAGGGAAGGTTTGATTGATTATGGGGTTTAACGCGCCAAAGCTACACAGGCGATGAGGCGCACCATAGTGGAGGGCTCTGAACTAATTTTGACCACCTGGGGATCTTGTAACTCTTTCCTTACCACGCCATAGGCCATCGGTCATGGAGTTCCAATGATTTCAAACGTCCCGCGAAAGCTAAAAGCAGCGCCTTGCAGACAAACTAACGCCATCTGGCGTATTTATTGACAACTCTTTTTTCAATTCTATTATTGTTTGTTTACATTTCGCGTGCGTAGACGGCATCAGGAGTGAAATTTGAACCCACGGTAGTGGCGAGTTGGGAGAAAATGGCGTCCTGTTTCACTGCACACTCTGCAAAGGCAGGCAGCTGTTTCAGGGACTTTGGCCACTGATACTGCCGATTTTTTCACCCCAGCAGCAGTGATGACTCAAGCAACAGGGGTGGATTCGCTATATTTTAGTTCCGATAAAGACGCTCCCATTCAACGGCGCCCCAGACTTCGACAGGTGCTGCCAGGTAAGGTTCGTTTTCGACTTTGTGCTGTATTTATAAACAAAACATGCTTCCTATCCGACGACTCCGGTTTCACTTTCATGTGTAGGGTGTGGACAACATGCGGCGGGGATATTTTGCCAAATGCACTGCACTGTATCACGTTATCACTTTCAAGATAACCTGGCACTCGTGTCAGATTACCACTGCGGAACGCTACGTGCTGCTTCTCAAGAGCGCTGGATATTTTTTTGTCTTTTTTTACCACAAAAGTGATGAAGATTTTGTGTGTGGGCACACAAAAAAGTACACTTGGATGCATAGTTTAGAGAGACCGACTTACTCTCGAGTGGCTTCGCGGAGTGGCACAGCCGTCGGGGCTGCTCGATTGATGGACCCGCGAAAATCCAAAACTTAAGTGTACAGCGTTGATGTATATATTGAACCATAGCTTAGGATCGTAGAAACAACTTGTATATGTTAGAATTCCTAAAATAATTGTTAGGCACAGTACAACTGCCTATGTAAATTGAGTGCATACTTCCTTGTGCATTTTTTTTTTTCTGTTTATTTAACCATTAAACTGTAAATAATCATACCTTTCACAAAACCGCTGTTTTCGTATTTGAAAAAGCAATATATAAGCTACAATTTCATGCATAGCAATGCTAGATGTGTCAAGTAGCCTAAGATGAATGAATGAATGAATGAAACTTTATTGACACAAGGATGGCGACTCAGCCTATGTGGGGGCAGGTGGGGAGGGTGATGTCAGTTTGGGAAAACTTTACATTCTAAGATGAACGCCAGTAGCGAGAGCGAAGATAAAAAAATAGTTTTGTGGAAACACTCAAAATCGGCCATTTTTCTACGGTAACGTACGAGTTAACATGCGCCGAAATCTCGAACACACGAGTGTTTCCCACAGGGAAGGAGGGAAATGAGGAACAGGAGGAGGATGAGGAAGGGGGAAGCGGTCACCTTGGAGAAGTAGCCGACCAGGTGGTACCCCCGGCTGTCCACCTCGGTCATGACGTAGAAGAGGAACGGGTCCGTGTCGTAGTACAGCGTCTTGTGGTCCAGGAAGCACTTGGCCAGCAGGCACAAGTTCTGCGCATACATCTGGGAGAGGGATGGGGAAGGGGAAATGAGAAGAAGCGACACTGTCGTGCACCGAGGAAATGGGGGGGAAGCTTCGACTCTGTCGCATCGAGGGCATCCCCCTCCCCAAGTCACGCGTATTGAGGCCGTCGATACGCCAGCTACGATGGCACAGTAACCAAGGCATTCTGCTGCCAGTTGCAAAACAAGCGGGTGCCCTGCAGCACATGTTTGTCAGTGCCTACTATGTTTCCAAAGTTAAAAAAAAATTAAAAATGGGTGTCTTGCAGCAATAAGGAACACTAATGGGGCCATGAAGACAAAATGCGTTTGGTTCATTCGAAAGATTGTCCCATTGGAAAAACACTGACACCAATCGACCCCTAGATATGACTGGGGGACTCCTGGCTTTTGTGTGCTTCTCCGTACCACTGCCTCCACTCCACAAGAGGTCCCCAGAATGTCTGTCGTCAAAAAGCACTGGTCAGCAATGCCGACAAACATGCACAGCTCCTCGCCTAGGCTGCCTGCCTGGAAAAAGGGCACTTGCAGCCAATAGTGAGAAGTGAAGGAGAGAGAAAGGGGCGCTACGTACCTTGTTTTTCCGGCCATCAATCTCGAAGAAGGAGTAGTTGCCCTTGCGGTAGATCTCATTGCCGGGTGGGTGTTTCAGCGTGCATTTGGCCTGAGCACGGACAGAGGAGAGAAAAGGGAAGGCGGTCAGTACTGAAACTTTACTTAGTATACAGATGTGTTCCAAAACAAGGACAGTGGATTTCGAATGAGTTCAGGCCCAATCAGACAAATGCACAAGAATACACATGGGCTCAACTGACAGAGCGACAAAGCGTTCAGTATTTTCTTGGTATTTTTTCTGTTTATGGACGGTGCAACCAGGAGCTTTTAAACAGCCCTGCTGTTAAAATGCAACACGTCTATTCAGGTATAAATAACGTCAAAACATCATCCAAAATTTGTCCAATTCTGCACCAGGCAAAATATCAGCTGAGCTAATATGGAGAGCACTTGAAGTGCAGCTCCAAACCACCTAGTGTGCCAAGACCGTGTTCAGTGTGAATAGCGATAGCTTCGACACCCTCGGTGCAAGTGTAAACCATTCTATCGCAATGCTTGTGCAGACTAGGAGTGACTAAGTAAGTGCAGGTGGGAGGCAGGCAGCCCGGGTGCCACTCACCAGGTGTCGCTTGAGGCAGGTCCGAGACTTGGTGTACTTGAGGCAGAATTCACACAGGTAGATGCACGAGTTGACTAGTTCCTGCAACGGGGCAGCACGGGTAACACGGCGTGAGCGTGCAGAGCATGGGGCTTCTTTCGAAAACTGACATCTAAGAAAATGGCATCTAACTATTCCAACTAACTAAGCGAGAACACGCAAGTGTTCTCGCCTTTCAAAAATCAAACCCAGAGAGGCTAGTGACAGCTGCTGCACAGTACACTACGTAGCAGCTGCCGCATTTATGGAGGGGATGTAAAAGAGCAACTGATTGAGCTGCACAGGACGTGCAGAGCAGATCAGAACTTTGTTTGTCATTGTGAGGTAGGATTCTAGTGAAGTTCCTTCCGTTACTTTCTGTTTGCCCCAAATGCAGGAGCACATTTCCCAAATCACGCCTGATGGCTGCTACCAAATGGCCAGAAGTTAAGCATCTCCTCTGGAACAATTTGTCCGTAGCGATCCAGGGAAAAAATCCGGTGCCCTTCAGCGAAGCTGGGCACAGTCCAAGTGCACTCAACTAAACACGCTTGTTCGTCCTTTGCCATTGAGCATGTTTCCTAGCCAATAAGCTGAAAGGAGTTTTATTCCACTGGAACAACAGGGGGCAGGCCATTTACAAGCGGTAGAAGAAAACCATGCATTGACAGTAGACGGGAATTTTGTAACACTTACAACTTCCTTGCAAACTAACCATGACAGGTAAATGAAACTGGGTGTGATGATAGAGTTGCCTTAGCGAACAATTTCGGCACTATTTTTTTCCTCGATACCTAGGCTAGGGCTACGCTAGCCCTGGAGCAAATACGAGCGATTCTTTGTCAACGAGACTCCCGCTGACACACGCTAATGAGGAAACCCAAGACACATACAACTTTGCTGTAAAAGGAGGCGCGCACACCTGCCACGGTGGCTCAGTGGCTAAGGCCAAGTTATGCTGCTGAGCTCAAGGACACTGCGGGATCGATACCAGGCTGCAGCGGCAGATTTTCCAATGGAGGCGAAAAGCAAAAACTGTGCGCTAAGATTTTGGCGCACATTAAAGATCCCCAGGTGACTGAAATTATTCCATAGGCCCAGGTGTGTCTAAACCCCGCAAACAATCAATCGATCACAGGTGCACGCATGTGCCCCCTCACCTGTGGGTACGGGGAGAAGTACCAGGGCCGGATGCGGTTGCGTCCCAGCTCGATCATCTCGATGTTCTTCATGCGGGTGACGATGTCGTCGTGGTGCGCCACCATGCTGCCCGTGGAGCGGGGGCAGGGCGTCGATGAGTCCTGGGAGTCCTGCGAGGCCACCGCCGGGAGCAGAGCCTTCCCAAGGGGCACCACATTGCGTCACCCGAACGACCGACCTATACACGTGCACTCGCCCACCAGAGCGACACTGGGGCCCCTTTCGAGGGACCTCGTATAAAGAACGACACACGGCTGCGGACCACCTTGCATGCGCTTTTCTTCCCACTCGTTTACACCACGGCAACAGAACTATGCCCACCGAGTGCACAATTTGGGAATGCCATTTCTTTTATCTTCGTTTCATTTTATCTTCTCTGTCCCTTAATGACACAGACAAGAAATCTCAGGTACATAGCATCGACCACCTGTCACGACTGAGAGTACGGGAAGGATTAGAAGGGGCGTTCTCAGCAACCATAAACGGACAAGTGCGCACAGTGGTGGTCCCAGTGAAAAAACAAGCTCTTCACTCGTCATGCCACAAGGCATGATCAAACTGTAACCTGGCTCAAGTGGACACTCCCTGTGTACTAATACCCGCAAACTCTGGTTCTGTTTAAAGGCTTCTTTTTTTACCTGGCATAAGGCGGAGCTCCACAGTAACAAGCCCTCATCCAGAACAGACAGAGATGTGACACTGGCAGCCGCGAGTCGCTAGTACAATCACCAAACCAGGAATTTGGGCTTCCAGGTAAGTAAGAAGCAAATATTTTTTCTCTAATCACAACTTTTTCTGTCTTCCTTTTCTTCCAGCCCTCAAAAACTATCAAAATCTTTTCTCAGACTCTACAGCAGCAGATAGTTGAGCTTTACATTTATACATAAGGATCCAATGCGTGCAATCTCGTAGAATAAAAAACTGTGCCGGCCGATTCATATGCCAGCCTATAACCAATCTCAGAGTCAGCTAGCTGCCTCTTCCCAATAGCAAACACCAAATAAGTATCCCAGGTCAATGTGATTCCCACAGCTTGTGCGAGAAAAAAAGAAAAGAACCCCAAAGTGGTGGTGACCTCTCCCAAGAAGCACTGATCAATGCAAGCCAAGCTGTTCCGCATTAAAGCAAGGAACAAAGTGCTGCCAATTCTCAGATCCAAGCACACTAGGTAGAGTAGATAACTCGGCGATTAATGGGCCCCATGGATGACTAAAAGGAAGTTTGTGTCAAAACAGAGAGTGCACTCACATCATTTTCAGTGGCAGGAAATTTTCGCTTCCTTCCGGCAGCCTTTTTAGGTGGAGCTCCATTCTGCAAGGAGCGGAGGGAAAAAGAGGAGAGAAATGAGAAGCTGACAACCAGATTCAGTGCTGGAGCTGTCATGGTCTAAATCATCAGCATGACAAGGTGATATTTCTAAATGCACATTTGTCGCGCCCAACCAAATTTCCTTTGCTGCACAATTTCTGTCACCTTTGCATCGAAAGCCTCGGCCACAAGAACAAAAAGCTTTAAAAATATCCAATCAATGTTAAGTACAGTCTTTGTCAAAATTTTCTAGGCCATGCCGAATGCGCACAGACCACAGAAAATTCAATGCGCAAGGTTACGTCCCGAGCGAGGCTGAAACATTTTATGCTAGAAAGCGAGAGCAAACACCTTTCGTTCTTACTCTCATAAAAAAAATTTCCCCACATTAAAAGGTTAAGATTATTCTTTCCATTCTTGGTGGTCCAGAAGGCTTAGCATTTGCCTAGAAAATTTCGACAAAGACTACATCACACTGATTTCATTTGAGCGTACATTAAGATTCATGCATTACCCCTCTTCTCTCTCCCAACCCTTCACCATCTCTTCCCTACGACATGCAAGATTTTGTTTTTTTTTTTTGCACCGTGCTGATGAGACGTAATTTACTGGACAGCGTCTTTAGGAAATTCAGCCTTCCGAAGCTTACTGCTGAAATGCACACACAACTGAGGGCAGTCTATTAGACTTGCGATGTGTTTTTTCCAATACATCGTGCAATGGCAGCAATCCATACCTTTGCGCCATTACGAGTACACAAAAATGTGGCCCGTCAACATTTCACACCGCACCATCAATCTGGGCCTGCAGCCGTCGCCTAGCTACTGCCTTCACATCAACAAAACGGGACGCATTCTCTATACCGATGTCTGACATTTTGAAATCACAGCCAACGTTCAGAGAACCCAGCCTTGTGCATGCGTTTTCATGAAGCGTAGGTCAGAACCGTGAAATAACTGCACACATGCAGTAGCACTATACACCGAACACAAAACACTGAACCGCACTGAACACCAAACCCCATTCAGAACACTTCTCCTGCACAAGGGGAAAGGGGGGTGAGGGGGTGGACCTAGAATATACTTGCTAGCTAAAAGCACCTCTCAAGGCCACCCGCACTAACCTCCTTAACAGCTTTGCTCACTTCCGCCGTCCTCGCCTTCTTGCTCCAAATCTCAGAGTTCTGCAACAGAGGGGGGGAGGAGGGGGAGGGGGACACAGGCATACCGATCATGAACTGACTTCAACACACACAAGACGGGGAAGTCTTTGGTGCGGACCTGCGCGTCATTAAATGGCAATGCGCAGCAAAGCCTAACCGTTGGCCAATACTCCTCCTCCACAGGCCGTCGCCACTTTCCTGCTTGATGTTCGGCAGTTTTACTGTTGAGCCCAACGACATGCCAAGTAACGTCAAACTTGTTACACATCAAGCTGTGGATACTTGTTAACGCCGTTAGATCTCAGAGCATAATGTTAAGCCTAATGTCGGGGAAGTCCCCAAGGCAAGCGTTGGCCAATACGTTGCTGCGGGCATGTGTCATCATCTCTGTTTGTCTTAACGTTAGGTGGCCTAATGATGTGCCAAGAAACACCAAGCTCGCTATACATCTAGCTGCGGGTACCAGTAAACGTCGTTAGACCTTGCAGTGTAATGTTAAGCCTAATTGCAAGACTATCCCACGAAAGCGTTTGCCAATGTACCGCTGCGGTGTAGCCACTGGGAGGATTAGGAGCCATTTGCTGCTACAGACACCAGACGCTATCTTTTTCACTCAGTGAGCCATTTAATGCTCTTGCTTCAACAGATGGCCCGTCTACAAGCCCCCCGGCCATCTGTCTGAGCAACTCGGTATTTGGTAGTGCACTCATTCTAGGGGAATGGAAGGTCCAAGGAGCTCAAAGCGTAACAGCACCTCAACTTTTCTCTCTCCCGTTACTGCACTAGCGGGGCTACACCGGACGTCTATGGGGAAAGTGCAAGAGGGTTGGCCCCAGAAACGCAGGTAAAACAAACGAGTACCCCATGCACAACGGGTCACCCCGTGTCGTTATGCAGCCTAGCGGCCCCGGTTCATGCAAGGGCAAACACATTACCAGAGGAAAGACTTTACCGAGCGTGAGCGTTTACGCTGCAAGGACAAGAAGAACAAGGCCAACGTAAGAAAACACACTTCAAAATCAGCATCAACAAAGTCAAGCCCCAAAACTGCCAAAACAATGTGCCAATCGCACACACACACAACGACCGCCTATACAGCCCATTCTTGCTCTGACCTAGTTTAAAGAAAATCCATCTTTGTGCTTCACCTACTTCAGCGCTATCTCGTCAGGAGATCGCCCATTAGCTCATCATCACTTGTGTAATACCTGTGCAACATGAGCGTTTGAAAGGACAGTTCAGTTGAATGACCTTCGAAATTTCAAATGCCATTCCAACTGGAAGGAGTTCCACAATTCGCAAAGGTAGTTGAAAGTTTCCGCGTTCTCACCCCCTTGTTTTAGTGTCCTTCCATTCTTTCCAAAAATTTAATTTTAGAGTTAAAAAGGGCTTTGTCCCAGCCCCTTTGTTGTCCCGTTTTTGCCTAGGTATAACCCAGCGCAATTCAGTATTACACACAACTAACTAGCACATTCTACATCCTTTTGAAGAAAAAAAAAACAATTATTAGTGATCAAATTGATTACATGTTCAAGTGCAGAAAAAACAGCCAGTTTTCTTTTTCTTTTCCTTGTAATCATAGAGCAAGCAATAGAGAATAAAAACAAGTGAAAATTATGAAGATTGTGCACTGTAAACACGTAGTTTTACTCGTAAATAATCGTTTTTGTGATTACGGCATGCACAAACTGCGCCCGAGAGTACTACCGTTCACGTTTCAAAGGCCTTTGAGAATCTCAAAGGTCGTTGGTGGCGCTCCTTCGACTCAAATGGCATTTCAACCAAAGGCCTTTGAAAACGTCGTGTAGCAGCTCAAATGTGTCATTTGGGTCAAATGACATTCGACTCGAAAGCCTTCGAAACGCTCACGTAGCATGGGTATAACAGACAAAGTGTCATCAGTTCTGATCCTTTGACCACTCTCTCTCGTGTTCGCCTTTTGTCTGCGTTCTCCTTATTTACGATAGCGCCACGCCAAATTACAACTCCCTCCCTTTTCTTTTTGTTTGCACAGCAAAGCGCAGTGCAGACTCAAACTGAAACCAGTAGCAGGAATGCATCACAATTCAGTGGCCTCCACTTAAAAAGAGCCCGGATATCAAAACGCTGCAATGCAAACAGCCGTCTTACAAATCTGACCAAAACAAGCAAGTTGAACCAATTTTCCTGCTTGTTACCAGTTTGTGGGCCATTTCAAGCTCTTCTGTGCATCTCCAGTACCAAGCCAGCTCATAAAGACAAAATGCAAGTTTGTTTTGTTGTCTTCTATGTTTATGCGTTCATTTGTAACCTCCATTGTTTATCCCACCATTCTTACTGCTACAAAAAGAAATGCGCACTAAATTCAAGCGCAAATAGCTCATTCTGCAGGCTTATAATCCCTGTTAAATTTGCATTCAGTTTTGTCAGCTGCAGCCAACCGCAACAAACGGCCCATAATATGACAGCAAGTTCAGTGCGAGAAAGCAGCTGGTGCGTTGCATGCCTACTCTCTGTTTTCCTAATAATTATATAGCTTATTTGAGCGAATTTTGTGTTAAAAGTGGCGTCAGTGTTATTCCAACGAGGCAATCGTTCGAATGAACCAAAGCCGCAGTGTCCTACCGCGGTTAACGATACACCTGCCCATACACCAAGGTGCCACTTAAAACGCCTCTAAGGAGTATATACGGTACTTCGCAGCAAAGCCAAAAACCCAAGCTTGTGCCCTCTCAAGAACAATGGGCACTTCCGTTCCGGTTGCAGGCACGACAGACTGGCCGAAAAGAGAGCGTCGGCCGGCCACAGAGCCGAGCTCATCTCAAGTGGAGGCCGCTGCAGTGGCCAGGAGCGGCCAACGGGTACGGGAGGTGGTTCCGTACCTCCTTGGCCACCTCTTTGACCACCACTGCCGGGGGAGGTTCGCCGGGCGATTTCTCGGCCCACGATTCCGTGCTGGCCGGGGGGAGCGCCTTGTCAACAGACACAAACAGAACACAACGTAACCAGGGCGCAAGAATAACAGCAGGGGGGAGGGGGCACCACAAGCATCGGGCAATACCAACAAAAGAGGGGGAAAAAAAAAAAAATCAAGTGTGCGGGCGGGGAGAAGCAAACCGGCAAATGAAAATGGGAAAACCAGAATACAGGACAACCTACGGTGCCCCTGGACTACATGTGAAATCTAAGGCATCTGCAAGCACAGGCATCAGAGATAATAAATGAGGTGCTTTGCTTTTACGAGCAATGCTGCCGCTTACCTGCTGCGAGCAAGTTTGTTTACCAAATGAACATGCAGCGAGAAGTCGGGGAGTGCACTAGGGCCATAGTGGCACGTGAGTGGTGCGATTCTTCCTCTTGTTTCAGATAGCCATGCATCATGACTACGGTGCAGAATGCGCTCGGTGTTTTACAGTTTCCAGATCCCCACCACATATGCTTAACAATCACTGGTACATCTCACTGTGACAGTCACTACTGGGATGCATCTTTCACGTTGCACACAGTGGCCCATCCAAGAATTAGCCAAGCGACTGCGGCATCTCTCTCCTAGCAGACAAGCAACACGCCATAACGAGTACTCTTGACCTTCTCAGAATTTCCCTCTCCAAATTCTCAATTTGAAGGGACACTGACGTGATTCGTAAATATTGCGGGATTACTAGCACAAATTGTAGTTGGGAGTCTCTAGGCCACGTTTCAACCACTCTCACTCTGGATAAACGATAAAAACAGTGTTTATTTGAGCTAGTCTACGCAGTGCAAGCAAAAACAGGAGCTTGACAAATTCACTTCAGTGTCCCTTTAAACCACTTTGTCGCGTACATTGCTGGGGGGAACTCTCAGAAACAGCAACAGCTGCGAAAGTGAAGACTGCTGGAGACTGAGAATTCCTCATTTCCAGCTCGCCTGTCTTTCCTCCTTTTCTTTTTTTTGCCTTCAGGTGCAAGTAACCAGGTTCTGCACCAAGCTTCCCCCCCGGCCAAACCGCAGTTACTCCCGAGAAATCTAATTACACACTCCAACCAAAGATACAATAAATGGAGAACCCGAGAACATCGGGTTCCCCATTTATTGTATTTTTGGTTGGAGTGCGTAATTAGACTTCTCAGACATAACTTCCCAACCAGACAGACCTCTACACGTTCACTCCTCTAACAGCACGGAAGCAGGAGAAGGCAATGAACTCATATGATTCCAGAGACACCCAACTAATTTGCCCCCTTCCTGCGCCGCTGACTGGTTGTAGAATGACGCGCCAAGTAGCAGTAGGAGAAGAATAAAAAAGAGAGGAGCCACCCCTCGCTTGAGCGAGAGAGCAGTCCACTCACCTCCTTGACGGATCCCTTGGCTTCCGCAGGCGACTTCTGGGGCCACGTGTCCACCTGCATCGGGGCCGCGCGTGCAGAGCCATCTTCACACGGCAACCACCCAAAGCATGTCGCCCCCCAATCATGCACACCCCTTCCCCCCTCTCATCGGGCAAAACCCTGGCCCTGTGCACCCCGCCTTTCCCCCCACCCAGCACCCTGCCACCCAGTCTGTGTTTTCCGGCCAGCCAATCGGTGTGCATGACACTGCACTTCAAGTCACGCCAGCAGCACGACCACTGACCCAAGCTGCTCCGAGAAGGAGACGTCTCGTCTTTCCCACTTACGGCCAGTGGACGGTCCTAAGACAGGGAGAAAGCGCCTCGAAACAAACACTCTAACGGCAGGAGGTTGTGAAAACAAACAAACAAACAAAAACGAAGAAGATGCAGGCCATCAGGCGTGCAGTGAAATGAGCGGCTTGTGCTTACGGGAGGGGGAGGAGGAGGAGGAGGTTGGCCCTGAAATGACAGAAGAAGGCACAAGGAGGAGGAAGAGGTCACTGGAGAGTCATGTACATGAAACAGTGGTTCCTCCTTACAGGGGCAGCAGCAGCAGCAGGAACAGTGGGGGGAGGAGGAGGGGGAGGCGGGAGGGGAGGGCAATCCTGAAAAGGCAAGCAATGAGGGAAAAAAATGCTGTCGTTGGTTTCGCTTGGGACTCACAGGAGCCTCCACGAACCCAGTTGCAGCAGACTTGCATAGTAATGATCCCATGTAGAAAAGCAAACAAGATTTTAATCGTGCGCTGTACTAAACTGAACTAGGAGCATTCCATATTGAACATGGGGTGAATGTTGTTCAGAAAGGTCAGTATGAGTAATTCTGGATCAAACTAAATCTCTTTCTCCCACAGCTGTCTTTGAAAGATAACACAGGTGAGATGTTTTAGATTTTCTATTTTTTTCCTCCACCAATTTGATGTCCACGACAGAGCCCATGGATTAAGGCCCCACAGCTTCAATGACAAGCCACTAGAGAAGCGGGGTTTATATACTGGCCACCGATCACATTTTAAGCATTCAAGGTGTACTTACTACAACCACTAAACTACTGCTGTCATGAGGTTATGCAGCAGCAGGAATGCAGCAATGAGTCACCACAGTTCCCAGACACACTCCTCTTTTCTCTTTTACTTCTTTCCGAAATAACAAACGAAGCCTCACAAACTCACTTGCAAAATAACATCTCTGTATTCCACGCCCATACCAGTGTTAGTTGCGGTGGTAACTACAAAATTTGTTGCATCCATCGTGGGAAGACAGCAAAAAAAAAAAAAAAAGTCAAAGAAAAGATGGAAGACAGAACCAAGATAAAGAAATGCCTAGTGCTGGTACAAAATCTGTGGTTCCTTCTCTTACGAAGCCAATGAATGTCACGCACTCATGCTTCTGAGACTTTCCTCGTATGTGCTGCACATAATGATACGACACGTACTCGCTTTAGATCGTACGATGTGCTCTTTCTGCTGTGTTTGTGCGCGTGCTACTTTTGACACTTTGTGCCTGTGCCGTCCCTGACATCAAAATGGTAGTTTACGTGTATAGCCGCTGTTGAAAATGACCTTTAATGTGACAGCCTAGTCAAGGTTTAGCTAACTTGCTGTTGTTCAAGCAATCTTTCCCTCCGACCTCCCCTTTAAACCACTGCATTCAAGAAGAGCCAACGTGTTTGTCTACTGACATGCCTGGTTCTTTATTTTCCTATTGTTCTAATCGCATCTAGTCAACCTCGCTGTAGCGGCACATCCTGGGAAGAGCAACTCGTACTACAGTACTGCGAATAAATACACTTTTTAGATACATTGCTGTCCCTCACAAGCATTTGATTTGTGCAAAGTTCACTTGCATCACTATTAAATTTGCTTTACATTCCCTAGTGGGCCTACTCAATTCGTAGTCGATCTGACTTCCGAACTGTCCTATCTGCACACCAGACCCATGCACCTGCCATTCTCAAAAGAAGGCACTGTTCAGTGGGGCCACCGCAGGGCAGTGGGGGGAGAGAGAGAGAGAGAGAGAGAGAGAGACCACTCACGGAGGTGGCCGCCAGCAGGTCGGGGGAGCACGGTCGAGAGCCATTCTTGACGTCCTTGAGCGGAGTCTTGTTCTCCTTACGCGGAAGCTGCAACTTCTTGATGTCCAGACGCTCGCTTGTCACCCACTCGTCCAGACGCTTGTTGTCTGCACACAGGTTTGGGACCAGCAACATTCCTCATCACACTGCAGCGCTAACGGGCTGTCAAGACACTGCGGATTGTAGAAGAAGAGAGGTGTTGCCACCGTGGCAGGAAGCGCCTAACTACCGGAAGAAGAGGAACTCAAATGGGGATTTCGGAACTACTGTGCGTAATTAGGGCCACTACGCCTGTATATGAGCACACATATGCAACAAATGAGCACAGTGTGGGTGTCTCCTAAAACTACATCCTCAACAGAACTTGTGTGGTAGTTGAGAAACGAGAAGCCCCGCACCCAGTGAGCCAGCACAAGGACCACTTGTCTCTTACACTGTCAGCAAATATCATACAGTTGGTGTTCAATCAAAAACAGCACATATATGAGCTCAAGCAACCGTAGTACACAGGCCCAATGGGACATTTCGAGCACGGCAATTCATGAAAGACAAATGAAGTAGTAAATTTTTGCAGCCTCACTGACACCACGGCAGCATTTTCCTTACTAATGCTGCAACATGCAAGGGCAGGCAGGTTCACAGCGGTGAACTTGACAGTGACCACAAAGAGCTCACATACTTTCACTTGATTTGCGAGCTATACAACAGTTACTTGTGCGACAGCTCTTTCTTGCAGGATTACTAATCGCTACTTTGCTACACACCCTGTTACTCAATAAAAGGAAGGAAGGACGGTTACTCACAATCGATAAAGTGAACATAGTAGAGGCATTGATTCTCTGGAAGTTCTTTGATGCTCAATATCTCAGCAAGGGCTGGAAAAAGAAAAAGGAAAGTATGAAACACAGGCAAACACTCACGAGAACATCTGACCGACGTCTGGCCGTTTGCGAGCCAAGCAATGCCTCGCATTCAGTTACCTAAACGAAGGACATTGAATGTGTTCTTGTTTCCCATAAACTATGAGTGACCATTTACATTTTTATACGCGAGAAAAACCAACTAAAGCAACCCCAACAGCACCGAATGCTCACATAGAGGTTCCGAATATTTGCTTCACAAAGATATTGCACGAACTGAAGTCCTGAGGGCACATAAGTGACAGAGGCTAGGCACGAAGGCTCATGAGAGGATGTTTTCAAGAAAGCCGTGACACACGCCATCAACAAGTTTAATTCGACCCCCAGAAACTTAATTTTATGCCAGCTGTGCCGTCACTCGTGGCTGTAAAACGAAACAATGATTACACAGCCAATTGATCAGACAGTTCAGTGCCCGCATGCGTGTACGTGCATTCTGAACGCAAATTCATTGAGGAATTCGTAGCACAATCAATAAGCAGATTATTAATAAGGCAACAAAATTCTCAAAACAACCGCTGACAAGCTGTGATGGCCTTCAAGTTCGCCCCTACAAAAATTAATAAACCCGTTTTTGTTGCGCGACATCAGCAATACCATGCAAATTTTCATGCGAGCTGAGATAATTTACAACTCGGAATAACTTTCATTCGTCCGTGTTCACCGCGGATGATTTCGAGTCGTCTGCCACAGTTGCAAACCGCCAGCAGACGGCGCGGTCGCGCCGCCGGCAAGTAGTAGTTTCGTTTCTGCTACGCGCAAATGTATCAAGAGCTTTTAACACGAAGCTTACAGGGTATAGATCATAAGTGAAAAAACATAAAGGTCGCATTTTAACGCACACAGTCTTTGAAACTTGCTCAAGTCCTCGCTTTTAAACCCCTACTGCGAATCAATGAAACCGGCAGTCGCTTGGTGCCAAGACGGTCACCGGTGTCTTAACGAACAGAAAATTAACGCACTGTTGACGCTCGCAGAGCAATGTTGCTTATAAAAATCGCTGCACTTACGCCAGTCGTTACTATTCCTCATACGAACGGGCATCCGACATCCTTCGGTGACCTGGGGCTGCAATCGAAACCAATGAAACGGTGACGATAGGGTACTGACAACGTACAACCGTCGCCATCCAAAATACAACACACTGGCACCAGAAGGCCCAAAATTTTTATTTCTGCCTAGAGTTCAACGCAACAACCCCAAAGAGCCACAACGCTCACCATACACGTGCGAGGCATACAAATGTCAACAAAATCGCCAGCGCCCCTATGCGGCGCCAAAAAACCAAAATGGCCGACTCCCAGTGAATCGAACGCGGCAACTAAGGGCTCACGCTAAATCAGCGGCAGGGGTTACAAGCACATGCGGTACGATTTCGGAACCCTTGGAGGTTTAGGAGTGCGTTAAAAATGATGAGAAGCTAGCGAAATAGCGGCATACCGTAGATTCGTTTGAGTTTTCATGATCGGTTGTGTCCTCTGTCATGGTGGGTCACAAACGAATGCCGAGCCGCATTCTCATTGGCCCACGAGTCAAATTTCGACACATGAAATTATAACCGCTTAGAATCATTGTATTATCTACATATAAATATTAGTTTTTTATTTTAAGATTCAAAAACATAAGTTAAAGCATCCTAATTTAGGCTTTTAAAAAATTCTAATGTGACGTTTTTGTACGCAGCTGTTTCGTCATAATGACGCAGTGCGTAACATGGTATGAGTCATCGTCCCAACTTTGCAAAGCCGCCAAAGCCACTAACATAACGTTTATTCTGGCATACAGGTTTAATCTTTAACAACCTGTACTCAGAACGCGACAATAATATTGCTATTTAACGTAAAGTGCGACTAAAAATGCGCAAAAGCCAAGCGTTTTTTTTTTCTGACGTCAAACATACGTCACATTATTGCGTATTCAGCAGCGAATATGTAATAAATAACATAACGTCAGTACTTAAAAATAAAATAAGTTTCAAAAAATTTTGATATTTTTATTATTACAAAGGATAGTATTAAATTTTATTTATACGCATTATAGGCTCATTTGGTGTGCTGCGGTAATGTCAACATGGTAGCCTCCACTAGCAACTTGTGCGCTTTGTAGAGTTGCAGTGAACTGGAACTGGCACTGAGATCGCGAAAGCTGCTTCGCGCTTTTCTGTTTCAGTTTGCTGGAGGAATCGTGCCTTCCACAGTCATTTGCCAAGAGCTTGCCAAAAGCCCGGAGCAGTCGACATGGAGTCCTCGGACCTATTCGCTTCGGACCCCGACTTCTGCAAGCGTTGCGGCACCGTGCTGCCTCTTCCCGGGTTCGAGGACTTCGTCACGTGCAAAATGTGCAACGCCAAGATCGACGTGAGGAACTTCGACGGCCTCGAGACGACGTCCAGGGTGGTCTTCAACGACCGGAAGGCCGCCCTCAAGAAGGCAGCGCCCGCCTCGGCCGCCAAGCCCGCCGGGCCGCTCGTGGACCGCAAGTGCTCGCGGTGCGGCCACGAGGGCATGACGTACGCCACGCTGCAGACGAGGTCCGCCGACGAAGGGCAGACGATATTCTACTCGTGCCCCGAGTGCCTCTTCCAGGAGACGGAAAACTCCTGATGAGGCTGCGGTACTTCCGGCTCGAGCCGCACGATCCTTCGGGGACCGAAAATTGCTGGCGTGCGCGGGCTAGATTTCCTGTCAACTGTGTGTGTGTACTGCCAGAGTGAACGTGCGAAAAGAACCGGCCGCTAGTACAAAAGAAAAAAATATGCGCGCGCTATTTAAGCCGGTTATTCCACGCATAAGTCTTTCTCGTGTTACTCCCGTTGATGATTGTGTAAGTTTTGATGTAAAACCGAGCATTTTACCAGCGATGTGAATGATGCATTTATCGCGATATAGTTGTTACCACGTTTCTAATGTGGAGCCCACAATTCGTGCTGTAGTTAATTGCCCAGCGTTCTAAATCCTTCATGCAGTGGTATGTTAGCTGCTTGCGGAGTGACAGGGGAGACAATTTGACACACTGCTTCCCAAACATCAAACTAAGCTGTGCCACAAACTGCAGTCCGTTACAAGAAAAAATTTAGAGCCCTTTTACGGCTGTGGAGATGGACTACCAGTGAAAATCAGCTGGTGGATAACTGCTTTGAGGGTCCGCTCGATTCCCCCTGCACCTGTTGAACCAGTTTCCAGCAGTGCAAAGCCGGGTCTGCTGTCCTGCATAATCGGCGGAACCAGACCTGCACAAGCAGACCTCCCCGGCAGGGAGTGCAGGCAAGCCATGAACTCGTCCTGCACTTGTGGGCACCACCGGTCAACCGAACGGCCCAGTTCAGGTGCCGTGAGCTGCACCACTGAAATGAACGGTGAAGTGCTGCTGCACCGCCTGAACTGGTTCACGCGATGGTGCGACAAATGGACCCCGAGTTATGTATGGTGACTTACTATGTTGATCGAATAAAGACACGTAACTTCCTGAGAATTGATTCTAAACTTATTCTCACACAGTATGTTTCGGGATAGTTTTGGTAAAGCAAGAGTTGCAGCCATTTTACAGAGTAACCATACTCTCTCCGTAGACAGCCGTATATCGACAGCAGACTGGAATTCTGGTATGTTTGCAACTTCACTTTGAGATTTCGGTGGACGTCAAGTGTCTCCAGGTGGTCAAAATTAATCGGGAGCCCTCCACAGCAGCGCGCCTCAAAGCCCAGATGCAGCGTCGACGCGTTGAACCTCATAATCAATCAATCACTGTGAACTAATTAAGGCTAAAAAGGAACGACCACCGGCAGGCGCAGTTTGTGTCACCTAAAGGTGGACATGAACGCCTGCTGATGTGGGGGTGTAGGGTAAGGGGAACACAGGTAGACAGGAAAGGGAGGCTGTAAAATGCTCTGCAGCTCTCAATGTGATGTTTTTTTAGGGAAAAGTTACACTGAAATTGGCCACAAAGACGACTTTACCATTATGCTGAGCGGTAACTGAAACTCAGCGTAACGGTAAAGTCGCTTTTGTGGCCAATTTCAACCGAATTTTTTTCCAAATAACCGACACGAGATTGAGAGTTGCAGAGCATTTTACCTAGCTGTGAAGTGAGGAGGCACGACCTGATCTGATAGATGCGCACAATTTTGGACAAAACCCAGCTCCAGTCAGCTTTGTAGAAAAAAAAAAGAAATGCAGGCCTCTTCCCGGAAGCCCGTCCATAAACCCGCTGGGCCCAATGTGAAACTAAGACATTTTTATTCCAACCATTTAGGCGAAAGCGGGTGGAAGTCAATGGGAGAGGCTTTCATCCTGCTGTAAACCTAAATAGGCGGTTGATGATGATGATGCTAATGAGCAGCAGAAACCAGTGGCGCCATAATCGCCGCAAAATAAATAATGACCATTAACAGTGACAAGGCGCTTTATAATGAACCACAGCTAAGCACTAAATTTTTTATAGCAGAACACATTTATAACCTTGTCGCATGGACAATTTAAATGTCGCCAAATTTGTTAAACTCAATTTGGATTTGGTGCAGCCGTACAGCCACGTTTGAGTGCAGTTCACTACAGTTTCATGTATTTAGCGACATAGGCACACTTGAGGCTGCTATAAAGTGCAATTGAAAGCAGGCACCTTCAATTAAGGTGAAAGGTAACATATCTGAATTTGAAGCTTTTATCATTTACTTGTAAATTTAAATGCCGAGTAATTATGGGGGGCACATTTTTGTGTTGTGCACGTAGTGTCGTACACGTAATTTAAGTTCAAAGTAGCAAAATAGCAGAAAACGAAAACCTCATGCGTCGCATTTGGTCTTACTAAGCAAAATGAAGGGCAACTCTCTTTGCGTTGACCATTAACACAAAATGGGCACTGTGGCGGCAGCATGGGCCACATGGCCAGAATGGCATGGCATTTCCACAAGTTTCAAAAAAACTGCACCGCATGCGTTTGAAGTTGGAGTGACCCTTTCCTTCATCCTTTCTCGTTCCTTCACTGCCTGAGGAGCGCAGACGAGAACTTTCCAAGCCGCTCGCAATGACGCCTTGTCATGGGTAAAGATTTTCTCCCCCGACGTTTGCTGAACTGTGAAGAAAAAAAATAAGTTGTAGGAGTCCCCACAAAGGGGTCCTGCATGGCCTCCGAAAAAAGTAATTTTGTGTCTCCATGTGCCTTTCACTCCATGAGCCGCGTTCACGAGCATATCCTGTCCATACCGCAAGTGTGTCCTTTTTAACTTTGCCACTGTATAGTAACGCAGCAATTCAAGAGGAGGCTGGTCTTATTGCGCAGCAGAAGTCTCCACAGATTGGGCGTTTTTCAGTTGAAGCTAAGTGAGTGTGTACGAGTTGCCACAACTGTGCTCATATCGTGTCAGTAGCGTTTACTATAAATGTGACACTTTTGTGTGGGTTTACTCTAATGCAGTAAATGTTCAGTGAGGAACGTACAGTAAAATTGTTGCTCTGCGGTAAATAATGTGAACACCTTATTTTAAAACAGTGAGAAACAATGTCGCTCTCTCACAACTTGCTGCATGTAAATTACATGTGCCAAAAAAGTGATGTTAGCCGGGCAACAATGAAAATGAGTGCTTAGACTTTAGATATTATGCAGAAGCACCAATATATCCGATCTATTTCAACACAGTGCATTAGCTCGGAACTGTGAAAATAAAAGTGTTGAAATTGCAAATACATATCCTGCTGTTTCATGGTTTTGATAGAAAGGCCAAATGCATGCGTTAGGCATTTCACCGAAAAACACAGACACACGGCCGAAGAAATCACACTCCTGAATCGGAGCAGTGGATAAGTTGCGTTAAGGTTGTGTTTTAAACGACTTTGTCTTGATACCTACTCTGCACTTACCCATTTTTTTTTGGGACAGTGCTAATTTTTATTCAAGAGTTCGGAGGCTAGAGCGACATTTAACACCCATTTAAACCTGAGACACCCTGCCACATTGTGAACTCGACTAATACATAGTGCATGCACCTAAGCTACCAATTAGTACAATAGCAGGGTTCAAATTGCTTTTTTAACGTTCCATATTTGTGAGAATGAGGTGCAAATTTTTCAACACTATTTGTTGCTTCAGGCATTAGCATGCATTAAGACAATAAAACGAGAACTAGCAGCTGATGAAAAGAACGCAATGCAACAGAGCTCACCTGTAAGCATGCCTAGCTACTTACTTAAAAGCATATCTGTATCTTGTGAAGTATTTTTGAGACAAATAAGGCTTGATTGATTGATTGTAGGGTTTAACGCGCCGACGCAACGCAGGCAATGAGGCGCGCCGTAGTGAAATGCTCCGGATTAATTTTGACCACCTGGGGAACTTTAACGTGCGCCGGAATCTCGTACACACGGGCGTTGTTGCTTTTCGCAGCCATCAGAAAAGCGGCCACCGTGGCCGGGAATCGAACCCGCGACCTCGTGCGACAAATGAGGTCAATAGTTGACCAGTTGGCACATTAGCCAGAAAGAGTGATATTTTTACATGCCGATTTATGCGTGCTGTATGCAATTTGTTATTGTATTTATTTTATTTATTTACATGTTAATATTTTAACATAACCTTGCACGTGTAACTACAATAGCTGCATGCACTAAATTTATTATTACTGCATAATAATTGGCAGGAGGTGCAGACAGCATGCTTCGAACAAGACTTCTCTTTTTAGGAGAGAGTCGTTTACTTCACTTGGCTCGTATATACATCTATTTGTCATAATGTTTCCTCATGCAAGAGTATTAACTCTATGCATACAAGCAAGCATTCACTGCAGACATGAAGTATTCAACTTGAAAGGAGCTATAGAATATAGAACACCTGCACAAATGGCCCTTCCTAATTATGACAACGTACATGGAGATAACTAGTCAAATAGAACCATAAAAAGAAAAAAATACAAAATTATAGGGAGTGAACTTAAAAAATAAATATTATGCATGCATCTCACACACCTGCACCACAAAACGCAGAGGCAAAAGTAGAAAAGTCTCAGAGAAAAACGACGACGGAAACACGGGTGGAAAAATTACGGGGGATGCAAAGAACAGAATGTAAAGCCAAAGCCTGGTTGGGTGAGCTGTTTATCAGCGGCATCAAAGGGAACCAAAAAGCCGACTAAGTGGCCCGTAAAGGCCTTCTGCACCTGAAATACCGCAAGGTGTATTTTACAAAAAACAGAAGCTTCTGCCATGGCTCACCACTTTTCCGTGACTGAAAGATACCGTCTGTGGAGTAACTTGCAAAATACCCACTGCTTTCTGCACACTATTGACCCAGAATTGAAGTCAGATCGACTCCCGAGACGTCAGCTCCCTCCTAAACTGGAAACGTATCATCGCCTAAGGCTGAACTGTGCATATATTTCGCCTTGGAGCGACGCCAAATCTGCACTGTGATAATTGTTCTTGTGTGGAAACAGTTGAACACATTTATTAGAATGTGCCGCCTACATGGAACCGCGATGCCACTTCTTTGAAAACATTGAACGTCTGGAACAGGGACCAATAACTCTCAAGATTATTTTAGGACCATGGATTTGTCCCTCGAAGCAGCGCCAATTAGCTCTACGGAGTCTGTTCTCTTATTTGGATGACATTGGCCTACTTTCAAAATTGTAAGTTACATGAAGCTCAGACCAAAAACCAAATTTGTGAAAGTCCGTTATCGCATAAAGTCCACGACAGTGTTTTGTCTTTTCCTTTCCTGCCCAGCTCTTTCTTGGGCCTTTTCTTCCCCCATGCCCATACCTCAGCAGAGAAGCATGTAGGCAACTGGAAACGCCGGCAAACCTCTCTGCTTTTTTAATAAAGAGCATTCTCTCTCTCTCTCTCTCTGCTTTTGAACTTTGCGCCACGCCCGTTACCACTGGGTCAGCCACCTAGACAGCACCCTCCGAAGCTTGTTCGTTTAGAAAGCCTGTAACATATAAGTGCTTAGTCTTTATAAAAAGAAAACCAGAGTCCTTTCACCAACCGTGTGAAGAGCGCACTGTCCAGTGAAACTGTTGCTCTGGTGGGATTTAGCCACATTGGGAATTTGATATATGTTGAACTGTGAGGACAGCGGAGAGAGGAGGGCAATGTGGGAAAGTCAGCTTACAAAGCCCAAGTTTATACACCATTCCTTAAAGACGGCTTCACCTCTTATACGTACGCCCATGCATTGCTAGGAAGACATTTTTCAGGGGCAATGTAAATTGTCTTATATCAAAATATTGAGGCCCTAGAACTTTGGTTCTCTCGCTGAAAATTGGTCGACGCTCGCGCCATTGAGTTTCTCACTAGCTCACATTTAAAAACTGCATGCCGTAGACCATCTTTCCTCCATGCCGTAGACGGTCTGCTGGATCCCAGCAGAGTTCTGATCTGTTCCGGATTCTGATCCTAGCCGTAGACAGCTGCGCTGTAAAAATACTTCTGCAATGATAATATGCAAATAATCACTACTATTGTTATGACGTCACTACGACGCCATTTTTTGCCGTCTTTCAAGGAGATTGCCTAAAACATGCCTAAAAATGCGGGAATATTGTCAAATATGCAAATAATCACAACTAATATTGTTATGACGTCATGATGACGTCATTCTTGTTGGTTTTCTAGAAATTGCCTCAAAAAGCGAGAAAGTAGTTCCAGAACTTTCCACGTCGTTCGCTCTACAACGGTTCAAATAATCATATCAAAAAAAAAAAAAAAGAAAGGCGACGTTGTCGGCTGGCCGTTGGTGCGTACGTGCTCGACGCCTCCCTGTTCTGCGCGCTCGTGCTGGTCCTGCGTTTTAGTGGGTGCGCTGGGCACAGACTGTGTGCTTTTTAGCCTTTGAAGTGCAATTTGTACGGCTGTGCTGCCTGCTTGTGAATGCCTACCGAGCGCGTGAAGTGTTTGCCCATCGACCGTTGTAAGTATGTATTGGACTGGACCTACACAGCCACTTTGGTGGAAGATTAGCTCGTTGAGGGAAGCTTCCGTTGACTGCATGGTTTTGCTGGCCTGCCTGGCTTTAGTCCGGGAGCACACTTTATCGAAATGATGCTTTAGTAGCTGGAAGTACCGGCCTTGACTGAGAGGCTTCTCCTTAAAGTGTCATTTCTTGGCGTCCACCTAGCTGCATAGTTGCGCTTTAAAAGCGAGAGCTCAGCCTCAGCTGTTCGCGCCGACCCCATCCCGCACATTTCTTCCTAAATCATGTGTTATAATTGGGTAATACACGATACCGGATATTATTTGACGGTATTTGACGTTGCGGATGTTTTACATCGCGAAATCAGAAGAACGCACGCAGGGCAAGGTAGAACTCTTGGAAACATTTCTCGCACTAAGCTAAAGACTGACTGCGCAGCAGCATACTTGCACATGTCACTTGTGTGTTCTGTGGCAAATTTGTCCTGTCAGTCTCTTGCTTAGCGCAATTAATGTTTTAGAGCTTTCCAGCGGTGGTTGAACACTGACAATTAGCATACTCTGTTTATCGATCCTCTGGCTACAACGCGTCGAAGTAGGTTCGCCAGAACATAGGAAGTTGCAAGAGCGGAAGCTTCGGCGAGTTGGTAATACATTGCATTGGTGGGAAGCGCGCGGGGACAAAAAAAGAAAACAAAAACATAGACGAGACGAAGCGTTTCGTCTCGTATATTTTGTTTTCTTCTCATGTCCCCGTGTTGGCGCTTCCCGCCAATGCGATAGGAAGTTCTTTAAGTATTTAGAACACAGTAGTAGCACGTCCAGCGCAAGCCTCTTGTAGTCTAGCTGTAGGCGTATCGCTCTAGATGCCTATAAAAGTGTCGTCGCGCGTATTCAAAGAGCTTAAACTATTTGTAATGTCGGTTTCATGCGTTTGAAGTTCACGAAAAGGTGACGCCATTTATCTTGCCTAGCAGTGTAAAATGCTTACGCTGTTTCCTCAAAGTTAGTTTGCAGACTGAGCTTACATAGCCTGCCGAGATAATCGAGCAGACCCTAATGTGTTCAGTATCAGTAGAGGTCGTTACATCTTTTTCTCTTTTACAATGATAGAGACGGTGCTGCAAACCAAGCTCAAACTGTATCATCCAACGGGCTACCTTACTGCACTGAAACCGTTGCGGCAATTTTGTTTGCCAATTCCTGTTTTATTCACCTGGCACAATGCTTCGTATGACATCAAAATAGGCAGCATGCGAGCACTCAATTCTGCCCTCCACTTTCTTTTCGTTGCAGGACTGTTTGCATCTGCGTGCGCGCAGTCTGAAAATGGCCACCGCTCGTCCCTCTCCACCCCGGGGGCACGTCAGAAGACCGCCCAACGGCCGGGACAGCGGCACCTCGGCTGTCAAAGTGGGCCCCACCGATGCAACACCCGAGCGACCGTCCAGTCGCAACACTGCGTCGCCGGAGGACAGCTGCGCCATCTGCCTGGGTGCCCCGGAGAACAAGTCGTTCACAGACAGTTGCTTCCACACCTTCTGCTTTGCTTGCCTGGCCGAATGGGCCAAGGTGAAGGCCGAATGCCCCCTCTGCAAGCAGCGGTTCAAGAGCATCATCCACAGCGTCCGCTCACTCGAAGACTACGACCAGTACTTCGTCAACGAGCTGCAGCGTGCTCCGGAGTCCGTGGCGGACTACTATGACCGGAGGTTCCGGTACACAACCACAATGACTGCTGGGTGGCGGGAGGAGGTGATAATGCGTCAGCATCAGGAGCGCGTGAGGCAGGCCACAATAGCGGCGCAGTCGCGCAGGCAGCAGGCCCGGTTCATACCCCGAGGAGCCATAACCAGCGCCGAGCGGCAGGAGCTCTACGGTCTTGACCTGTGGGCCGTACCCAGCTATTCTCACTTCCGTGAGTCGTCGCCACGCTTCTACCGCGAGAACCCGGCGTGCACCCACCGGCTTGTTCCATGGCTCAACCGTGAGCTGAATGCACTCATACCGAGCCAAAGCCGCGTCCGATCCACCATGGATGTCATAATGTCGCTCATTCTGGCCTACGACATCCGGCATCCGGCCTTTGCCTCCGCCTTGCGTCCCTTCCTCGACCAATACGTGGAGCACTTTGTCTACGAGTTCTACCTGTTTGCCACCTCGGTGCACGACATGGTCGGGTATGACAGGAACACCGTGTACAAGTCCCGCAGCCAGGCATACTGCCGGGGTGACCCCGTCAGCCGGTTCCGAGTGGTTCTGGCGGAACAGAATCGGACAGCGTCGCAGCCGACGACCGCCAGGCGGGAGTCTCCACAGCCGGGCCCCAGTGGTCTGGGAGCAGCGAGGCAGGAAGCGGTCACCGCGGTGGACAGCGACAGCGATTCCGACAGCTCCGACTGCATCCTCGTAAAGGTGGTCAAGCCGCAGCGAGAGCGGACGCCGGTCGTCATCGAGCTCACATCGTCGGATGACGAGGGGGATTTGTCAGCACCCGGCCCCTCCCAGGATCCCCAATCAGAAAGGGCGGCTGGAGCGAGCAATGCGAGCGAGTTTTCCACGTACCGCTGCCGTGCTCCCGAGTTTGACGACGTGACCACTTCCTCGCCCGATTCTCGTGTGTACCACGACGTGTCGCCAGTGTCCCACAGGCTCCCCCGGTCTTCGTGACATCTCACAGGCAGGCTCTTCGGAGTTTTGCGAAACGGGCGACACACCATCGGAATACGAGCGTCCCCAGATCAGAAACTCAAGGAGGCATTCCAGGTCCCCGCACGTCCGACGGCGAAGAACGTCTAGCAGCGAGACCAGTGTGGAGTCTACGTGGCGAAAGGCATCCACGAGCAGAAGCAGTTCAGGGGGGTACCCTCGACGTGCGCTTCGTGTTCGCAAGCATGAGCACGTCGTGGACGCGTGGGAGACCAGCTCGGACGAGGACGACGTGCCGGCTACTCAAGCGAGGACGCCGCGAAAGCTTGGCAGTGTTGTTGTTGCTGTCAACGGTGGAACGAGGCCACGCGACGCTGCAAGCCGGGAGCACCACTCCTCACGTCACCATCGCCGGGGTCGTGAGCACAAGGCCCGAACAAGATCGCCAAGGCACAAGTACAGGCGTAACAGTTCTTCACAAGAATTTTAGCTATTCCTGCATGCAGCTCATTTTACTTGTTTGTCAATGTAAATAGTGTAAATATGTTTTAATAAAGTCACTGCGGGCCTAGTGTAAAGCCGTGGTGTAGTTTTTTACGTTGAATAAAAATGTAAATAGTGTAGATACTTTTTAATAAAGTGACTGCGGGCTTGGTGCAAAGCCATGCTAGGGTTTATTTTTACGCTGAATAAACTTGTCTCCATCTCAAATGCTATCAAGTCCTAGCATTTTCGCTTGAACATACAACGCTCAGTTGCAGCAGTAGTTAACACCACATGACTAAGTTTTGTGAGCAATCTCGTATAACGTCGACATTCTTTGCACAGTTCATCCCACATAAGTTGTATACAGTTGAACCTCGTTTTAAGAGACATGGATGTAAGAGACAAATGGGTATGAGACACTATTCACCCACATGGTTGGCTGCCCTATCTTTCCCATTAAATTGACCTCTGTTATAACAGACATCGGATGTAAAAGACGGTTGGTTATAAGGGACAAGTCATCCTTGAACTGTAATCAATAATCTCGCTTGTAACAGACATTTTAACTGCAGATGCAGTGCCACCAGTCACTAATTGCAGTTGCTTCCAATGTGGAAACACAGGTGGACAACAGACGCCTGCAGTCGCTATTTATTATAACTTCAGCAAACACACAGTGGTTCAGTCAGCTGTGAAATGACGATGAGAAGCGCTGCCAATGGAAATGCAACTTACAGAAGTGGCTGAAGTTTACTGCCATCCATTGGAGCGCGACCACACATGCGGGCTCTCCCACTCGCGTAGCTCCCAATCAAGAAGCATCGCAGACGTGGAGTCCTGCCAGCGTATGAATAGCCTCACCACACAGCAGAAGAAGCTGTGCGCTCTGGCTATTCATCAGGCTTGCAAACTCGACATGTACGATTCATCTTCCACAAACAGTGAAAGGGAAAAAGCTTGTAGAATCGTTGTAAAAAACTAAATACAGTCATGAAGCACACAGATTAACATTCTGCCACAGTGCATTCCACCTAAGTTGTTTGTAGTACCATTACTGTTTGGTTTGCAGGACTTCCGAAACCGTCGTGGGTTGGCAGCCGAGGTGGTCAGCAGATAAATTATATGGCAAGCCTTTGTTTAATTAGTGCTGAAACAGTCATTTCATTTCATGGAATAAGCACGGCATTTGTTTGCGACATCTTTTAAACAATAACTCGGTCACTATTTATGAGTTCACTCGACTTAATAGCAGTTGCCTCGGTTTTCTTCAATCGAATGATTCCTAGATGTCATGAGGTTTTTTTATTTAAAACTTTGCTTTGCAGCATAATACCGTGGGGATGTGAAATAAAAGAACTGGAACAAGTCTTCACAAACAACACGTAGAAAAAAAAACCAGGCTATGGTGGTGCAACTCAAAAACACCGAACATTGATGTCTGTCGAACACATTATGAATGGCCAGGCTGAAGGGAGCATGAAGACTCGAACTTTCTTGCCACCTTCCCTCATCCTCCATTTTTTTTTCTTGCTAATACAGTCAATCCCGGATATATCGAACTCTAAGGGGATCGCGCAATAGTTTGATATATCAATAATTCAAAATATAAAAAATACCCACCTGGAGCTTCTCTGAAAACTCTGCACATCACTGAGAGCTTGGAGAGACGGCGACAAGCAGTAGCTTCCCGATTTGCTCTTCAAAGCTCGAAAAATATGAAACAGCACGACGCCCACCGCACTTTAGGTATTCAGCACGAAAAAGCACGTGAGCTTCGCTAGCTTCTTCATCTCGTCACGAAGTTCATCAAGCTATCTTCAAGCTTACCATGCCATTTAAATGAGAAAGCCAGTCACCGTCTACTGCGCCGCCAAGGCCACGAATTACAGTGAATGCAGACACAAGCTCGGCTAGCGTAGGCGGTTGGGAACGTCGTCGACATAGCTAGTAAGGTCCGCTTTTCCGGTAACGGCAATGCGCACCGCGATCGCCTCAGCGTCGCAATCCACCACAGCTTGCACGTCGTCGTCAAGAGTTACGAACTTGCATGCTGTTGTGGCCCCGGGATTTCGCACGGGAATGACGACAGCTTTCGGTAATTCACTCTCGAGGCACTCAACGCCGTTGCCTTTTGTATCCGAACGCCTCTCGTCTGGAGCCGCAACGCAGCTGCTTTGCTGAACCACTGCAGGAACACGCACACGAAACGCTCCAGGACGGCCGTGCTGCGCTGCCTTCGCCTTACGTCAGCTTGGTGCGCAGTTTCGTGCCCAAACGTGCTGCGAGGAATTTCAAATTTCGAATGCCTCTGCAACCGACGACCACTTTTCGCTGGCCTCCACCCCGTCTAATGATGTCCGCCTTCATCGTTAAATCCAAATCCTTATGTTCTTTTCGCGACCATGTCTCCGGAGACACGCCGCCGAGAAAAAAACAAACACGCACCACGCCGCGCAGTCTCCATGCCAGCAGAGCCGCTGCTGGGTAACAACATACAGTTTCTCTGTGTGGGTCACCGGTCTCCGGTCGGTATCCCCTTTCTATTTCGCATCCAATCACACCCTGCATTCTCATTGTCATGAGGCTATCCCATGCTAGTGTGTCGAGCAGGTGTTGAAGGCATTGAGTTACTTTGTAAGTACTGAAGGCCCCCAAAGTGACGCGACGTGCGATAAGTCATCGTCATCGCCCACAACTCCATCAGGAGAAGCACAGTTGCGGGGGCACTTGCGGCGTGGCGTTCGATATATGGAATGTGACGGTGAACAAGAGTTCGATACACGCGTACGAAAGTGCTATACTTTTGCAGTGGGATTTCTAAGGGGATGTTTAGACTGTTCGATATAAGCAATAATTCAATATATCCGGGATCGACTGTACAATAATTTGACAAGCTTCAGTGGAGCAAAGCCTGTCGAAAAGCACCTCGCAGCACTAAGCAGAAAGGAGGGAAAGGGTAAATTCAACTTGGAGTGCCACGCAGTGACAGCTCCTCAAAGCTTGCGGCCATGTGCCTCACCTTAGCCAAGAAAACTGCTTCTGGGAACCTACACAAACGATGCTGCAAAGAGTCTGCAATAAGCATTTTAGACTAAAGCCCGTACCCTGAAGAACTCAAACCCAAGAGTTCTTTTTCATATCTTTTTTTTAACACCACAATTTGGTGTTAACCATAGTGGGACAGCCTAAAATCCAGGCTGCTTGCAGCAGCAGAAAATTTTGAGATGCCCTGGGAACCTGGCATGTTTGCCATACAAGACTAAAACTTAGCCAGGATGTGCCGCTGAAGCGCTGCTACGGATACCTCGGGATGCATTTTCCATTCTCCGTTATCCAACCGCGGCTGTATTTTTATGCCCTATTTAGTTACGCCACAGACAAGTGAAGGGCGGCAAGATGGAGAGAGAAACTTTATTTAGCGATTCGAGTACGAGCTGCGCCGTTATTACGCGTAACGAAACATCCACTTTTACGTACCATACTTCAAAGGCGCAGAAGTTACCATATACCTTTTCTCCTTGTTTGTGCGGGCGAGGTTAACCGAAAGCTGCCATGAGAAGATGTGCACACTTTTTTAATTTCCTTACTGCTCGGTTTTCTTTGGCGTACCCGTTTAGCCTCTCGGCGAAGGCTACGGTGAACACTTTAATTGATAATCTGTCCCCAGTGCCTGTTTATAGCCAGCCCTACTTGCGGGACCACGACAGCAGTGTTTTAGGTTGTGTCAAGTGTATGCGCGTGCCACCAAATGAAAGAACGCTTTTTATTTAAACTTCATTCGCAAACGGTTCCAGTTAAAACATGGCTGCACAAAAGAGCGATGTTGATCCCTTGGTCAGACAATTGCTGCTTGTGCAATCAACCAGAGACCATCGATCTTTGTTTCGTGTTGTGCCGCGACGCGGTGTTTTTCTGGGACTTTTTGCAACTGGGCGCCTAAAAAGGACATTGACATCACTCCGTACACCATTTGAAGACGTTAATCAGGTGCCCTACGACGTTTTTTGTTCTGCTAGGATTGCTTAGCTTGTGGATATGCCGCATGATTGATTGGCATGCGAAACCCCCTAGGCCAACCAGGTGCTTTTTTCGGAAACAGGCAGCGTTGGTGGAATTTATGTGGCGCAAAGTGATCCACCAGAGTGGCTGCATCTTTTGGATGCGTGTGTCTGCTTGCTCAAGTTTTGAAATGGTGCCAATCTTAGATTGATGCGCTTACTGTTCCCTGTCTGTTATATTTTATATTGTGTGTCCATTGTCATGTCTGAATATGACTAAATTTTCCATGCATTAAAAACAAATACGAGTTCTCGGAGGAAGGTGGTGTTCTGCAGTCCTCCAACAGTGACGGTCTTTGCGGAGGCACCCAGAGTGTTTCAATGTGGGCAGCCAACAGGGACCACAGGGCGGCCTGTGGATTCTAGTAGGGGAGTGGCCAAGCTTGACCACGAGTGGGGAATATCAGGGGGGTAAGGAATCATCATCTCGACAGTCACGACATACCTGACAGCGTGGACAGCCAGTATACTTGTGTATGTAATAGAGAAAGAGACCACAAGGAAGGGACAATGTCTGCTCATGTCTAATATGTGTAGCGTGCCTGCGTGACATGAATTTCAAAGAGGGAAGCAGCTTTCCTGCTGCCCGGACAATGCCGAGATGTTTATGATGCATCGCTCTATTCTCCCTTGGATTGTGTTCTTCAGGCCATGGCCGAGGGTGGCCGGCGAAAGAGCGTTGTAGGCCAGAGTGTGAGCTCATTCAAGGTGGTCAACAGGATACCCAAGGGTTCGAACAATTTTCCACTCCTGTATTGAAGTTGTCAGAGTGGTGCTAAACTTCATGATGAACCGAGGCTTTTTTTTTCAAGGCGGAGAAGAAGGTGCAGTAAAAAAAACGTGACCACAGCATCGAAACTACAACTTCTCACATTCCTGCCCAGCCTGCTCGTAAAGCTGAAACAGTGGAAGACTGGATCAGATTTGCATGTGAAGTGCTGCCGTGCAAGAATGAAAATGTTTCATAATGTGGACCAAGGAAGATACGTTTGAGCCACGAGAAATAAACACAGCTCCATCAGGAACAATAGCAACGCGCAATGCAAATAAGCTTCAGTGCAAATAAGCTCAGTGTGTGACGTTTATTTCCAACATATGTCTGCCATGCAACGGCTGAAAGCAACGAGTGAAAATCAGCGCTACTGAGCAACATTTGTGCATTTTATTTTATAGTGGCAGAAGAAAATGTAAAAGTTTTTTACAGGCCCTCTCCAGGTTTTTCAGTTCCCTATCAACACACCGGAAACGCTTTTTAAACGTCGCACAGACAGCTAAGGCACTAGAAGCATTATTCCATAGGGCATTTCTTGAATCACAGCGTCACAAAAGCTACTAATTGAAAACACCTCTGCAATTATTAGAAAATTTGGCCGCCCAACAGAAGCTACACAGCCACGATGTACAGAGCATTCAAAGGGAACTGTAAGAGTTTGAGCATGCTTAGCTGACATCAAAGGGGGCTGCTCTTTTACAGCACATCACCCTCCTGCAAGTACAAGACCCGTAGTCCAGAAAGAAAGATCCTGCTACGACAGTCAGAGATTTCAAAAGGGAAGCACAGCAGCATTTGACCTCCACTTTAAACACTCTGTAGAAACAAATACAACCACATTGTAAAACACACAAAATGTGCAATATTATAACAAAAACACCTTCTTAAAAATTGCTCTCTTTCTTTGATAGGGACTTCTTCAGTGTGTAAACACTAGACTAACAATTCATTCCACCCTGGTTAGGATCACATCGGCACTCTCAATTTACCACCGGCGTCTTTAACTTCCATTATCAGGAAAACTAAAACTAAAACCGCTGTTCTGTGTGGCACATCACAATCTGTAGTCCCAGCACCAAAGGACTGCTCAGGATGCATTTCTTGCAGCAACATCAACAAAACTGTACAGGAATTTCGCTTCATTGCTGTCACCGGGTCAATCAGCATGACAGAGACTGGCCTCCCAGAGAGAGCCAAAAAAACTTCTGTGTGACACCTTTGAGCAACCTCACACACCAGTAAAAAAATACGGGAAGGGGACATCTTGAGGAAGTGGCTCCGAGCCGAGTTGCAGTAGAAAAAGATGTATGCGGCGCGTGTATCCTTCGCACCGGCAGCGGTGGCGAGCGGTTCACTCTTCCTCGCTCGAGCTCGAACTGCTGCTGCTGCTCCAGCCCTTCCAGCCGTGCTTGTGCTTGTGCTTGAACATCTTCTTAGGCTTCAGCTGGGTGGGTGGGGAGGAGGAAAAAGAGGAGCTGGTTATTCCCATCCTCAGAGCACCTCTCAACAAGTATCTCTCTCAAGAACACTGAGGTTGTAGAAGGGTGTACTGAAGGGCTTGTTGGTGTACATGTTAGCACCAAAAACAGCGCAGAAGATGGGACCAAGCAAGAAACACACAAAACAGGTGCTGACGAACAACTGGGTTTGTTTTAATGAGACAGGAAAATATACATCAAAAGTGAAGAAAAAACGAAACGTGACATAAATTTTGATGAAAAAATGCGACATCTATCCGGGCGCGATGATTTATTGACAACTAGCCGTGTCAGGCACGCAGTCTCCCTATCGAGCAGTGAAACGGACGGTTCACTAATGCACATGCTCCCTTTCGTGTTGATTTCGAAGGCTCCAAAAATCTCCCTCTCTTTCAGCCACGATAAGTAGTGAGGACGGCACACTGAATGAAGTGGGGGGGGTGCAGCCGCTGGCGTTCCACCTGTTGACGACCTGACCTCGTTGTATATTTACCGGCCGCATTAAAAACGCACTCAGTTTTTTGTCAGCACCTGTGTTGCGGGTTTCTTGCTTGGTTCCATCTTCTGCATAGTTTTTTGATACTGAAGTTGCGCCTCCGAAAAGGAAGGCAGCTGTTAAGGTTAATCATTGGGATGAATGACAGCTGCGTGAACAATGAACCCTGCCATAAACATTTTTACAGTTTCCTCCGCAAAATGAGGCAAAGGAGAGGAGGGCAACACAACTATATACAATACACCATTTTTTTTCCCTTCAAATTACTTCCCCATACCCCAGTGTCCTATTTCTCCAAGTCCGTATTGTGAAGAGGCTAGATTTTGATTAGATCGAGGTGACTTAGAAGAGACTGCAGTGCATGATGTGCCCTGATGCACATGTTATCACCAGCTGTCACTGCCATCTTCTTAGCCAGCTTACTGTCAAAAGCAAAGAAAAAGTGAAGTTCTACTCTTCAGTCTGGAACCTGCACCGTGCTATCTTTTTTTCTAGAGTGCGCTTGCAATTTTAAAGGGGCTGTGAAGGGCAAATACAACTTTGTTGCATGGTGCAGGCTATTAACAGGGATGTCTTCTTTTATTGCCTGCTCGTTTTTTTTTTTCTCTCTCTCTCTCTCTCTCTGAGCGCAACATAGGGTGCTGGTTACACATGCACAAATACGGTATATCAATGCCCTATTGTTAAAAAAAGCCCGGTCGCGGTTGTTGATGCATCATGCCCGGCAGGATGGTCAACACATCTAGATTTCCAAGGCCCATAAAGTCTCTAGCTATAGCGTACACATGTGCAACAGAATGCAATATCGTAAGTGAACACCCCCAATCAATTGCAGCTGGGCGTTTCACGCGCTGCTCCCATCGACACGCACTAAGTTTAAGCGTTTAAGCCTCGTTTAAGCCTCTCTAAATGTACCACCCCCCCCAACCCCCCCCCAACAGACGCACATTTTCTCATGCCATCTGCCCCGATCCCTCCTAGTGTTGCACCCTCCGCTTTAGTTTTTTCCCTAATCCACCTTGCCGCACAGTTGCTGTCCTTTAAGAGCAACATCCGACACCTTTCCTCTCCCAACTCCCTGGCCTGATCCAAGTTTTCCTGCCTTAGGCACTCAGTAGAATGCCATCCACACTTCCGCTCCATAAGTGGGTGGTGGACGGCACGTTGTATACACGGTCGTGCTTCCAGCAAGTGCCCAGCTCGACGTCCCTTTGATTCCTTGCACCCACAGCCACTGCACCATGCGGTTGAAGGTTGCCACCCACCTTCTTGACCAGTGCTGCACCAGCGAGAGCGGTGGCACCCACAGCCAGTCCTGTGCCCAGGGTGCCCGCTCCGATGGGCAGAGGCATGCTGGACTTGGGCTTGTAGTGTCCGTGGGACTGCAAACAACGATAAAACAGGCTCCAACAAAGACATCTCCACCACTTGGGGGCAGCATCCACAGGGTGGAGCTTGCAGTAAAACTGACCACATGGGGCGAGAATGCAGATTTCCGTATCAGCTGTTTTAAATGCACACAGTACAAACAAATGGTCTTGAACTTAGTTCAGTAAATACCAAAACTAGGGACGCGTTGCATGAAAGCTAATTCAGACTGAGACAGTTCTTTTTTCCAATTTTGTTGCTTATGCAATGAACAAAATGTCACGTATGTGAGTGCCATTTTTAAAAGGAAGACAAAAAAAAAAACATAGCTGAGTGATACACGACTTGTTTTTTTTTTTTTCGACCACGAAGGAGCCAGTCAAAACTTTTGAAGAAGAAGAAGGGCACCAATTAATGCGAAGGAATTAATAGTTGGGTCACAGTGCTTCAAGCTAAGTGAATGGAATGATGCCTGGCAACGTGCCATATGTCGAAAATACTTGGTCTCATGTTTAATCACTGCAAGGAGCTCTGGATTTTATTTCGCAACGTGTGAGATAACATGCCCCAAGGTTAAGCGTGCAAACCATTGCTTTCCGAACAGAGGTCGGTGCCCACAAATGCATTTACAAATGCGCCACCTGAGCACCATTGTATAGAGTCGATGCCTTCCCCACAACGTTTATTTCTTTTCTAAACTTCGTAGGGATTAAAAATGTGCTCTTTACTGTTTTATAAACTTTGCAGGGATGAAAAATATGCTGCTTTTTACTGGTCACAAGTTGACTCAATATTGAGTACGGGCTTTTACGGTCAACAATGGGTCAGTGTTTTTGACATCAAGCAACCAAGACAAACACACAGAAACATTCTCTACTCACATTGGCACATCTCACAGCATTCACTGTCACTCACTACAGACAAGGCCCAGTGGGGCTGCATAATTAGTAAGTGTTTGGTGCAAACATGCCCCGAAACTATTAACCAGGTCGAGACAAGGGCAGCTTTGGAAGAAGTGTTTCAGAAGCTGACTGTTAGTCACAGCTGATGCAATGGTAGGTTGAAATGAAAGAAAGGAAGGAATGATGACTCTTTGGGTCATGAAGAAAAGGAAGGTGTTGAGAGGTTAGGGCACCACATACACACCACGCAAACACAAAGGGTAAACACACACACAGGCCACAGAGGCCACAAAGCAGAGGTTAGAGCAAGCCGCGCCAGGCGTTCTGCTGCCCGGACAATGAGTGAGTGAAGTCAGCAACAGAAGCGAGCTTCGAGAGAGGACGCACTGCCAGCCGCCCATGCCGGGAATAGCCCGCAAGACATGAACAACCTTGTAGTGGTGACCGGGAGACAGAGCAGCTCCTGCCAGAGTCGGCACCAAGCCCGCCTTGTGACCCTAGTGCAGAGATTCCAGGGGGGTCACCGTCACAGTCACGCCAAAAACGCAGCACAGGCATCTTTGAGAACACGTGGTCGCTACCCGTGGCAACACACCATCTATCCCCTCCGCGTTCCCACAACCACCATCCAACCAATGAAACAGATTAACGTTGGTCCCTGGCAAAGTGCCGGTTGGGACAGCCACAGAGGGGAAACAGAATGCTTCAGAAGAGAACGAACAGGGGAAGTTGCAACATCGACTTGGAAGCAAACCAAACACTAAAAGGTATCAAATGTCACATTCTCGAATTAAAGAAAATTGAAAGATAGAACGGCAAGGGCTGTCCATATTCAAAATTTCACATATTTGCACATCATCACTAAAGAGAAAAAAAATGCAATTAGCTTACAGGTTGATTTCGCAATTAATTCCAGGTCAATCCCAATTCATTTGCCCCAGCAGCAGTTCATCCTTCAAGATGAGCTTCTCTTAAAAACAGCTCTTATTTTTAGTGTACTCTTCTAAATTTTTCCCTTCACACCACCGAGAATGCAGTACAAGGCTGCTGCTCCATAAAAACTGCCAAAGCTTTAGTGACTGGCCTTCTTTCCGACAGAAAATATTCTTTTAGAAGTACGGATACGTTGACATTCACAGCTAGATCTCAACTTCTCCCAAGTTCATGTAGAATCTTCAATCGAGGCACTACGTTCTTTAGGCAAATCACCTGTAACAAAAACTAACAGGAAGCAGTGCTTAATACAAGCTACTGCACTGCCACTGCATTTTCGCATGTGAACACCTTCTGGTCCACAGTTATTTACACAAATCCGAAAAATTGTGCACTGCCAAGTTCTTTTTCAGAAACAACAAAAGAAAGGGGTAAAGTTGAAGCCAGCTTTCAGGCACAATCCTTACGTCGGCCAGGCTCATAACCGATGACAATGCATCCTGAAGGCAGAAAAAGAGAGCACACGCACTTGACAGGAAGTTTTACTAAGCACTTCGAGCATTTCTAATGCGTCACAGCAGAGTGTTTCTGGCAGCCTAATTAACTGCGACATCAATTTCTACACCGGCCACACTGAAAATGACCTGTTCCTCAAAGGTTGGTAGTTCATTCAAGTGTAAGCAACAACCTCTAGGTGACCACACTTAACGTCCACAGAATAACAATGTATGCGATAAGCTAGCGTATTTAAGTACTGAAGCTTATGCTATTGAGACACTATCATGAACATTTTGAAAAGTGATAGTGATTCTGTTCAAACTGTTCCCTTGTTCAAGCTGAATTTTTCTATGAAGGTCATAGTATATTGTGGTCTATATCACATAGCAACACCAAATTCAGCAACCCTGCTAGCTTGTTTATTTTGTATAACCATAACAATTTTTGACAGTCATGCAATTAAGTTTCATGATGGCATCTTCACCACCTCTCGAAACAGCACTCTTCATTAGCAACAAGACTCTAATGCTTGGCGCCAATCTGGGATGTTGAATTGCTTTTTTTATTAGCGCTACATAACCGCCACTGTTCCAAATGGTGGTGAATGAAATTTTCTCAAAATGCACCCTGAGAGGTGAAAGATTCTTTGAATTTCAAAATAACCAGGTAGGTTTGCGCTAGTGCCAAATTGTTAAACAAAAAAAACCCATAAAGAGCTACCTTCAAGCAAAATTTAAGCACAAGTAAGGGAACAGTTTTAAAGTGTGTGCTTGCAATGACTTTGTGGTTCCCTGTACACAAGCATTACATTTGCAATCACATCGACCAATGCAGAAAATGTGAGAGGATTCACGTTTGAGCTAAGTGCACGTTTTTAATGAGACACCAAGCATGAATAGATGATGGGAGAGTGTCTAGACACCAACGTGAGAGGCTTCCAATACCTTGCCAAGATTCTGTTTTGCGAGTACTCTGCAACCAGAGTTACTGGATATATACCAGTTGCGAAACTCCCCGTAGGCCCCATGTATCGAAAGCCGGTCATCAGTTGCCCCCCGGCGCCGGGGCAAGCATGGGGCAACTTGACTAGCCTGTCGCCTGTCGGCAGAACATTGAAGTAGTACTCAAGTGCTTGAGGCTGCTGCCGTAAGTCATTAAAAGAAAAGCCGCAAGAACACAAGTAAATTTCACCTAATTAATGTATTTTAATTTAAAAAGCAACGTTTATTTTACAAAAAAGAAAATTAAATAGTAACAGTTTAGTGAAGTTCAGTTTTTGTCTCCCAGGTGCCGCGCGCGTCGACTTGCCCCTCAGCTGCCACGGAGCAGGGGGGCTAGCGCCGCCCGCATTCTGAAGCGGAGTTTCGCAACTGTCTATATTGAGTAACTCTGCTCTGCAACCACTTCTACACGGCTGCATGCAGCTAATGAGTGACTGCCCAATTTCATCCTCAACGGCACCATTTGCACAGCTGAACAGGTGACACCTCACAAGCAGTCCAGTAGGTCAAATCAATGCCGAGGATGTAAATTCAACAACGTGTTCCTTTAGAATGGCACAATTTCTTTGCCACCTTATAGCACAGGGTTGGCAGGTTGTATGAATGCAAAGGCATGCTTTCCACCCATTAACCTGGCCCCCCCACTTTTGGGTGTTATTAATTCAAGCAGCAAGAGTGAAAGAAGCCCCTAGTTAAAGCCAGTTTGCGAGGCTGTTCTTGCCTCAAAACAATGGTGGCACCTGCCAGCCCTTCGTGGACACCAATGTGCAGACACCCACTAAGCTGTGCATGCCCATGATCCCCCAAGAACGATCTCCCCAGGGCATGGCAAGGGTGCCTAGAAGGCTGATGCGTTCACCCATCTCTAACTGGCCAATGCCTGCATCAGAAACGAGTGATTGCGCAGAATGTTACGATAGGTCCTTCACAGCTTTTGACAACTATTATGGTTTTCGGTCGCTAAACACTGCCAGAGATGGGGTAAACATGCGCACGCAAAAAAAGACACCAGCGCACGCATGTATATGTACCATCCCGTGCTTGAGCAGCGATGAGCCAGCCAGGGCAGCGGCGCCAGCAGCCAATCCGGCCCCCAAGCCGGTCCCCAAGCCGGAGCTCTGCTTCTGGCCCGACGGGTGCGGCTACACGACCCAACAGAAGTGCGTCAACAGAGGGGAGGAAGAGAGCACAACAGACACCACGGGGCACATAAGGCACAACACACAAAGCAGAAGACCACCACACAGCTGAGAGAAGGAGAGCGCAGCAAACCCAACTAATTGCACACGTGACAAATGCTAAGAAAAGGGGAGATGGGGGCAGAGACCACTCTGCTGAGAGCAGTGTTGCGGTTCACTCAAGCAGGCACAGATGTGTGAAATGACGAGGCAAATGATGTCACACCGATGACCTCAGTAGCTCAAAAAGTGCAAAAGTTGCACAGTTAATACAAGCGTGTTTTGCCACTTTTTGTGTGGATGAAAAATGAAAAAAGAAAAGGTATACAGAGAAACCCTGCAAAGTTGTAACAAAGTTGACTCTACTTTTTTTTCTTGGCAGCCATCACTGTGCATTCTGAAGGCAATGGTAATGGTGAATTTAAGCTTGAAACAGGTTTCCTGTGCCAAAGCAGTGATAAAAGTGTAAAGTATCAGTTGAAGACCCACGCTAAGTTAGTCCTCAAACAATTGTCGATGCAACTGGAAGCAGAATGCTACTCAAGCAATGCTGAATCCCATTTAACAGCTATACTAAAAGTTAGAGCTTGGCAGTGGCAGTAACCCACATTGCAATATAGTGAAACACTCATTATAAAATTACATAAAGATAACGGGAACTGACCTTTAAACTCCACAGCACATCAGATTATGCTAAGTCATACAAGTTTGCCTTTTCTAATCATCTATAAGATTTGCCACATTGTCTGCTTACATTGTTGTGAAAGCCTTCAAAGCAGTACCGCCCACTCAGATTGGCCATCGATTTCGTTTGTTCAAAAGACATGCCAGTGCCTAGTTAAGTTCACTATGTCTCAACAATAAATGCCATTTCTAATGTTCTGGGTCAGTGATTCACAAATGACATGCGCAAAGAAATTTCTCAGCTTTGAGGCCTTTACAGTAGCGGAAAAACCTCTTCCCTCAAGTTTTTTCCCTTTCACAACGTCTGGTCGCAACACCGAAAAAAAAAAAAAAAAGGAAAAAAAAAAAAAAACGAAGGTCAATTTGTCTGCAGATACCATGCACCCCTCAGACATTTCTGCACAGGATGTTCCAGTAAACTTTTGCACAACACTAATGCTGCCTGAGGGTGCTAACCACTTGTAAGGCATGCTTAAAAACTGCTCACATGACCTACAGGAGGAAGAGAAAGCTGCTCTGACCATATGTCACACATGAACACCATAATCCCCCACCCCCCACTCCCTTCTTTTTATTTGAAAATTCTTCATCACTTTTGCTAGGCCCCAAAATAAGTAAGATTGAGAACTCCTGTTCTGTATAAAAAGGACAAGTACACAGATGATACTAGGTATTCGCTCAAGTTTTCACAAAAATGGCAAAAGTAGATGGTCGACAAAGCCAACACCAACATCAAACATCTGCATTGATATGGGCTAAGCTAATCTGCTGGTTACTCTGAAAAAATGCTGCTAGAGCCACCTCTACGAGTTAAAAAGAAAGAGTTTATAAGAGATTTATTTCCTTTTTCAGGTACGAACCTTCTCACACATTGATGGTTTTTTGAAACATTCTGTGAAAACTAGTCATTAAAACAAACTATGCCCAAGCGACCTGGAAGTATTTCTCTGCATAAACCCAGCCACATCACTTTTCAGACTCCCAGTCTATGTAGGCGCCCAGGGAAGATATAGCTTTGTGTGTGGGTCACACGAGAAGTTGCACGAAATGTGTCCCAGCAATAAGGAAGGCAGCAGATGGCAACTGAAGGTGAAATAGGCCCCACCCTAAAACACAGTTTGATTACACATTTGCAGTTTATTTCACTGGAATCAGACAACAAATACTCCTATTTCATGACGCTTTGAATTGAATTTTACAGCATTAAATTGCTGAGGTGGTGCAGAGTTAGTTTTCCACACTGCAACTCACACAGAATGGAGCTGTAGATGGATCGACAACTGGGCCAGTTGGCAGTGGCTCCTGGAACATCTTGAAGTAGCGCACGCTCGACGCAGTAGACAGACCCCTGCAGTGCTACGGTCTGTCTACTCCCTGTCAAGTTTTCCCCACTTACAGATGTTCCAGGAGCTGTAGAAGATGCCAGCTGGCCACGTTTTGGGGTACAGGTGTCAGTGCACCCACCTGACGGAGAACACTAAACGGGGGTGCTCACCACATACTGGACGCCCTGTGTAGGGTACGCAGCTCCCCCCGGGTACCCTCCTCCGGCCGGGTACCCTCCCCCACCGGGGTATCCAGCGGGCATGCCTCCTGGAGGGTAGGCCCCAACGGGTGCTGGTGGGTAGCCTCCACCAGCGGGGTAGCCAGGCTGGGTCGGGTAGGGGGCCCCGTGTCCCACATCGCCCCCGTAGGGCGACACCCGTCCCGAGGGCATCACTGGCATCGGCATGGGCATGGCCATGTCCCCGCCCAGGGGTGGGTACATCGGGGCTGCTGGTGCAACCATCTGAAGAAGGGGGACGGGACAGCACAGGTAAGTGACCCTAGTGAAGTGGCACACTCACAAAATGGCAGCCACAGTTTAACATTGGTCTGAATTGAACTATTAGGAAATGCTTGTTTGACGTATGCTGCAAATGTAGTCACCACAGGAAGACAAGCCAGTTCTATTTCAAATTTGCTGCAGTCTGCATTAAATTGTGAAGACAGCCCACTTCCAGATACGCAGTTTTATGTATGTATGCACCACACATTCCCATAAGAGTTCTAGAGTTCTACTACCACAGGCTGTACTACTCCCTCCATGAGTACATTAACTCAAACCAGTTCATTGCTAAGGCTGTACAGTCCTACATTGGCCACAAAAAATGTAGCTGAAGAACTAGTAGCAGCCAAGAAGCACTAAAACTAGCCAAAAGCAGGAAGCCAAAGAACTAAACGTAGCCACGACAACTGTTGTTGGTAAGGTACAAAGTTGCGTTCAATATTTTGCTGTCCAGCAATTTGCAACTTCCAACCTTGACTTCCTTTGAACTGAAGGCCTAACTCAAATTTCCACTCGTGCCCTTAGCTAGATTCCAACACTGTTTTAAATGCAAACAAACTTCGCTAGAGACAGTTCAGTAGCTGCTTCGGTACATTTCCTACAGTACGATGAAGTTGGGTTGCAGCCAAAGCTGCTTGCTCGGTATCCACACAAAGCTCCACTGGCACACCACCGCACCCTCCGTTGATAGTGCGCAGGAGAGACACGATGAGGCAACAGATTTCCCACTCCTCACCCAACCAATCACCACCAAGCAGCCTCATCAAATTACCCTGGGTAGCAATAACAACGCATCAGTCAGCCTTCGAGGTAAAAAAAAAGCTGATTCAAGAAAAGACCGGTCCTTGATTCCTCCCTGAACTACAGAGGAATGCAAATAACAAGCATGCTAGCACTACAACCACCACACCGTTTTTTTTTTTTTCTCTAAGTTCCTGATAACATTGAATGAACGGTACAAGAAGCCGTTTACAATGTGCGAAACAAGCCTGTGCTTTAGCTGAGCTGCCTCGCAAGAAAACTGAATGTGACATGAGGAGGAGAAACGCAATGCTTACCACAGGCGCCTGTGTTTAGAGGAAAGAACAGTCAAGGCATAAGTGGGATTGACGCAAAAACGTATTGTCAGAGATCGCACAGCCAGATCTCATGAAACATCAGCTAGCACTGTGCCAAACCGTCTCGATGTTACCAGAGCACAATTCTATGTAGTGACATAAAACATATCATACAATAAATAATGCCTGATAAGTGAAGCAGCAGGTGGGGGAAAATCATTTCTTCCTGGGCTCTTGAAAATATTCAACCATTAGATGGAAAAGAAAGAAAAATAATTAGATAGCTATGAGAAAGCTGTGAAATCCTCAATGATACACTGTCCCCATCACTAAAATAAAAACTCAGCTAGTAATACGTATTTACTTCACTACTTTCACTGCTTCTATCATATTTATAGATGCTTGTCTACTACCAAAAAAGAAAAGAAAAAGAGCAACAGCAAGAGAAATTTCATACAAACCAGCTCTACCTTATGCAGCAATGAAATTTTTCTTTTTCAAAGTATGGTTTATCTGCTCTTTTTTACCCATACACACTGCTCACCACCTCTCACCCAGTGTGAAACAACCCACATGCCGCACTTTTTCAAGCAAATCCAGTGCTCACCGAAGGTGATCCCTCAAACTGTATCAGGTTGATGGCCGTGTCGCCATCCATGGCGAGGTGGGTGACTCGCTGAATGGGGATGCGATGCCGGAACTCCGCATAGTGCTGGCCGTTGATGGCAATCTGCAAGCGCAGAGGTCAAGGGTCGTTCCAGAGCGCCCTCAGTGCGATACACTCCTGCACTGGTTCCACACAACAGAATGCGAAAGCAACTAAAGGGGGCCACAGTACATACCTTAAATTAACAGACTGACACTTTACGTTCAGACCTACAGTGACAACTCTTGCTGACATGCTGAGGCAAAGACATTTGAAGCAGCGCCCATCTCACCTCACAACTCTCAGTTCAGATTACTCTCTGTGACAGCCTTGCACCAAAAGCAACTGTCATCTTTGGAATGCGATTGATTGATTGCGGGGTTCAACGCACCGATGCAATGCAGGCGATGAGGCACGCTGTAGTGGAGGGCTCCGGATTAATTTTGACCACCTGGGGATCTTTAACATGCGCCGAAATCTCGTACACACGGGCGTTTTTGCTTTCCGCCTCCTTCAGAAAGCGGCCGCCGCGGCCGGGAAATCGAACCTGCGACCTCGTGCTCAGCAGCGCAACGCTTTAGCCACTGAGCCACCGTGGCGGGTTTTAGGAATGTGATATCTGCAGCCACACAGACGTAGCACAGAGCTGCTCAGAGCGAATTTTTTTCCGAGACCTCCCTTCCTAATTCAATAGTCTGTTGAAGAACTGGTACAAATTTCTAGAACAACACACTGACTGACACAGCAAGACTAGGCGACAAATGTGTTTTAAGGCCGTGAGACGTCCCAGTAATGAATTCCTCTCTTTTTGATGCTTCTCTTCTTATTGAAAACTGAAAAACTGAAATAGAGGAGGCATACATAAGACTCTTGGAAAGCATGCACAAGGAATGAACGGGCATATAATCCTTCAAAACAAGGCAGAAAAGTTCTTGATCAGGAAGGAAGTGAAGCAAGGACACACTATCTCTCCAAAACTGTTTACAGCTTGTCTAGAAGGGGTATTTCAAAAGCTTGATTGGGAGAAGCAAGGAACACGAGCACATGGAGAATATTTAAGCCACTTGAGATTTGTGGCTGACGTCGCCTTGTTCAGCAGTTCAATAAAAGACTCGCAAAGAATGCTTCAGGAGCCGTACTCGGAAAACCTTTGTGCAGGACTAAACAAATATAAAAAGATCAGAAATATATTGTTTAACAGACGTCCAGAAAGTCTCAGCTCTTGTCTGTATAACGGAATGCTTGAATAGAGTAGGTTAGTGAATATAACTACTTTTGGGCGGATGGTCAGTGCTGATAACAAACTCGGAAAAGAAATCCGGTGTACAATAAATGCGGACTGGGGGCATTCAGCAAACATTCATGCCTTCCAAGACGACTCAAAAGGAAACTTAGGTCAGCCAGCCAACACTGGAGAGAAGGATGATGGGGGCGACACTTGGTGCAGATTTTGTTCCCTGATTGAAGACACTTAGGGGCATCTTCAATCAGGGAACAAAGTCAAGGGGGAAAAACATTGTAGCCCAGATTAAGAGTAAGAAATGCAGCTACACTGAGCATGTAATGTGGGGAGGAACTGGCAAATAGCGGACTATCCGGGCAACAGGGTGGCTAGAGTGAGATACGGCAGCAGCAGTAAGTGAAGGCGGAACACCCGATGGAGGTACGAAATCAGAGAATTCGGGGTCAGTCAAAAATTGTACGTGAGCAGTGCAAGGTAGGAACGGTTGGACGTTTACGGGAAGGGCCTTCTCCCGACATTAAGCACAACCGGCTTGATGGGGATGATGATGATGATGATAATGACGTAGTGGCACAGACAACAGGTGGAGAAGAGTGAGGAAAGTATTCCATGCCAACCACTTTTGCTGTTTGGTGTCAAGTGTCAACCCTCTTCTCCTGCACCCTCCCCGCTCCCCACAAAAAAATTAAAACTCAACAAGGCTTGGTTGCTGGCTAGTTGCTACATGGCAGACGGAGGAATGGATACTGTGCAAAAGATGTGGACAAAGACAAGAAGAAGACAGGACAAGCGCTCATCCCATCTCCCTCTCGTCTTTGTACTCGTTTTTTGTGCAGTATTTATTTATTTGTCTACCATTTGAACTTCCTAATCCGAAACAAAACCTTGGCTAAGGAAATGAAAAAACAAATAATACAAGAACGAAACAGCCAAACTATTAATAGCACAACAAAAGATCCCATCGAGTACTGGTTCGTATTTTCCAGCCGAAATGACTGCGCATGCAGGAACAACGCAAAGTCGCAACGACGAATCACCCCGTGGTGAGCTACCACTGCGTCACTGAACGAGTAACGGTGCGTGCCTTGAAGTGGTCGTGCTCGGTGAGCACCAGGATCTCGAACTTCTGGCCGGCCACCAGCGGGAAGGGGTCCCCGTGGGACTCCTCGGGTCCCCACTGCTGGGCCTGGATGGAGTTGCGCACCACCCGCGGCGGGGGCGAGAACACGGGGCTCAGGTGCAGCGCTATGTCGTCCCGGGGGTGCACGTTGGGCCCGCACTGGAGGTTGACGGCAAAGCTGCACCACGTGGGAAGTGAGGGGGGGGGGGGGGGGGGGGGGGGTGAGCGTTCGGTGGCCACCACAAGTGGGGAGCACTTAAAAGATGACTAAGGTAGAAAGCTGGGCCAGTTGGTTTATAGTCTTTAGTTGGAACCAGTGTTTAAGAGAATACTAGAAGAATACCAGTGCCGTCAGTGTCTGTATTCTTCCCTTGTGTAGCGTCTTAAACACTGGCTCCAACCAAAGCAGTTAAAAGCCCAGCCATAACCTCTTTTCAGTATTTTATGCTGTACGAGGTTAATTGGTGCCCAGTAACACATTTCTAGGTCAGTGCCCGTCATGTGAGCATGGTGTGGCAGCGAAGATAGCACACAATTCAGTGTACACTAAATGTACACCAAGTGTGCACCAAGTGTGCACTTGGTTTTTACACACAGCAATGTACATTTAGTCCACTGCATAGTGATGTTTCAGAACATGCTGCAAGTTTCCCCTTTGTCGCCTCAAAATTTCCCACTTTTTCCCACCCGCTACAGTCTTCTAAATTCCCCGTCACAATTTCCAGCACTAATTTGGGGCTATTGAAGGGCTCGCGGTGAATGCTGCCTCACAAAATCAAGTTATACGTAACTGCATTTCTGTAAAGAACAGGCTGCTATGTTAAAGCAGCAAAGATGTATTTGAGCAAATGTAGCCCGTACATAACAAGGAGAATCAGTGTAAAATACATTAAAATGAAGTCTACACCCTGCAACAAATGTTAGCGATAAAGCAGGTTGGCTTATATTTCAGTGTGGTGAACTACTTTATGCACGAATGGAAAGATATGCTACATACAACTGTGTTGCCACCTGCACATGTGAACTTATAATTGAGAATTCGTAGGCTCTACCAGTGTTTACATTATACAGGAGACAAAGAAATTCGAGCTCGTGCAGTTTTAAGATGAAAGGAGCTCCATCTGTCACAAGAATAGACTTGCCCGCAATCCAAACAGTCAGACAAACGGAAGTGCTTGCCAACTTCATAGCTTTAAACATTTTTTAAGTGGCCGACATTACTGGCAACGAGCAGCCCATGATTGGCAAGTAGCATGTGCCAAATTTGCTTGTTTTTTTTGGCTCCTTTTATTCCCTCCAATTTTGCTGCACTGGTTCGTGCTGCATTTCATTCTTGCTCAAAGCTGATTGTCCTTTTTCATCAGCTAAGTGCACTGGCGCAGCCTGCCGCCATTGTTTCATTATTTTTCTTAGGTCGACGCACTTGTCTTTGCTGACCAACCCTCTCAGGAGTACACATCATTTGCTGTGAGCTTGACTGCGTGTTTAAATGAAGAGGTCCTCTCTCCGTTTTTGTTCTTGTACTGTACTTTTAGCAGGCACATTATTATCATTCGCGATGATTTATTGTTGCATAACGCTGTGCAAAACCAGCAGCCACACAGCAAGGGGACCTCTTTTGGCAAGTCTTGTGCACTTTGGCATTTGAGCAGTGGCTGAAGCAGATATACTATTAAAGACAACTGTGGTTTTGTAGCAAGCGTTGGCTAAGATGAGCTGTCATAGCGAGCATTGCCCGTTGTTCGGCTTGCAAGCCACCTTGAGAAATCTGCTACAAATGTGGCTCCTATTCTAGTGAATGGCTCGCAATCAATAAATAAGTTCACGTCTCTAGTACTCCTTTGGCTAGGGGAAAAAAACTCTCTGTTTTTGTGCAAAAATGATGGAACAGCTTTTTATTCACAAACAGGCAGTGCCGAAGCTGCTTGTACACAAACTCTGTAGTACCTAGTCAAATTTTGCACACACATTGACTGAGATCCATCGAAAACGAAAGCTCACTTCCATGTAAAGCCAAAGTCTGTGATTCCGGAAGTTTCAATGAACATAAGTGCTTTAATGAATGAAATGAAAAGTTGCTGGGAATGAACGAAATGGATTAACAAAGTTTCGAATGAACAGAGAGACGGATACGGTACCACTGTGGTTTATTAATGATAAGAGCTGCCGCCTAGGTACTACGTACCAATCGGTATGGTCGGCACTGGCTGATGCAACTGCTACGTCTTACGCCAGCGTTCACAGGAAGCACTGCAAGTGAAGTGATGCTGGCGAAGCTGGGGATTAAATTTATCACTACCTGACGGAGCACACCGGCCCTACCCAGCTATTTACCATCCTGCTGGCCCCATAGGCACTCGCTGTATGAGCAGGTCACTCTTTTAATACCAGACAAGGGTCAAAACGTTCCTGCGAAGAAAAATTTGACATCCGCTTGAAATGAAGCAATACTGCTACCAAGGAAAGCTATACAGCTTTTTACAGAAGATTCGTGGTAGAAAAAAAATTCATCCTGGGAAATTTGTCTTGGACCAGGATGAATTCTTCTTCAACTGTGAAGTTTCTGAGAAAGCTGTATAGCTTCCTTGTAGCCGTACGGCAGTATTTCAAGCGGATGTCAAATTTTTCTTCGCAGAAACTTACTCCACCTTGGTGATTTCACTCATAATCGTGTCAATTAACAAACCCTTTTAAACGTATGAAAGTAATTTAACGAGAAATTCTTACTTTGCTCACATGTGCAGCAGGTTGTTTGGATTCTCCATTAAATTCTTAACAAGGAATATGTCAGCAACCCGAAAGACTGCCACAATAGACCACAAGCAAAAGCAATAAAACTGGCTTTCACTAATAGTGACAGAACCGAAATCTTCACTCACGCATCTTTGTCGCTGAAAATAGACTGCATGTATGTTGAACAGTCAGTGTACTTTTCTGCCCCCCACAACAAAATTGTTCAGGTTATGCAAGGGTGAACATTAGCCGCCTCATTTTGGTAAGACATTTTTACGAGGGTAAAACTTACAGAATGGTGCAAGTCGTGGACCAGAAAATGGAGTAAGTATGTTCCTTACAGCCCAGCAAACCCTACACCAAGCTCAAACACTCCCTCTGGTCGGCTGTTCGGCAGCAACAGTTTATACTGAGAGACTTCAGGATCCTTAATAGGAGCCTGGTCACAAATACTATATTCACCTGCCATAAGCAGTGACCTTTCATAAACATATGGCAGTACAAAGAAGAATGCGAAGCAGAGGCATAGCATGTGTAGCATATTGATTCAAAATAACAAAATTAAGAAGATGGGGATTTGAGATACATGGGTTTTATGAAGCATCAGCATGTCTTAACTGACTGGAACCCAGTCTATAGGGAAAAAAAAGTTGGTGGCAAGAACATTTCTCAATACTGGCAGTCATGGGTACCTGACAGAGCTGTGCCTGGCTCGAAGACGAGGCACAAGCAAACACACATCTAGCAATCGTACCATCTCGCCGAGTGGTGAGGTGTGCCCTGGATACGGATAAGCGTCCCGACCGCAAGAACACCACCCGGTATGGGTCCGACGTAGGGAAGCGGCTGAAAAAGACAACACGGGCGTCGCAGTCAACTTTTAACCAACATAGCCGCCCTCTACAGATCACAATTGTGTTCTCAGACTGTCAAAGCTAGTATTCATGTTCTGGGCGCTTTAAAGTCACGCGATGCAGCACCTCACAATATTACGTCGCTAGTGTTGCGAGTGACACGGTTCTAAACCGCGAAACCAACAGAGTCACTCTTATCTCGATGAGACACTACCACGGTCAATGGACTTACACCGGCACCTGCAATCGCGCGCCGTCACAAGCTAAGTGCAGATGCGCTCTGCAACTATTACAACAGATGCATCGTAAGTCACTGAGCAGAAACACGATCTAGACTCAGGAAAAGTCATTCTGAAGAGCGGAAAACACGATTCATCGCCGGCAAAGGGCTACTTGAGTTGAGAACACGAAGGGAGTTCATGCCCACCCAACCGTAGGCGGAACCCCATATATAGGCAATCAAGATGCCGGCTTGCTCAAAGCACCTACCGGATTGTACAGCGGAGATGCCATTCCCTTGTTTCTCGGGGCAAATCACAACCCAGGTGGAACACTACAAGCTGGGCTGTGGGTAATAGAAACAGAAACTGGCCATGATATTACGTCGAAGCTGCTACACTGCTACCTCACACGCCTGAAATGCCAGAAACCCCGAAGCCCGAAACTGAAATGCGACTCACTTCCGCGTGAACTTCCGCTTAGAAAAGACTGCGCTTAGATTCTAAATAACCTCATTTAGTTACAGAAATCTCGTAATTCTAGTTAAAAAATGATTTGTGGCGCTATTTACAATAGTAACAGTGTTTACATGATTTATCCAGCAAACAAAACTGGCTTGTCAGGCAGGCGTAGCGCGATTTTCAAACCGCCTCAAATGCACGTCTTACGCTGCGGCGAGGTATTCACGTTGTTCTGCTTGCCAGAAGGGTATAAAAGCTCATCATTGCGGGTGCATGTCTCACCAGGGCTTGTAAATCTTTATAACTGAATGAGTGAGCGATCAACGAAGATTACTGGAGTCTGGATCATGGCTCCCTGGTTGGGCACCAAGCCGCAGCAGTTGGACCTTTGGCGGCCTTGTATGCCTGACCCCCCTGAACATGAATAAATTTATTATTACGATTATATTGTTATTAAGGCGACAACCTCAAGGGTCCCATTGTGCGAAAAACAGGCGTTGTCGTAGTTGTCATCCGGTACAGTAAATGGCCACCGCTGTAGAGACACTTGAGTTCGAATGGGAATTGGACCCAGGACTTCAGGAGAGGAGCTGAGAGCGTCACCAGCTCTAGCATAGCGGCTAGCGCCCAACACGCCACGAACAGCGGCTACCAGGACCCAACTGGGCAGTGCGCATTCGTTCCGCGGGGGCGAGCCAAGCCAAAGCCATCTACCGAACACGCGCACTCGTTCCAGTAAGGGGAGGCCCTCCTTGCCAACGTTACTAGTAACGCTGCTCCTTGCCGTGCCCGCGCGCGCATGCGCAGTCTGATCCCGCTATCCCCCGCCCCTAGCGTAGCGTACGCTAGCCGCTATAAAATTTAGCCTAGTGCCCCCCGCGTGACAGTCATTCTGCACGTCACCAGAATGAGTGCACGCCTAACCCGCGAGAGCTCTTATTAGAGACAAACTGTACTAAAGTGTGAAGACGGGCTAGTTGGTTCATACTGAAGGCAAAAAACAGCGCAAAGAAACGACACGTAAGACAGGAAAAGACAAACACGGGCGCTGACTGACAACTGAGTTTTAGCAGTCCGTCCGTTCCGTTCGTTACGTTGCCACCGGGTTTACCGGGACCGGTCTGCGCCTGCGCGCGCGGAAGGGTGAGGAGGAAGGGCGAGGAGGCGCGGACATGGCGAAGGCAGGCCAGCGGAACTAATCCCCCAACCGTGACGAATGCCAGAGTGCCCAAACGGGTCCCGGTCAACACGCTAGCTACGTACGTGACGGAACGGACGGACTAGAGTTTTAGCATAGCGTGCTCCGTCCGCTAACGCTACGGCGGCGGGTAGCGGGGCGCGACTGGGGGAGAGCAAATTCGTCACGGGGGGTGGATTAGTTCCGCGCGGCCTGCCTTCGCCATGCCCGCTCTTTCCCTCCGCTGAGGGGGCAACCTCCTCGCACTCCCCGCGCGCGCATGCTCAGTCCGGTCCCGCTACCCGCTAACCTTTGCGTAGCGTACGGGAGCCGCTATGGGAAGCTGCGTGGAGAAGTGTCCGTAGAGAGAGTTCTTTATCCAACACAGCCTAGTGGGAGAGGAGCGAATTCTCACAGGAGAGACATATGCGCCGTCCTGGATGCTACCGCTCTCTCAACAAGCATGCAGGAGTCGATCGCAAAGGCGGGAGCTGGACAGCAGCGCTTCCACTGCTCGAAGGGGGGGAAGGGGGGGGGGGGTGGAGGGTGGCAAATCAGGTTGTTCTGGCTGCACTCAAGGATGACGTGCCCGAGTGTTCCTGACTGCGCGCAGTCGCCCGTTGAAGGAACTCGCTATTCCGTTTCCAGGTAGGTACAAGCGTGGCACATGATGATTGTTGATCATCACCCCTTCCCCTTTGTAACGGGGTGGCGTTGCACAGCGGCCTTAGTCATAACGCACTGTACAATCTCCTCGCCAAAGAACTTCCAAAAATAAATAAATAAAAAATAAAAGAAAATACCTTTAGGAAATGTTTGTGCTAGTCTGACTTTGTTCTGTTGGGAGCCAGGGGTGGTCCACTGTTGGGAATTTCACCGCTGACTCCACTGTTGCGAACCATGGTAGCGTGGTCGATGTGGGCCGAGGTTGGTGAAGTGCCGGGGCAGTCATGACGGGCAAGTTGACGAGAGAAGAATTTATATACAAGTATTTACATTTGGTATGAGAGCGGCAGTGCGCTCCTGCGCGCGGAGATTAAATAGGCACGTGGGTCCTTCCCCTTCACCCTTTTTCTCCGGCTGACGTCAGGAGCACCAATCACGGAGGTCATGGCACTGATAGGAGCGCCACCAGAACACACGCGCACACGCAGAGACCCTCCTCTCCTGGGCAGGTGAGCGCAGGTTGCTCCCGCCGTGGCATTCGCCGTGTGAGCCTTCTTTTTCCTGGCGATGTTGCACCACCACGAAGACGCCTTGCATACCTCGTGGAATATCTTCTAGTGGCCTATTGAAGACAACACGCCACAGGGCATGACAATGAGGCGCGCACGCCGCCGAGGCTTGTTGTGCGGGCGCCCAGCATTGCTTGTTACAACGCCGCTGGCCGGTTGGCGATTGAGAGCCACGATGTCGTGAAAAGGCGCATAGTCAAGTAGGCGCAAAGTTCGCCTGTGAATACGCCGGTCTGGCAAGTCGATGACGGATGTTCGATCAGTTTCGGTGAATCAGCCTACAACGCAATTCGCCACTGTGAAACGCCGGTCGTGCATCATGACTGAGGTCAACGGCAGGTTTCGGGATCGCGTCGAACATTCCAGCTTCCCGATTGTTCCTATCTTCCACCAACATTCTACCTTTTTACCTTACGCTTCATTCACTTTTCCGTTGACCTTAAACGAAACCGTTTGTCGTGAATGTTCTCAGCTGATATGAAAGCCGTTTTATAGCCGGAACCAAGCAATTCTAAATGGGGAAATAATTAGTTTGGCAGCAAACTTCTGAAATCGGAGGCGGTTCGTAGTGCAACTGCACTACATGTTCTGTCACGTGCCGCAAACCTGCACTAGAACTGCTGAAAGTTTATTTCGTATTGAAAACCTTTCACACAAGTATTTGTAAGGTAAATTATATGATTTCTAAAATTATTTGAAATTTTTAGACACGCCCCGCCGCGCTGGGTGCTTAGTGTGGCTAACGACTTTGACGATTCTGCCTATCAGGCGTTGTTCTGCCAAAATTTTGATTCACTTTCAAATACCCAAGGCAAAAAAATTACGCCCACCCCCTCGCGGGAACCGGTGGCGACGCAGAAGGTTTTTGTGCGTTTCCGTGGCCTCGATTACTCGAATGCGTGAGCATCGTGGTATAAGGGAGAAGAGGGCCGAGAGAGGAGAGAGACAAGCCCCTAGCGCGGAGACCGTCACTGGACGGCGGAGCGGCACTCGCTTATGCGCCAGCGCGCCGCGAAGGAGAGGACCGGAGAGACGAGGCGTACACATGCTGCACGGCTTGGCCGCGCGCAGCCCGCCACCGGGGGAGTGAGAGAGCGCGCCGCACTGGCGGGGCGCCACAATGTTGGGTTGCAGGGCGCGCTTACCAGAGGAGGAGGGCACTCGGCATATCTTACTAGTAATCGGCGGACAACAACACGCGCACGCAGGAGACAGGGCCGCGACAAAGATGCTCTTCACGCCGCACTAAAAAAACGTCGCGCCCAGAATTAACTTACCCTAGTGGGCCCGTTCCCTCGTTATAAGTGGCGATTCTGCAAAATGACCGTTGATAAAAACACATAACTCACCAAGCCTGTGATCAAACTTTTGTCACGGGGCAGTTTTATATCGTTCATCTAACAGACAAAATGGCCCGGCAGCAGGTCCAGCTTATGCGAGGACCATACGGCGTAGATGAAATCATTAGCAGGGCGTTTCAGCAGCCGTGCGTTCCATTCTACCGGTGCCGGGCGGGCCCCGCCGCGAAACGAAAATGGAGGCGCCTTTTCGGAAGCACCGCGGGCTAAACCCCCACCGACGAGGGAGCCAAACCCGTCACGTGAGCGGGGCCCCCCGGGCCAAAGGGGATTATCCCTCCGTTTGTGTGGGGGCCGCAACTGGCAACGGGCACGGAAAGGGAAAAGACGGGACCCTGGGTTTTGCATAGCGGGTACCGTCCGCTAACGCTACGGCGGTGGTTAGCGGGGCCCGACTGGGAAGGTGAAAATTCGTTCCGGTGGGGGGATTAGTTCCTCGGGCCGGCCTTCGCCATGCCCGCGCATTCTCTCCACTGAGGGGCAACCTCCTCGCCCTTCCCGCGCGCGCATGCGCGGTCGGGTCCGGTAACCCGCCACCGTAGCGTGAGCCTCCGCTAGCCGCTATGCTAAAACTCTCTATTCTGGGGAAGCTGCGTGGAGAAGTGTCCGTAGAGAGAGTTCTTTATTCAACATAGCCTAGTGGGAGAGGAGCGAATTCTCACAGGAGAGACATATGCGCCGTCCTGGATGCTACCGCTCTCTCAACAAGCATGCAGGAGTCGATCGCAAAGGCGGGAGCTGGACAGCAGCGCTTCCACTGCTCGGGGAAGGGGGGGGGGGGAGGTGGCAAATCAGGGTTGGCGACCTAGGATATCCCAGTGTTCGCGTCTGCCTTAACGGCATCACTATTCGTTCCAGGTAGAAGCTGTGGCCATGTTTTTGGATACCCTTCCCTTTAAACGCGTGGCGTTGCAAAGCGGGTTGCGCGCCTGTAGCAAGCTCCCCAAAATTTAAAAGAAAACTCAAATCTACCTTTAGGAAATTCTGGGCTTCTACTTTGTTCGCACTCTTCCCTTGTTTCTACTTTTCCCAAAAATTCCTAACTCTTTTACTACCATGGTTACATTCCTTTTCCGTGACCTTAAAGCAAGGGCCCCGGAACTGGATGGCTCCACACTGAGCACTGGACGAATACTTTTGCACTCCGTTACAATGTGTCGCATGGTTTCTGGCTCCCTGCCGCAAACTGCGCACAGTTCTTCCTGTACCGGCTCGCAAGCTACCCGCAAGTCCGCAAGCAACCCGCCCGGGCTTCAAAAAGCAATGCACTCCCTTTGGTATTATCGAAGAATTTTTCCCTTGTTATCTCCTGCTTCCCGATCCTGTAGATATCTAAGGACTTCTTCGCGTCCATCCTCTTTTTCCAGGTCGTTGTCTCTGATCCTTTCACTTCATTTAGGTCGTTGTCTCTGATTCTTTCACTTCATTTTTTATTACCTTGGTCATTTCCCCTGCACTTCCAGGTTTCACATATTTTGTCCTGAGCCTTCTGGTTCTTTTCCTCCACTATGTGTCCACTCTTTTCATGTAAAGATACCGTAACACTTTGGCCACCCATCTCTGGTCATCAATATTTCTAAGTCGTTCTTCAAAACATATTATGCTCTGTGCTTCTCTCACTTCAAAGGAGGCCCATCCCATGTCTCCCTGCACTGCCTCATTTGTTGTTTTACTGTGTGCTCCTAATGCCAATCGACCTACCGCCCTCTGATTTACATCTAGCCCTGATTGATTCTCTGATTTGACACACACACTGCGTTTGAAAAGGTGAGTGCTGGTACCATTACTCCCTTCCAGATTCCTCTCACTACCTCATATCTGTTATATCACTACAGTGCTCTATGCTTCATGATAGAGGCGTTTCTTTTGCCTTTCATATACACCTGGCTATTACCCGAGACGGAATGTTCTCCGCTGACGCCAAAACGGTATTCAGACGTCCTGGAACATTATAGGCTCGGCAGACGAAAATTCCCGCCACCTCAGCCTCGGTTAACCAGAGAAGAAGCCACCACTCTTCGGCGATTGCAGGCAAATTCTTATCCCCACAGAACCCTCCTCCATTCCATCTACCAAACTCAGTATCCCTCCCTTTGCAATTTCTGTCCAACGCCCGGCACCCTGTACCACCAGGTGTGGGAGTGCCAACAAACTCCAAACCTACCCCCAATTCCTTTCCCAACTTTTGAGCAGTGGATGGCTCGTATGGTCGATCCAAACCTTGGACACCCGCAAGAACTGGTCAAGAGGGCCTGAACGGCAAGTCGCAGCCTGGGTATCCCGGAATTAGGATGCCCTCCACCGGGCGAGTGTCCTGCCATCAGCAATTACGCTCAATAAATGTTTATTCTCCTCCTCCATTCTTAAATGCTCCTCATGAGTTCTTAGATACGCCTGACCTTCGTTTATCCATATGTGTAGATATTTGTATTCCGTTACCCACGGTATTGCTGCTTGTTGAACAAACACCGATTCGTTACAGGCGTCTTCATCGAAAACCAGAACTCCTGACTTCGCTGTGCTAAACTCTAACACCAGTTCAGTGGCTCCTTCCCCGCAGATATATGTGAGCTGTTGCAGACACTATTTGCTATCTGCTAGTAGTACTATGTCATCTGCGTATATCAGTCTCGGGATATGTTGTCCCACTTTTCTGTCCTTTGCGGCTGTAACATGAATGAAACCTATTTTACTACCTTCACACTTTCTTTTTAGTCTAGCCATGTACAGCATGAACAGCAATGGCGACAGAGGACAACCCTGCTTTAAACCTCTATTTGTGATTATCGGTTCCGTGCACTTTTGGCCCTCCCAGGTAATTTGCACCTCGCTCTCATTGTGGATTCCCTGCAACAGCTGTATAAAGTCCTGGCCTAATCCCTCCCGCTCAAGTATGCTCCATAGAAGTTCTCTATCTAGTTCTCTATCTCTGTCGCAGGCTCCCTTTATATCGAGAAATGCTATCCATAGTGGTCGCTTCTGAGCCATTGACACCTCTATGCATTGGGTTAGGACAAATAAATTGTCCTCTAAACGTCTGTCTCGTCTGAAACCATTTCGTAGTTCTCCCGGTATGCTGTTCCCCTATATCCACGCCTGTAGTCCTGCATGGCTTACATTGCCAGCCTGTATGCCACTGAGGTAACTGTAATAGGCCTGTATACGAATTGGCATCAGCCCTGTCTCCTTTACCTTTATATATCATCTTCATCCTGCTCTTACGCCAATTGTCCGGTACTTTCTTAGTTTCTATCACTTTTTCGATTGCTCGAATAAGTTGTGCCTTGCTTTTTGGACCCAGTAGGTTGAACAGCCGTATAGGAGTTTCATCCGTCCATGTTGCCTTATTAGCTGGGACATTTTCTTCGGCTTTTTTTCCAGTTTAGATTCTCCACCTTTAGCTCTCTATCTGTACGCACCTCAGTTGGTCCACTCTCTAAATGATGTAGTCCTCTCTCCGTTCTTTCTGAACTTCTCTTGTATCATTGAGCGTATGCGAAATCTTCCCCTTTTAGTATACCTGGCCTTCACTTTTGGTACGCACCCAGCGTCACCTACTGGTTCGCTTGGAACACCCATTTAATTTCTTTTATTGTACCTTCAGGGCCCGAAGGCGTTACAGAAGGGAGTGGAATTAATACATAATGCAAACACAGGAAAGGATATCAAAAACAGGAAAAATCGAGGAAAAAAAACTATTTTCTGTTGGCTGAAACAAACCCCGCTCTTCTGATAGCATCGGTGGTTCTAATATTTTCTGCCCAGATAATTTTCTTTCACTGTAAAATGTTGTCTTGGGTCACGTCTACGCGTTATTTTCATTAAAAAATGGTGGTTTGGTACCCTTTGGGCTGTTTGGTACCCTTTGAGCCAGTTCAGGGGCGGTGCGTGGCATATCAGCCTTTCAGAGGAAGTACCGGGCTTGGAAGCGGAATACTGCCGACGTAATTCGCGCCAAAAAACAAAGAACACGAAAGCGAGGAGGCGCAAGCACGGTGTAGCAGCAAAAGCACCAAAGCACGTAAGAGAGAGAGAGAGAGAGAGAGAGAGAGAGAGAGAGAGAGAGAGAGAGAGAGAGAGAATAACTTTAATGGAAACCAGCGACGTGAGCCGAGCCGTCGCACTAGCTTGCTACGCTAGATAATGGAAAGAAAACAAAGAAAAAACAACAAAATGTAAAAAGAAAAGATGTCGTCTGATGCGCCCAAAATTTTCAATCACAGAACTCTACCCAGTTCCGTGCTCCGGAGAAACTCCAAGAGAGCTTTGATTGCACGTGTACCCTGACCGGGACACGACCAAGGACCCAAAACAGCACTCAGCTCAAGTTTCGCACCAAGCTTCCTGCGCAAAGATAAAATGAGTTTCTGTCTGTGCACGGTGTACTTTGGGCACGCGCATAAACATGACGAATGTCTTCTCGTGAGTCACACGTGGAACAGAGAAGTGAAGATTCCTCCTGGATTTTGTACAGGTAATGTCCCGTGTAGGCCACATTTAAGCGCAGTCTATGCAGAATGGCTTCCTCGCGCTTGCTAAGCCTAGGTGGCATTCTGAAAGTGCACCCAGGATCAATCACGTGAAGAGGTGCATATTGCTGAATTGCGCCAGTCCAGATATATGCATCTGCGCTCTCTATGCGATTCATGAGGCGAGTATTGCCGCACACTTTCTTGTGAATGGGATCGGCAGAGCTTGAATGGACAGACTGCGGGTTACCCCCAAAATTTCTAGACTCGAACTCGTCTGCTTGTGCTGACAGACAGTGTTTAGAAGGCGTTGGAAGACTAATTTCGGTACCGTTTATGATTACCGTAGGTGGAGGAAGGAATATCGTTTGGCGTCCGTGGGGTGGAGCCGGTCACCTGCCGGCATAAAGTGTGCTTGTGTCAGAGTCCAAGAATCAAAGCGCAAAAATTGACCTGAACAGCAGACATCTTCTCAGTTAGGCAAACACCCGTTATGATTCAAGCAAACCTTTCCTTTATTTTGTTCAAATCAGTTCCCTTAATACAAGCTGCAAAATGAACAAAAAAGCACGCGCCACCAGCACTGTCGCAAACGGAGCTCAGAAACAAAGATCCTCGAGCCCTCGGAAGCACCGCCATCCAGTCAATATTTCGCTTCAAACCTCAAGATTCCGCCTCGAAACACGTCGTTCCCTCTTCGTCCAGGACATCTTCGACGCACAGGTACCGCCGGATGTGGAGCCAGCAGTCCTTGGGGATCTGGTCGATCTGGACACCTGAAACCCCAGCTTCGGTGCGGTGACACTCCACCTTCTCTCTTACCACACCGGCAACGGCCAAGAAGTTCTCGGCCAGGTAACGACTTCGACACGTGAGCAGCTTTGCCGCTTCCTCCTTCGGACAGTCCCGCCAACCTCGATACCTCCGTGACAAGGGCGTGGCTCTCTTGCAGCTTCTCGAATGCGGCGGCCGCGTTCTTTGCGTTCGAAGCCGGTGGTACGATGAACCGCGACGCTTCGATTAGCAGCGACTGGTTGCGCCGTAGGTATTTGCGTACCTCTAAATCGCCCTCTCCTTGCCAGGGATGCTCGCAGAACTTCACGTTCAGCAGCGTGTAGTTCCAGACAAGTCCGCGCCGAAGCTCTGTCGAGGTGGTCGCAAGATGCACGCGTCAGCGCTTCCACCGTGACGCCGTTGACACTGCGCGTGGCGTGCAACATGCCACGGAATGCCGCCGCTCCAGCGCACTCGAAGGTCCAGCCACGGATCGTAAGTTCTTCGAGTCTGCGGGTCTTCCCTAACCCCTGCATCAGCACGCCTCAGGTTACCTGAGGTGGTTCCGCAGGGAAGTCGAGGCAAACCTTCCTCAGATGCCTGCCGCTCGAGAGCTCTGTTGACAACGTCGAAGCCAATTTGCTGTCGATAACTGGCAGCCGGACTGTGAGACTCCTCAAGAAGGATGTGTTGCCGCAAAACGCATCGGAAAGTCGCTGCAACTGAGGTGGTTCGCTGGCTTCGGCCGGTTCGAAGCACACCGAAGCCACACTGTAGACGCTCCTCAAAGCGCTGATAACGTCCGATGTCGTGGCGTAGACAGCCGCGAAATCCAACCGTGCTCCCAGGTGCCTGCATCGAATCGTCTTTAGGAACCGGAAAAGCCCTGGCTGGCATATTTTACCCAGATGAAACTTTTGCAGAGTCGTGTTCACAGTTAAGGCATCGAGAAGCCCCGTGGCTTCGTTGGCTGTCAGGCGAGCATCGTCGATTACGAGGCTTTGGAGGGTAGCGTTAGCTTCAATGGCTCCGAACAGAGCTTTCAAACTGCTTTCGTTTATAAGACTGCTCTTTACGCAGATGTGCGTGAGGGATGAGTTTCGCATTACTACTTGATCGAGAGAAAAACAAACGCCTTGCGAGGCCCCCCTGCATAGCAGTTTCAAGCACTTCAGTTGCCCATTGACTCCAAGGGCTGTCACGAGAACGTCCAGATCGGGCTGGCCCAAGTCAAAGTTGGAAATGGTCAGCTTTTCGAGCCGTGTACCGGGCTCGGACAGCGCAAGAAAAAGGGGCCCGAAAATGTGCGGATAGTCCCTGCCGTGAGCTAACAGTTTTCTGTTGACAACGAGTTCTTCGAGGTGGGCGCTGCTCGACACGAGGCAGCCGAGGACGCTGCAGAAGGTGACTCCCATCAGGAACACCTCGTCAGCGTAGGTTGTAATGAGACGGCAACCACACCCCGAGCTTTGGGTATCACGGGCTCCCGTTTCTTACGCCTACACATGGCATCCCCGAAATGTCCACAGCTGCCACCTACTTACGGGACAGGACGCTCAGACTCCATTGCCAGCCGTCCTCACGCAGGAACCTACCTCCGCCGACCGCTTCACTGTACTAGGCCGGGGTCGGCGGAGCCATCCCTGAGGCGGCTTTCGAACCGCACAGTTTCCGACACCGAGCACGGTGCTCCGTGATGCACACCAGTGCGCGAGCACGCCGGCGTGTCTCCGCTGTGTGCTAGTAATAAACGCTGTGGGAAGCATGGGGCTCGGCAGCCCGACCATCGCGAATCGGCCCGGACGTGTTTCTCGGAGTTCCGCGTCCAAGGGCCACAGGAAGTCGTTCCACGCTGCCAGTTTGGCCGCCAGGCGGCAGCCTCCGGGCTCGTCCGCGCCGCATGGAAGCGTGAAGTCCATCTTCTGGTGGCAGGTTAGTCCCCGCAGGCAGACGATGTTTGTGTGGAGCTGCTGCATCGTGGGGCACAGCTGTGGGCAGCGAGTCCACAGGTAGTCGGCGTACTCTCGCAGGCATGGGTGGCCGGCAGCCATGACGTGCACCTGGAGGGACAGACACTGCGTTATTGCTGGTGGCCATTCTAGACATGCTTAACTGATTGATTGTAGGGTTTAACGCGCCGACGCAACGCAGGCGATGAGGCGCGCCGTAGTGGAGGGCTCCGGATTAGTTTTGACCACCTGGGAATCTTTAACGTGCGCCGAAATCTCCTACAAACGGGCGTTTCTGCTTTTCGCCTCCATCAGAAAAGCGGCCGCCGCGGCCGGGAATCGATCGTGCTCAGCAGCACAACGCCTTAGTCACTGAGCCACCGCGGCGGGTATGCTTAATCGCCGCGTCCTATACTACGGGGTCGATGGTGGCTCTCGATCCCCGTGAGCTATCCTGAGATTTTTATGAAAAATTATTGCAAACGAGATGTTTGAAATAGGTTACGGACCGGCGGACCCGTAGGCCTTTTTATTTATTTTTATTTATTAAATACTCTAAGCCTTTCTCAGGCTCATACAGGGTGGGCGTGCAAATATACATATGCGCGTACATATCAAACAATATCGCACATACAGACAGAATCACAAGATGCTGGTGAAAATAAAACTGAATGATAAAAGCACACAATCATGGCCAGGTTAAAAGCATCATCGTGGCATCCGCAGATGGTACAGTGATCAGTGTGTTCGGGATTGCTCACAAACCAACAAAAAGGGAAACTTCTGCTCTTTATAAAACAGTCTTTCTGCATTCCGAACAAATGCATCCGCAAAGGAAAATTTAACGCAATCACGTGGCAGTTTATTCCGCCCTTCCACTGCTGACAGGAAGAATGAATATTTAAAAAGTGTCACAGCGTGACACTTTGTGGGCGCTGCTTTAAAGGTATACCCTGAAACACTTTCGATAAGCGCTTTCACTCTTTTCTTCGCGTCTAGAACCCCTGCGAAAGCTATAGTTATCGCCAGCGCGGAGCAGCGCTGCGTGATTTGCTCGTCGCACCAGATACGCCTTCCATTTCTGCTTTGTTTTTGTGGCTCTTTGTTTTTAAGTTGCTATCGAAAAGCGTTCATTGCTGCAACTGAAGGAAAACCGACTAACAGCCGCTACATGGCCTTAGTGACGTAATTCGAACAGTCGAAGAACGTCAAGACCGGAAAAGAGCGAAGAACCTTTTGAGCGAGTTTAGAAGTTATCTGATGGGCATAGAGCAGTAATTTTTGGCTGAGGTACTTTGCGACCCCCTAATCTAAGTACTGGGTGTGTTGGGTGACTACGTTCTGCAAGCATTCAAGATTTCAAAAAAGTTTAAAAAAGTGTCTCAGGGTCCCTTTAAAGGAGAATGTGATTGAAGTCAAGATATTGCATGCAGACCTCCATTGAGTGCCGTTTCTATAGCGCGGGTAAGCTTTACGTGGTTTATACATCACGCGATATATCATTTGTGTGCTTATTAATGACATCTGATTGGTGGTACATTATAGGCTGCTTAGACGCGTTAAACGCATCGTTTCGATATACTTGTTACGGACGCAGTGATGTGCGATCCATAACCTAGAACCAAGGGACAGAAGTTGCCGATTCACAAGTTCCCGGCTCTGTATTAATTTATATTTCTGTTATATACTGTGGTGTAAATCCAGTCTCGGCGACCCTCCAAAATTAACCAATGGCATGAGCATATATACAGTTACGCGGGAAACGCCCTATGAAAAAAATGGCCGCGTGTCTACTTGCTTCGCTGGAAATTTCAAAACGCCGCCCCTTCCATATATAGGAAGACAAAAATTGAGATGGCATGACGTCACGCAGCCCAACGTTACTAGAATTTTTCTAGTAACGTTGACGCAGCCAGCCTTCGCAAGGCCACCTCCGTTGACGCCGCTACCTCCCTGTATTCGCAAGCCACTAAATCCTTCCCCGCTCTGTCCCATAGCGGGGTCACGTGGCATAGTGACGTCTGGGCGGCGTCGATTTTACGTTTTATATTTACAGGCTTCACGCTTGTCTAATGGCGCCATCTCCCAACTTTTCCCTTCCTCCGTGGCCCCTCCTGTCGCCCCCGCCAAGTAAGTGCCTGCCCCTCCTCTCACTGCTCCCAGAGAGAGAGAGAGAAAAAAAAAACTTTATTTGCTCAGAGCCATGGTCGGGCGCGCTAATCCGGGGCTGCCGCTGGCCGACGAGTAGCTCTCTCAGCCCGGTCCGTGAGCCATTTTTGGCAAGCTGGATGCGATGAACGCATTTACTCCATTCAAATTTCCCGCGTTCGCACAGCTCACGCGCCACCTGTGGGGCACTGAGTGAGTATCTTTTTACTGCGAAGCAGCATATGTCTCACTCCCCCCCAGTTTCCATTCCGGTGAAGCCGCTTTACTCGGCGCAGCTCCTCCTCGCCAACGCCGTTCCCTCTTTCACAAGTTGTGCTATCGGCTGACAACGGCAGTAGCACCGTTATCAGATGATTCCGGACAATGCACAGTTGCGCGAATGGGCGTAAGAATGACCTGAAGCTGCCGCCAACGATGCCGCCTCAAATTTTTCCTCGCCCGTAGGTGCCAATACCTCCCGGTTGAAGATCCACTTGCCCGGGTTGGAACGCCGGCGTGAGCCATACTTCTTTAACTTGAAAGGCTTTCCGAGCGACATTTTTGCCGGTGTATTTCACGCCTAAGTATGCGCCCATCAAGCGGGGTTCACACGACGGAGAAACCCTCTCTTTTTGGCCCGCGGGACCCGCTCACGTGACCGGTTTTAGGCTCCGCCCCTCGGTGGGGATAGCCCGCGGTGGCTCCGCGAAAGAAAATGCCTCCGCATGTTTTCGCTCGACGGCGGTTGCCCTCGGCGGGGAATGGAACCTGTTCCCCGGCGCTGTCGTCTGCTAGTCACTCCGCGTAGCTCCGCACGTGTGGATGCGCCGCCCATAGAGTTTCATACTAATATACACTAGAGGGAAATCTGGCGCCACTGTCTAGGGGAGCCGCGCTTCAGCGAGCGTGCCGTCATGTACCCGGCAGGTACGTTCCACTTGTCCTTGGCATGGCTCACGAACAGGCTGAAAAGTTGGCTTTGGCTGCAAAAATGCAACAATATTACTGCAGAAGATTAATAAAATTTGTTTTGTTATTATAAAATTAAAGCTCCAGAAAGATTTAATTGTCAGGGATTATTTAGAAGTTTCATGGATGATGAACAAAAACAATGCTACCCTTTTGGCTTCAAAACGAAAAAGAAACCATGTGGCTAACCAAGCCAAGGAAGCGAGGAACGTCGCTAGCTGCAATGGTGCCGCCCACGGCGGCACGCGAATGCAGCGCCAGATTTCCCTCTAGTATATATTAGTATGAAACTCTATGGCGCCGCCAGGCCGGATAAACCGGTCACGTGCTGTTGACGTCACATATCCATCCGCCTCCGTGAGAGGGTTTCTCCGTCGTGTGAATCCCGCTTCACCGGCTGCCGCTTTATGCGTGCACGGGTTGGGGGTGGAAGGAGTGGGGCGTGCCCGCACAGCTGGGCATCATGTCACTACCGATGGCATGCCCGCTGTGTTGGCGGGAGATTTAAAACGACAAAGGCTGTGGGCTCAATGCGCCCTGTCAGCTGTCCTCCGCAATCGAGCGGTTTGGGTCTGGGTTGGTGTGTTACAAAGACGGTAACATGCCTACGACGGGTGAGGGCAAAGGACAGTACGTTTGTCCACTAGAAGAAAGCTCGAGGCCTTCCAGGTTTAACTCGCTTTGGGACGGACGCGTGTCGTTCGCTTGGAGGGAGAGGGGAAATTGAAGAAGCGTCAGCCCGAACACAAGCGCGAAGGCACGAAAACGACGAAAAGCTGCTGCCGCCACCGTTGCCACCCAAGGTTCAAGCTGGTAGAGTAGCTGCGAATCCTTCCCGGGTCAAAAATTGCCCGCTTGGAACTCCAACGTGGGCCTTCTTGTTCAGCTTAAAGGGCCTTCACGGTGACATTTTCGGCGGTGTTTTTCACTTCTAAGCACACGCATATAACTGGTTGCTGGAGCGGAGGGAGGGGGGGGGGGCGAGAAAGCACAACTATACATGTTCCGTGCCATTTCTGATGACATCCCCGCCGTGCTGGCGGGAGGTTTACTCGTGGACGTCAAGCGGCCCAATGCGACCTGCGCGATGCACTCGCATGCTTGTCGAGCGGATTGGGTTTGGCTGTGGCACACACACTAAGATGCCCACCAGGCGTGAGTAAAACATGCAGCTCCGTGTTTGCACGCTGGAATACGGCTCGGGTCCTTCCAAGTTTCACTCAGCTAGGAAGTATGCTCAATCGCGAATTGCAAACGTAAGGCGTTGCGCTGCTGAGCACGAGGCCGCGGGTTCGATTCCCGGCCGCGGCGGCCGCTTTTCTGATGGAGGCGAAAAGCAAAAACGCCCGTGTGTACGAGATTTCGGCGCACGTTAAACATCCCCAGGTGGTCAAAATTAATCCAGAGCCCTCCACTATGGCACGCCTCATCGCCTGCGTTGCGTCGGCTCGTTAAACCCTACAATCAATCAATCAATTGCAAACGTGTTCTGTTTCGTGCACAACGGCGACTGCGTCCAGCTTTTTTACTGAGTGGAAGGGTATTATATTTTCTATCTTTTATCCTTCGTTCTTCTTGGTACACCGCAAGCCAAAATATGTTTGCTTTTACCTGGCCTGTCTTCGACACCGTCATAAGGCGTAGTTATTAGAGAGTTATAGCAGAGCGGAGAACCGATCCCAGTACGGTACCCGGTAGGCGACCGGCGCTACTGCGCGTGCTGGAAAAACTGCTGGTGCGCATGCGCAGCTGTACTGGGACCGGTTCTCCGCTCTGCTATAACTCCCAATTTTTTTCATTTGCAATCGTAAAAACCAATCCAGTGCGTATTCTAAATTGAAAGAACGACGAGCCTTCCCTATTCCTTACACCAGCTTCGTGGGGAAGTCTCGGTGATTTACTTATACTTTGCCTGACTTATGGCTGATATTTCTATCCCCTGAATAATGTGCATGTGTATAAGCCATGTAAGCTGCTTGGAGTGGTCTTGCGTAATGTATTTCACGTTCAAGCGCCCCCACCCTCACCCTTTATTCTCCCCTTTGGCCTCAGTTGAGTAGCAAACAGACAAAGGGACCAAAATTTGCTCATTTAGGTTTAAAAAAATCTGAGAACACCTAACCAGTAACCACTTATCTGCTGTGACCGCGAGAGCATGATTGTTCAACTGAGCGCCTCAGGTTCCTCGGGTCGCCTCGTTGTCGCATGGCTTTGCAATCTTGCCGCCAGTAAGACGCTTTGCTTGTGGCTTCAACCTGACGTTGCGCCGGTGCTGCTCGTTCATGATATATATCAGGGTGTCGAACCGGAACCGAACCGAAAACCGGAACTGAACCCGAACCGTTATTTTTTGAGCACGCTAGCTGAACCCGAACCGGAACTGAACCGAAAAAAGAAATGACGGTTTTCGGTTCTTGTCGAAACGGTTCGACCCTCCGTTGTTGATATTGCACAGTCAATGCATTTCGGGCCTTTTTTTTTCTTTCACGTACCATCAACTTCGTACCCGCTCGCGCACTTTCCCCTCCAGACAATTGAACACTGTCACGCTCTATGTAACAACAGGGGAAATGAATGAGCACCAATGTAGCAATGGTCTGTTGGTGCTGGAAGCGTGAGCGTAGTGCAAGCTGACCAAACGAGATGTCATTCTCGGCAGCTTGCAGGGGATATAAAACGACTTTGCCCTTCCCTAGGTGCGACTTTATTGGAGAAATCAGGCTGCAGGAGTGCTCCACTGCGAAACAGCGAAGGCCCACACCCGATGTGTGCAAACTTTTTGCATTTAATAATTTGTTTAAAAGGTCCAACACCTGCAAATTGTTAACACTTGACAAATGTGACAGCAGGAGCTGCTCAGTGGCTAAGCCGTTTGCGGCTGACCACAAGTGGCGTCAACCTCCCTTCCCCACGACAGTTTTTCTGAAGTAGAGAGAAATCGAGAACGTCCGTGTATCGAGATTTCGATCCGCGTTTAATATCACCAGCTGGTTAAAATACGTCTGCCGGCCTGCAACATAAGCTGCGCCTCGGATCAGAGATATAGCACAGGGCATCAAACGCGCCTGTTTTTTTTTTTAATGTGGTTACACGGAAAACAACATAAAAAAGAAAAGGCGAATCACGTTGTTTTAAAATATTACGCGTAAAAGTAAGTAAAACCGAATAAGTAAAAAAAAATCCCCAAAACGTGGACATTGCTCTATACTTTTCTTTGCTGTGCCTTTCACAACCAAACGTGTCATCAATGCGAAGGAAGTGAGTTCCGTGGTAAGTTTTTGAATACAGTACAGTGACAAGCTCCGTTTTTTACAGAAACAAACAACAACAAATATATGTCCGGGAAAACTGTAAAGGTGCGCACTTAATCCCTTGGCAAGAAACTGCAGCCCTCGACCTATAGTAATAAAGCAGATGACCCGTGCAGAAAGGCAGGCCGGTACCTCACACTGCCCTATTCGCCCAGCCATCATCTTTTCTGCTTGTTCTGCCGTTTTGTCTCTTTCAGATCTGCTTTTTTTTTTCGAAGGTGCACTTGTACTGACTGCCCAACTCGCTACATTACTTCTACTGCTACTCGTTCCGGAGGGGAGTACTGCTGTGGATGAATTGAAGAGCGTCTACCCAAAAAAGTCCCATCTCATGCTCCGCGCGTCAAATTTCCCTTTCATTTTGTAACAGCATAATCTGTTATAAAATTCCGCAATGTATCACACGGAACGATGGACGGGGGTCAGGCCGTACGATGATATACTGATTGTAATGCACACATCCGGTAAGGCTATCGCAAAAGGAATAATGCAATGACAGAGCGTTAACTAAAGCTTACTTTAAAAAAAAGGTTGGCTAACACATACGATAAGGTGACAGCTAACAGATTATTCAGGGTGACCAAATATTCTAATTCATTGGTAGTATTTATGTGCCTGTTGTAGGATTTTTCTGTTTTGTTACAAATATAAAAAAATGTGCGCCATTGGTATTAAATGCTGGTATTTGAACGCACCAGTACGCAGGACTAAATTTAAGGCTTCAAGGTTAGCGTGATGGGTGATTGCATAGCGACGAATGCGATTTCAACAAAAAAGGAAAGGACAGAAAATATATCCCACCGTCATATCTCTTGGCGGTGGCTTTATGAATAGTCGCTGGGACAACATGAAGTCTGAGCGAGAAAGAAGGTGGTAAATCGTCGCCACTTCATCTGTTTTTCAAATATCTCGTGATTGTTTAAAGTTGGCTTTGCAATTGCGCCACTGCCCTTGGGGAACAGCAGAATATGTGTTGTATTTATGGTAGTATTTGGCATTGGTATTATTTATGTGCCTGTTGTAAGATTTTTCTGTTTTTTTTTACAAATATAAAAAAAATGTGCGCCATTGGTATTAAGCGCTGGTATTTGAACGCGCCAGTATGCAGGCCTAAATTTAAGGCTTTAAGTTTAGCGTGATGGGGGATTCCATAGCGACGATTGCGATTTCGACAAAAAAGGAAAGAGCAGAAAATATATCCCACCGTCATATCTCTTGGCGGTGGCTTTATGTATAGTCGCTAGGACACATAAAGTCTGGGCGATAAAGTAGGTGGTAAATCGTCACCACTTCATCTGTTTTTATATTATCTTGTAATTGTCTAAAGTTTGCTTTGCAATTGCGCCACGGCCATTGGGGAACGGCAGCATTTTGAATTTATTTTTATTTGACTGTCGTTTTAAACTACTAAATGTTTTTTTTTTTCTAATTTCGGTGATAATTCAACTCATTGAACCGGTTCGGTACGTGATTTTGTCGAAACCGGAACGAAATGATTTATCCTGAAACCAGAGCCGTAACCGAACCGCATTTTTCCGGTTCGACACACTGATATATATATATATATATATATATATATATATATATATATATATATTATATTATATATATATATACACCTCGCCGAGGGTGTGTTTGTTATTGCTTTTCTTCCCAAATACCCCCCTCGCTCTCTTTTTTTTCGGGGTCGTTGGACGACGAGCTTATAAATACGTGCCGAGAAATACGGAATGTTGTCTTGATAAAGGTCGGCATCCAACCGAAACATGGACAAATAAACAGTTTTGTTCGAAGCTATACCCATTTTTACTGTATATATATAAATATATATATGGAGAGAGATAGAGAGTTGACAACGACGGTGATTTTCTCTGCTCTTTCTCTCTTCACCTGCGATATACTGGTGGGTAAAACTTCTCGTGCCGATGCCGGTGGCCTGCTTTGTTACAAGGTAAAGTCCATTATCCCGGCAACAGTGAGAATTACCGTCCGAAAGTTCTCACCAACGTTACTAGCGTTGGTTCTCACGGCAGCCGCCTCTGATCTTGGCTAAGCACGCTACGCGGAGATTATGTGGGATAAATATTCCCTAAAATGTCGTGTTTGCAGGCGCCCCTGTAGCGGTGTGGTATAGGTTTTAAACGAGAAGGCTCAGGCTCGAGTGCGGCTTTGCGATGTTTTTTTAAGCTTTCAGAATTTTTCTGTCATCGTGATTTTGCTAATACTTGTTTTACTCCGGTTTTTACTATGTCAAGAGATCGACGCACATGACTTCTAGAATGGGTTGACTAACGTTTAATATAGGGTGTGTTCTCTGTCGTTGGGTTGGATTAGGTTTGTTGCGGTTGGGCTGGATTTGGGTAGTTTATGATGTGTTCGGTTATGTTACGCTAGGTTCGGTGAGGTTATGTTAGGTTACGTTGGGACGTAATAGATCCTTTGCAAAAAAGCGGACAACACTGAGAATTCAGCGGTGGTAACACTGGTGGTGAACGCGACGACGCCATTAGAAAGGAAGCAGGTCGTAGCAACGCCGTTGCGGTTGCACGTTTTCGCCCACGGCTTCACGAGTCTGTTGCGCGACGAGGCGTATGGAATTACGTGGACGGTAGCTACTCCATAGAAACTGTGCTCGCAGCCTTTTCGCTTCCTTTCTCATGGCGGCGCAGCAGGTGCACAGTGTTGCCAGAGTGGCTTGCTGCTTTTCCGCCAACGATTTGTTGCAAATGGTCTATATTATTCAGCAAATTTTAGGCCAGCCAGATGTTATGGAAACTGCCGTGAGAATTTCCCGGAGGTAGTTGTCACGGCTGCCGTGAGATTACACGCATCCTTTTTACAACACCTCGTGCAATGCGACGCCTCCGAAGGAGCCGTTTTTCTCTCACAGAAGACGAACGTCCCTGCTTTTTTTTTTCTTCTTATAGCTGCTTCCATATCACAACAGTGAATACGTTTCGAAGCGTAACGAACGATTGCACCAAGAGCCGCGAACGACGGGTGGGGAGAGAGGCTTGCGCGTGCACTTTTTCGCCGGTAGTTATTCACTCTCATCTTGGGGAACAGTGCGAACAGGGACACAAAAAGAAAGAAGTGGACAGGACTAGCGCTGTCCTGTCCAGCGCTAGTCCTGTCCCCTTCTTTCTTTTTGTGTCCCTGTTAGTACCCAGCGCTAGTCCTGTCCATTTCTTTCTTTTTGTGTCCCTGTTAGTACTCACCGCTAGTCCTGTCCACTTTTCTTTTTGTGTCCCTATTAGTACTCAGCGCTAGTCCTGTCCACTTCTTTCTTTTTGTGTCCCTGTTAGCAGCGCTAGTCCTGTCCACTTCTTTCTTTTTGTGTCCCTGTTAGTTCGCGCTGTTCCCCAAGATGCAAGTACACCAACTCGCCACCCTGCTACAGTTATTCACTCGTCCTTCGTGAGCACTAGCGTCACTAAATAAGCTGAAAACCATCGTTTGCAAAAAGCTAGTGTCACCAAAAGCCTTTATTTAGCGACGCTATTGAGCATCGAGTCCAACAGCAGACTTGATGCGCTGGGAAATGGACCTTTTTCCAGTACCGGTCGTCCTATAGCGGCCGCCACGGCGAACCTAAACGGGCCGTAAGGCATGCCAACAAAAATGTTTGGCTTTCGGGGAACTAGTACAAGAAATATCCTGGTCCTGCAGTCCCTCCCGCACCCGTGCCTTTCACATGAATGTCACGGTAGCAGGCGCACGCTCGCGTGACTAATCTGCAGTGGCCGAAATGCCCCTTCTCAACTTTTTTTTTTTTTTTTTTCATTTTCTCTGCTTCCTTAGTGGTATCCAAACGCTCGCAGCGTGGTCAGCATTAGAGCACTGCACGGGCCCGGGCCGGCCCGAAAGCCCCGCGGGCCTCCCGAAGTCGATTATCGGCGGGCCCGGGCTCAATGCCGCGGGCCCGGCTCGGGCTTGAATTCATAGGCACGGCCGTTAATAGGTCCGACGTGAAGTGTAGGAAAGAGCATCAAAATGAATATTCTTGGTTTATTGTTGCGCTTTTCTTGCTGTTATTTGTACGCATTGTTTCAAAAACGTGTTTTGCTAGGTCTGATGGTCACTATACTGCAATTTTATGACATTTCTGGCACTGCATCAAGATTTTATATTTTGGTGTATAACATACCAAAGATACGATTACAAGGAATGCCCAAGTGGGGAATGAATGAAGGGGAATGAACCTATGTCTATGTATGTACACGTATGTTTTAGATGTCACACCATTAAAAATGCGGCTGCCGTGGCCGGGAATCAAACTCGCGTGCCAGAGAAACACCACCGCTTAACAACCACTGCAGGTGAAGTATTTCAACGCGCGTACATACTCGTTGATTCAAATGCGGATCAAAAAATTTCAGCAATACCAACTTGTGGCCTAGACAACCACGTGAAGTTGCCAAGAGTCTGGTAATCAAAGGTGATGGTGTCTCTCGTGCAAGAATACGAACTATTATACTACGTGCACTTTTAAACCCTCATTTGTTGCGTTTCAGTTCATGACGTGCTTGTACAGACTAGATGCTCTGTCTGTTCGCCCGGAATATAATAAACAAACTTGCTTCAGCGTCAAAGACCGGGCCTGGTCATACATGCGTGGGCCATCCCTAGGTCAAAAAATAAATTACCGGGACGGGCCGGGCCTGGGCTTGAAATGGTGGGCCCGGACCGGGCTCGGTGTTACGGGCCCGGGTCGGGCTTCGCGAAGCGGGCTCGGGTCTTAAAATCAGGCCCGTGCAGTGCTCTAGTCAGCATCAAACATTTTTGCTCCTTTTCTTTGAAAGCCTGTTTTGTGTGCACTTACGAACTCACTGCGAACTGCCCGAGAAGAAGAAATAAAAACGTGCAGCACAAAGAAGCATAGCCGCTCCCTAAGCAGCAAGCTGAAGGGGCGCCCTTTTGTTTATTTCGCCCGAGAATGGCGGACCGGCAACCCGCGCATGCGCAGATCGCTACTAAAAAAGGGTGGATTGCAAGAAGCACTGCTACAGTCAACGAGCGCAATTAGTCACCGAGTTTCATACAATGTGGCACAAGAAACCGCGTCGACCTCCTCCCTGTTGAGCACCGTGTTACCAGCCGGTTGTGAAAGAATCTGCGCCCGTCCACAAGGAAACGTGGATAAAACGTTCCAACGCAGGCGATGCAGACAACCCCGAAAATGGCCGTCGATCCAATAATGAACTGAGAACATGGTATACACGAGGTCAAAATATCCAGAATCAACGAAGGAAGTTCGAAAACGTACTCACTTTGATGTAGGGCCGAACTCTCAAGGCTTCCGGCGTCGTCAGGCTTTCACCGAGCGCTGTCCACGCGAGAGAGAGAGAGAGAGAACAAGACTTTATTGAGAATATCCGGCGTGCGGGTGCGGATCAGGCCACGCAGGGCTTCTCCGCACCCTATCTAGCTCGTGGCTATGTAGACCTCAAGGGTAGGCCTGCGTCGCGACGTCGGCTACTAGGTGAGTCCGCTCCCGCGGGAGGGTCCCCCGTTCGCTCTTGCCGGGCCAGGGCGTCCTCGAGCCGCTGGATGGCGAGCAGCTGCGCCGCAGAGTCGGGCGAGCTGATGTCCACAATGTCTGACGGTAGTGAGTCCGGCTCGGCACCGTCTTGCTGCACTTCACAGCCCCACATGATGTGGGCTAGAGTTGCTGGTTCACGCGCACAAACACTGCACTGCACTTGCACATAGTATCCGGGGCACACGTGTCGGGCGAGGGCCGGCGTGAGCACCGTGCGGGTCTGTAGTTGTCGGAGAACGACGCCTTCGCGTCTGCCCAGCCTCGGGTGAGGCGGAGGCAGCGCTCGGCGCCCCTCTCGGTACCACGACAGGATGTCGCCGTACGTGGTCAGCGGTTCCGCTTGGAGGCCGACGTCTCCCGCGGTCGAGGCGCAGGGGGGCGCCGCACGGTGCGCGAGCTCGCGTGCGACGGCGTCTGCTGTCTCGTTGCGGTTGGCCGCTCCTCCGGCGATGGGTCCGACGTGTGCCGGGAACCATCTGATGTTGGTTGTGGTCGACTTGCGCGTGGGGAGCAGCGGGCTGCCGTTTCCCCGATGCTGCTTCTGGCGAAGTTGGTGATGGCCGAGCGGGAGTCGCTCAGGATGGTTGTGGTGTCGGGGTCGCTTCGTAGCGCCGAGTTGCCGGTCCGCTCGACGAAGCCAGCGTAGGATGAAACAGCAAAATCACGAGACGGCCATCATGTGCGCGTGCACAGAGGCGCTTCGTCTGTTGCCTCGTGCAGCTTCGGTTCCTTCTTGTCCACTCCTGCTTCGCTGCTTTGGGGAACGCTCGTAATTTGGAACCCAGAAGGCAAGCGGCGCCTTGTGGCGTGCACCACGTGATGGGACTGAAATTTCGTGAAAAATACCAGCCCCAACCTGAAAGAAAGAAGGCCCCAGTGTGCGCCCTTTCCACTCGCGCTACGCCGGCTAAGGTTAGTGGGACGACTACATGAAAAGGCTGACGAGTTTGGAGGGGTCGACCTTCCGTGCACCTGTCACGGCGACGTCGCCGCTGCACACGTCCGGCCGAAGACGGACCCTGTTGTTGCTTCTCGGAATCGGCACTACCCGGCGCGCCTTTCTCGGAGCTGCATTTCTTGGCCGTTGAGATGCTGCTACTACTAAGTGATTTGGGATGGAAAATAAAAATAAAAAAAGAAGTGCACTGGGGATATTACTGAGCCTATCTGGGGGCTCACCTGCGTACAACCCAGTGCGGGGGGATGGGGGAGAGGGGATGAAAGACTAGAGAGGAGAGAAGGGGTGATGAAAGAGATAGTAAAGGTGGGGGGAGTGCAGCCGCGATGCAAACTATGCGCGCAGCAGCAGCCAGCGGCAACGGCGCGAACATCAGTCTGCCTTCTAGAGCCGCTTGGTCAGCCGCTTGGTCCGGCGGACCGTAGCCGAGCAGGGGCGCTGCGCTTGCCACTGCCGGCTGGTTACGCGGCTAAAGATAGTGAGGGGAACTTTCTCGCTTCCTTTCGCAGCGCGATAAGTGCAGCGAGGCCGGTTTTTCAGACCAGGCGCACTTCGCTTCAGCGCAAGCACTATGCGCAGCTGTTGTCGCACCGGACACACTACAAAAGCAAGAGCAAAAGTTCCCCTCGCTCTCTTTAGCCGCGCAACCAGCCGACAGCGGCAAGCGCAGCGCCCCTGCTCGGTGGCGCGCCTGCTCCGGCCACGGTCGCCGTGGCCCACAAAATTTTGACAAAGACTGTACTTTCTCCGGGCTTCAATTATGGTCCAGGTACACTTCCTTCCGATGATGTAGAAGGCCTTTGTAGAATCCCCCCAGCAATCTTTGGCCCGGGAGCTGCTGCTTCTGGAATTTCGTCGCACTGGAATGGAAACAGCGCCGTAAACATTTCAAAAACCTTGAGTTACGGGTAGCATTCTGTTGTGTTGGCACTGCGTGAAGAAAAGAAACGGCAGTTGAAAAAGTGACCAGGTACAAAATTGTGGCGTTATTTATCGGCGGTAAAACAGTGTAGCCTGAAGGGGCGCAGCAGAAGTATCACCAACACCTTAGCAGATATGTGAAAATATCATAAATCAAGCAAGTGCATCGCTGTAGTTTAGGCAATTATTTCTTTCTTACTGCTTTATATTCAAACGCTCTCCCAAAGGACGTTTTCTTCATTTACATAGGAAGGCCGAGCGCTTTTTCAGTGCAAAGGCGTGCGAGAAAACTTTGGCATAATTTTATTTGACGCCGGCACGTCAATTTGAAGTCGTAAAAAAACTCCGTTCGCTGTTACACGCGGAGGGTAATATGCCCTAGTTTCTTTTTATGAAACAATGTCCACCAATGGTATGGCGCAAAACATTTTATGAAAGATCGAATAAAACTGCTAGCAATATCTTTTGCTAAAGCATAGGTAAACTGCGCGCACCGAGCAACAGCCAACGCATCTGTAACAACCATAGCCTCCTGTATAACGCCTTTACAGGAGGCTGTGTAACAACATTAGAAGCCACCGCTTTGAGCAACATCCACGCCGGCGCCGCGCCGCATTTGCGCTGCCAATGCATCATGTTTCTGCAAACCGCGAGTTGACACTTCAGACAGACGACAGCCGTGCCGAACACAACAAGATGGGGGCTGGTGTTACTCATGAATGTTGCTTCATGTGAAAACTTTACCACTTAAACGCACCGGAAGGAAGTTTCCAAATCGCCACAGGATCCAGACTACTCAACGTGCCAGAAAATTCACTAGCCGAAACGACGACGCGAAAACCTAGTTACGAAAAAATGTTACCTAACTTTTTGCTACTCTTACCCAAAATGGCAAGCAGTGGCCATAGAATATTGAAAAATACAAAATTCGAACTGGGTTTTAAGTGGCTTGACCTTGACAATGGGACGCGTGTAAAATGCAAATTCTTTATGGCACCACAGTGTACTCACTACGGCAACGGAAGTACCTCACATAAGCAAGCGTTTTCGTTTTTCTCCTGGATACCAAAACGGCCACCGCACTGGGAAACCGAATCCTCTCTAAAAAGCACGTCAAATTTACCGTACGATCCCGGGTATCGGAGAACGGTTTTGGCGCGGGCTTCTTACGACGACGCAAAAGGCATAATTTCGTGACCGTTGCTATATTGTCTGCAAACACAAATTCTTACAGTCTGCGCTCCCCCACCCCTCGAAAAAAAAGAAATTCAGGGACTTACCTATCCGCTCGTGTTCAACCGGGCTATGCCCGTAATACACACACCAGCCGGCTTGACATGGCGCCGCTGCTTGGCTTGCGTTCCCGCTGACACTAATAAACCCATCGCATTCGCAGTTGCCCCCTGTTACGCCGACCTCGATGCTGACGTTTGATGACAGCGGAAACGAACGTGGTCAAGACAGTGTGAAAGCTCGGAACTGAGTATGAACTATACAGAGCAAGAGTCAAAGGTCAAAGCGCGGGACCCCAACTTGCTCCGCGCTGAAATTGCTCCATACTGCGCACGCGCGCTAAAGACAAATCACCGGACCACAACTCGCCACGCGCGAACTTTTTTCCACTCCTACTGCGCACGTGCGCGCAAGATTTTTTTAAATGGTTTTTTGGCTTTCGCCGCGTCGTCGGGCGCGTGTCGTCGGCCGCCGCATAGGAAGGTTGCTGGCCATTGTGTGAGGGGGAATACGCGCATGCGCCGCAAGCCACACATATCGCTCAGAGCTTCACGATTGCCCCCCTCTTTTTATTTATTTCCTGGCGTCAGGCTGCCCGCTTGTTTATAGCCGTGACACGGGTCGTTGGCGCAGCATATAAGCGTGCTGTAACCACCTGAGGTGTTGTCACGGAAAAGAAGTCTGTCAGGGCCTCTTATATCATGGTATTGAGGCTGCCCACCGCATATAAATAGGACGCCATCCGGGACGCGACTAAGAGTGTAAGGGCAATCTGCTAATATTTGTATTTGTTATTTCAGTATAAGTATTCCGTGTTCATATTTGTATTTTTGATATCAAATAAAAAGAAAACATCGTTCCTTCGACATGGTGTCATTCGTGTAATTTTCATCTCACACTTGTGCATGCTCATGAATTCGAGAATGACGAAATACTTAAAATTTACATATCCAGCTCAGCTCTCTGTTCATGTCCCAAGCTTGTATGAGGAGACTGTCACTTCAAGATCTGGATAGGTTTAAGGTATACAGATACTTGCTTTACAGCTTTGCTTGTAACATGGCATTATAAATATAGGGAGTTTTTTTAATTCGTGGTATGTGCAATGAGGCCTGATAAATCAGGTTGCAAAATACTGAGATTATGAAGGTAAAACCTCAATGCATGACAACTGAGGTAATGAAGGTGTTCCAGAAGTGCACAAATCACAAATGTGTTAGTGCAATTACAGCCATTGTAACACATTTATTGGTGGCATTGTTTTATACGGTCTAAACTTCAGATGCACAAGTGTGCGTTCGTGACCAAGTGCTATGGTTTTGGTGAACGGCCTTGAAAATGTTGAAAATGCTGAACCGTGACCTTGCGCTTCCGCGTACAATAATATAACTCGTTACTAACGGAAGCGCGAATTAAATGAGGCCACTTAAAAAAAATTGCAGAAATTAAGAGCATTGTCTACTAATTCCCAGCATTCTTATGGCGCTTCTCTTGAGTGTGAGTCTTTTAGAGCCAAATTTCTTGATTTTTCCAAGTCCTTTCCGTCGAATTATCTCCATTTACCCTATTATAACGATCACAGGTGTTACTTGCGCCAAATCTGCATTTTTTGTAAATGAAGGGCGTTACACGGCTCACCATTTTCCGTATTTTTTATATTTTTCTTGGTTTTTAGATTTTCGAAATCACGTGCGGCCAATTCTCTCGATTTACGCTATGATAACGATTACAAGTGGAATTTCTGCAAAATCTGCATTAGTGTGGAAATGCAGGGCGTTATACTGTTTGCCAGTTCCCATAATGTTTTTTATATTTTTCTTAATTTCTGGTTTTTCAAAATTTGGTCCAACCAATGATCTTTATTTACGATATTATAACGATTAAAGGTGGAACTTCCGCGGAAACTGCATTTTTCTGGAAATGCAGGGGGTTACAATTTACACGGCCGAGCGCCTATCCGGTCTGCGCGAGAAAACGCTCAGATATTCTTTGTGTGCTCGCGATCACCAATTCTGCAGGCGACGCAGCAATTCTGCAGGCGTCGCGACACAATGTTATATAGAATGAGTAATTTATTATTGGTTTGTGGTGACGTTTATTGACACCTGGGTTCATTACATTACCAGAGACGTAATTTACTACCGCCCCCTATTACAAAAATAAAGGTGAAGGCGTGTAACCGCACCATCAGAAGAGCTACGACGAGCAGAAAAAAATCAGTACACCATTTCATGCTTGGTATACTTGCCACTCGTGACCAGACAGCTCTTATGTTCAGCACGACAGTGTGCCTTACGTGCTAGTTATTTGCATGCATTGTCATAGGGGGGCACTTTCCGCCAATGGCCAAGAATACTTTTGGTAGCAAGGCAGAAGAACTGTTATCAATTCCCGTTTGCGTCGATGGAATATTGATTATTGATTGATTGTAGGGTTTAACGCGCCGGCGCAACGCTGGCGATGAGGCGCGCCGTAGTGGAGCGCTCCGGATTAATTTTGACCACCTGGGGATCTTTAACGTGTGCCGAAATCTCGTACACACGGGCGTTTTTGCTTTTCGCCTCCATCAGAAAAGCGGCCGTCGCGGCCGGGAATCGAACCCGCGACCTCGTGTCCATCGATGGAATAAATCACCGCACGGCGCATCATACGGCACACAGCATGACAACGGGCACACAGCATGACAAAAGGTTTCCGCTCGTAACAATGTACTTAAAGCCCTCCAAACCGTAGTATTATGCCTCTTTGGTAGAGTGATTAAAAAACGGCGGTCTAAAGAAAGTCACTCGCCGCCGAATGTGTTATTTAAGACTCCTGCTTGATGCGCAACAGCATGCAGAATACTTATAAGCCAATGTTTGCACTCACCAGCAACCGGATCGTGGGGCGCAGTGGTTATTGATACCCGCATCTTCATGTGTGTTGTAGTAGACCCGGTTTCGATTTCTCCGTAGGGTTACGTGTAGTGCTGTGTGCTCTTTTGTGTGTCTCGTATGATGATAACATTGTTAGAGCATTCGTGACGGGATTCTGACCTTGGCTTGGCAATGCGAGCGAAAAAAAAACGGATAAACTCAATTCTGGCCGAGTGGCTGGTTTTTTCTTGTTTTTTTGGTGAAAAGCAACAAGGCCGCTTATTTCAGGGGCCGTATGATTTGGGGCCGCTTCGTAAGCGGGAATAGATTAGCATAACGGGCCGCGTAAAAAAATTACGGCCAGGGGCCTGCCGAACACACGGCCCGGTGTTTATGGTGGCCCGCTGGTTAGGCGGCCCCCAATACGGCCGCTTAAACGCCGGGCCGCGTGTTCGGTGGGCCGCGTGTTTGGCGGGCCGCTTGCGCGCGAAGCCGCCTGAACCGCCGCTTTATAAGCGGCTTAAAATGACGCGGCGGCCCGCCTGCATGCGGGTCGTATGACCAGGAATTGACTAAGAGTGTTCGCAAGTCTGCAACGATCAACATTCAAGACAAGACCCTTGAAGTCAGCGCGTACCGCACGGCGCCGTACGACAGTGTGAAAGGCGTAATCCAGGAATCCCTGTCGACGCGAGCGCCGAAGAACTGGACAGAAACAATCGTCAACCACAGCAACCCACTCGCCGTAGTCACTAAACGAATCGGCAACACGACCACGACCATCGTAGCCTTCAGAGGACCCAAGGTACCGAACTTTGCCCGATACGGCGTCACACGCATATCGTGCCACCTGTACAGAAAGCAAATTGACGTCTGCCACCACTGTGGCAGGGTCGGGCACCGCAAGGACGTGTGCCCGACGCCAACCAGCAGGATCTGCAGGGGCTGCGGCGAAGAAAACCCCAAAGAAGACCACAACTGCACCCCCAAATGCAAACTATGCGGTTCCGCTCACCCGGCCGCCGCGAGTGATTGTAAAGCCAAATTCAAGGTACCCTACGTCGTCTGCAAGCGGCAGTGGGAGCGCCGAAAGGTCAGCGGCCAGCTTCCGTCCCGTCGGAGAGCGACTTCCCGCCAGCTGCGCGCCAGTCAAGGATGCCATCGAGAAACCGCGCACAGTCGAGAGACCGCAGTTTCAGGAGCCAGAGCAGAGACGCGCGAAAAATGGGAACCCAAAGATCATCGCCGTGCGAGAGAGTCAGTTGGGCCAACACTGCGCGAGGTGTCATGAAAACCAATCCGAGCGACAACACCAAGAAAGATGACAAAGCTCCTACCAAGGAACGAGATATCAGCGAGGCCCTAAGACAGGAGAACGCGGCCCTGAGAGCCACCATCACCAACCTCACCAAGGAAATCGCGGAGATCTGCAACGCTCTCCGTAACGTCGAACAGCAAAGATTGAGCCCGAGCGCAACAACAACGGCGAAGAAACTACGGCCGCCGAAGACAAGGAACGGGCACCGAAGAAGGGGGACGTTGAATAGCGCAAGACCAAGAGAAGCGTGAGCGACTGCAGCCCCGGCAGCAGCAACAAGAACGTCGGGGCCAAACTCAACAGCCTGGAGGATATGATCAAGTCGATGAAGGACGCCATAGACGGCTTTCAAACGGAGAACGTCACCAGACTCAACAATCTGGAAAGAACAGTGCAAATAATACTAAGCCACCCAACGTTCGCGCCCCTACAGCAGCCAGTCAACCAAGTGCCGCAATCCGGAGAATTCTTACTAGGACAATCATGACCACCAACTCCACAGGCATAACAGTGTGGCAGTGGAACTGCCGCGGCTTCGTCAAGAAGAGGGAAGTGGTCCAGCAACACATTGTGCACGCCGCGCGCAAGCCCGACGTGCTTCTACTTCAAGAAACGCTAACGGACAAGCCGTCCCTTCCAGGCTACAGGGTGCAGGCGGGCCCGCCCGACGGCAGAGGCCTGTGCATCCTATAAGGGACTCACCTTCGTTGAACACCGGCTAAGTAACGTGAAGATGGAACACACGCTCACCGAACTCATACCGACCAAGCAAAGAAGAAACAGTATCTTCATTTTGAACATCTACAGTAATCCATCGCAGAGACTGCAGAAGTTCAAATCCATTCTTCACAAGGCAAGCACGACGGCCGGCCAGAGCACGCTGATTGCGTGCGGTGACTTTAACGCGATGGATACGGCGTGGGGCTATGTCAAAAGCAATGCGAAAGGCCGAAACCTATCCCAAGACTCGGCGGAACTCGGCTATGCCCTCATAACCGACCCGGGTCACCCAACGAGACTTGGTAACTCCGTGTCCCGAGATACCACCCCCGACCTAACGTTCGTCAAGAACAATGAACCGATCACGATCACGTGGAGGAACACGGGGGTGGACCTCGGCAGCGACCACATGATCGTAGAAATCGTCGTACCGGAGCAGAACAGTAATAACGTCAGGAAACATACGTGGATCGATTGGCCCGCTTTAATAAGAGACACCAGAAATCAGGAGGAGCTAGAAAACACAGAAATCGACGACATTGAAATGTGGACCAACAAGGTTCTACAAGACGTTTCGAACTCAACCAAGAGCATAGAAACAGACCTTGAAACGAACAGAATGGACAGCCGGCTGGCCCACCTCATCGAGGCCAAGCAGTCCATTCTCAACAGATGGAAAAAGCAACGCCTCAAGACTCAATCGTAGGCTACGGAAAAAAGTCGCAGAACTCAGCAAAGCAATCGAGGAACACTGTCGCACGTTATGCGCGCAGCAGTGGAACGAGATATGCAACGCCGCCAATGGCCAGATGCACACATGATGGGAAAACAATAAGTCGCACCAGAGGGACCGACTGGCGGAACTCATCCATCGGGAAGTCACGAAACACGGAGCCGACAAGGTGATGAACCGCATCAGCGACAGATACCATCCGACTACGTCCATGGAGCACCACGGGCCGTACGGGGGGCTACCCAACGAGCGCCTCGACAGAGACATCTACGTAGAAGAGGTTCGCACGGCGCTGCAGGACCTCAACGGCGGCCGGACCGGACCGCATCACCAACAAGGCACTCAAGAACCTCGACGACAAATCCGTCGAAAGCCTAACGGGCTACTACAACAAATGCTGGAAAACGGGGACGCTGCCGCAGCATTGGAAGAAGGCCAAGACCATCCTGATCCCCAAGCCGGGCAAGCCACCCGGCACGGACAACCTCCGGCCCATTTCGCTCACGTCTTGCGTGGGCAAGGTGCTGGAGCACGTTTTGATGAACCGGTGGCAGGACTACCTGGAGAGGGAAGGACTGTACCCCGCCACGATGATTGGCTTCAGACAGCGCCTGAGCACACAAGACGCGATGCTGCAGCTCAAGAACGAAATCGTGGACGACACCAGCGTCTCGCGAGACAACAAGACCATCCTGGGGCTCGACCTGCAGAGCGCTTTTGATAAAGTGAAACACTCGGCGATTCTGTCCCAAGTCTCCAAGCTCAACATGGGCGAAAGGAGTTACAGTTACATCAAGGACTTCCTGACGGACAGGACCGCCGAGCTGCGAGCTGGCGACATACAACTGCAAGACAAGAAGCTCGGGAGCACCAGCACACCGCAAGGGTCCGTGGTCTCGCCGCTACTGTTCAACTTGGTAATGGTAGGAATGGCCGACAGTCTCGCAAAAGTGGGGGTCCTGCACACCATCTACGCCGACGACATAACGATATGGACGACCGGCGGCAGCGATTCCCAGATCGAGGCCAAGCTGAAGGAAGCCGTCAACGCCATCGAAGACCATCTCGACGGCTCCGGCCTCGTCCCCTCGCCAAGCAAGTCGGAGCTCCTGATAATACCACCACGAAGAGGCAACACCAAAAACAGTCAGCGGCGAGAGCACGAGAAGATCATGATCGTAACGCGGTCCGGGCAGAACATCCCCGAGGTCAGCAAGATCAGAGTCCTGGGCATGGTCATCGAGAAGCACAGAAGAAACGGCGAGACCGTCTCCCGTCTCACCGCCAAGGCGGCCGACGCGATGCGTCTCGTCAGGAGAATCACGTCCCGCAAAGCCGGCATGAAGGAGGACAGCCTGATCAGGCTCGTCCAGTCCTTCGTCGTCAGCCACATCGCGTACGTAGCGGCTTACCACAACTGGCTGCAACACGAGCGGAACAAGATTAACGCCATCATCCGAAAAACATACAAGTCGGCGCTCGGCTTGTTCGAGTCCACGAGCACGCCCCGATTCTCGAGAGAGAGAGAGAGAACAGACTTTATTTACAGATCCTGCGTGGGGTTGCCAACCGGCCGCGCAGGGCTCGGGGCTTCCCTTCTAATGCCCTAGTCTATTAAAAGTCCTAGGGCACTGGGCCTAGATCTCGGGGTGTGCTCCTGGCAGGGCGTCCGGTACTGGGGTCCCACGGCACCCGGTAACCGGGTCCTTGGTCCCCTTTCTCTTCTGCCTAGCCAGGGCCTCCTCGAGCCGCTGGATCGCCCATCTCTGTGATGATGAGTCTATGGAGCGCAACCGGCGTTCCACTTGCTCGGGGTACGTGGCATCCAGGGACTGCCCGTCCCCATCGCGCACTTCACCGCCGCACTTCATGATGTGGCCGAGGTCGCTAGTTCCCTTTCACAGACGCTACACACTGGGTCTGCGAACACCTCGGGGCAGATGTGGCGCGCCAACGCCGGGGTTAGCACGCATTCCACTTGCATCTGACGAAGCATCACCGACTCCGCACGGGATAGTTCGTGGTGCGGGGCCGGGTACTCCCTCCTCTCGCCCCTGAATCGCTTTAGGATCTCTCCGTAGTCCGTCAGGGGCTCGAGGTCTTCCTCGGCGTTGGTTTCACCTGCATCCGCGGAGAGGCTGGTGCTGGCGTCCAGGCATCTGACGAGTTCACGGGCCGCCGCGTCCGCCTCCTCGTTGCGGTTGGCGACGCTCGGCAGCTCCCCCATGTGTGCGGGGAACCACTTGATAACGGTAGTCGGGCTAGCGGGGGTGCTCCCTGCAGCCCGCGAGGCCTGGCGAGCCCCACAAGCCGCTCGGCATCCCGCCAGACCGGCCTCCTGGCGAAATTCTTTACCGCCGTCTTTGAGTCACTTAGCACCGTGCGGGTGCCCGGTACCCCCATCGCCAGGCCTATCGCCGCCTCCTCTGCCTGGCCGGCGTACTGGCCCGCACGGTGCCTGCGTTGAGTAGATCCCCCGTAGATGCCTGGACGACTGCGACCCGCGTAGGCGTCTCTCCTTCCAGGGTACTTGGCTACGTCCACGTACGCAGCGCTTCCGTCGTGTTGGTATTGCCTGGCCAGAGCTGCCGCCCTCGCCCTGCGTCGGTCCAGGTCCCTCTCCGGGTCCATGTTCTTGGGCAGCGGGGAACACAATGATGCCCCTCGCCGCCTCGTCGCTCAGGGGGACTTGCTCTTCTAGCACCCCGTCGCTGCTTGCTCGATCTCCCGGTGGCTTGAGCCCCGCGCGGTCGAGGACTCTCCTGCCCGTTGGCGTGCCGTTCAGCCGGGTCAGCTGCGATATTCGTTGGGCCTCGCTGATCTCCGAGAGCGTGTTATGTACTCCCAGAGACAGCAAGGCCGACGTTCTCGTACTGGGTAGTAGGCCCAGGGCACTCTTGTAGGCCTTTCTGATGGCGGCGTCGATCTTGCCTTCTTCCGCCTTGGTCCAGCGGGTGGAAGGCTCCCGCGTATGTTGCTTGGCTAACGACGAAGGCCTGCAGCAAACGCAGGAGCCCCCTCTCGTTCATGCCTCGGTGTCTTGTCGACACCCGCTTCACGAGGCGGGTGGCGATCCCGATCTTTGTCACGATGTTCTTCAGAGCCGTGGTGTTCGTCTGGACCCCGTCCACGAACATCCCCAGGATCCTCAGCCCGGGCACGTGCGGGATCGGTGCACCGTCGCTCGTCCGCACCACGATGCTCCTTGCGGCCTCCTGGCTTGCCGCCTTCCGGTGCCTCCCCGGGGGCGGCAGGATGAGAAGCTGCGATTTTTGCGGCGAGCACCGCAGGCCCGTGCTCGAGAGCGCGGACTCCACGGCGTCCACCGCGGCTTGGAGATTCGACTCGATCTCCCCGTTGCTGCCGCCCGTGACCCAGATGGTGGACGTCGTCGGCGTATAGGCAGTGTTGGACCCCCGGTTCAGCGTCCTCCAGGCGCCTCGCCACCTCGATCATGACGATGTTGAAGAGAAGTGGCGAGATGACCGAACCCTGCGGGGTCCCGACACAGCCCAGCTTCCGCTCCTCCAGCTTCTTGCCTCCCACTTCCAGCCGGGCCGTGCGGTCCGACAGGAAGACTCGAACGTAGTTGTAGGACCTCGACCCCAGGCCCAGGCGGGAGACCTGCTCCAGGATCGCCGAGTGCCTCACGTTGTCGAAGGCACCCTGCAGGTCCAAGCCCAGGATTGCCCGGTTGTCCTTCCCGGGCAGCCCGCCCGGAGGGTCGAGGATCTCCCTCTGGATCAGCAACATGGCGTCCTGGGTCGCCAGGCGTGCCCGGAACCCGAGCATGGAGTCCGGGTAGATGCCGTGTCGCTCCAGGTAGTCGTTCCACCGGGTGTTGAGTACGTGCTCCAGCACCTTGCCCACGCAGGACGTGAGCGAGATGGGGCGCAGGCCCTCTATTCCCGGTGGCTTGTTAGGTTGGGTAGCAGGATCGTCTTCAGACGTTCTCCACGCTTTCGGTAGAGTGCCGCTCCTCCAGCACTCGTTGTAGTACTTTGTTAGCGCCGCAATCGCCGAGTCGTTCAGGTTGCGGAGCGTCTTGTTGGAGATCTTGTCCGGCCCTGCGGCCGAACGGCAGTTGAGGTTCTGCGTTGCGAGCCTCACCTCCCACTCTTCGATATCTCTGTCCAAGTGGGAGTTGGGGCCGCCCCTCGTAGTCTCGGTGGTCTTCCCTGCTGGTCTCTGGTAGGTAACGGTCGTTGAGACGTTTGTGCATCTCTTCTTCCCCCATCTGGCGCGCCGTGGTGTGGAGGATTTGCGCCATTCGGGTGTGTTGGAACTCGTGGCTCTTGGTTTCGTCCATCAGTTGTCTGAGGATCTTCCAGGGGCCGCTGCGGTTGTAGTTGTCCGTCGACCTGGTTACATAGGGCGAAACCACTGTTGGGCGCAGAGTTGCTTGCTGTACCGCTCGATCTCGCGGCCCAGCTCGGCTATCTTCTTACGAAGCTTTCTGTTGTGTCGTTGTCTTCGCCATCGCCGCTGAAGCGATCGTCTGGCGTCGAGGAGCTGTGCGAGCCTCGAGTCCATCGTTTCGATGTCTCCGGTAGCTTCCACCTCTTTCGTGGCTTTGTTCGTGGCTTCTTTCAACCTCGCGGACCATTCGTCTATGTCGGCTATTTCGCCCAGCTCGGACTTTCTGAACTCGTCCCAGTTTACGAGTCTGTGCCTCTTTAAATGTCCCTGCTCTGGTCCCCGTTCGTGTGGGCCAGCGGGATCTCTATTTCGATTATAAAGTGATCGCTGCCCAGGTTGATCCCGGTGTTTCTCCACCTCGCGGTACCACCGCTGGGTAGCAACGCGAAGGCAAGATCCGGGTTCGTATCCCGGGCAGTGGACGTCCCTATTCTTGATGGCTGTGCTGGGTTCGTTAGTAGCGTGAAACCCGCTTCGGCGGCGTCTTCTAACAGGTCTTTCCCTCGAAGCTAGGAGTACACAATACGCTTGAAGAGATTGCGGAGGCGCAACGAACGGCTTTAGCTCGAGCGCCTGTCAACAACCAAGGCCGGGAGGAAGATGGTCGAAGACCTGGGTCTCGGACGTTAGGACGAGGAGAACGCCAAACTCTCCATCCCCAACGAGATCCGGAGCAAGATCAGGGTAGACCCCTTACCGAGAAACATGAACTCGGAATACAAGGGAAGAAGGAATGCGAGAGCCAAGGCCCTCATCGACCTACACGCCAATGACGGACACGCGCGGTACGTGGACGCGGCCGAATATCAACGAGAGGCTTACGCCGCGGCTGTCATCGAAGCTTCCACGGGTGCCGTGAGGACGGCGGCGAGCGTCAGATGCACCAAGGACGGAATGCGCGGAGGAGGTCGTCATCGCCCTGGCCATCGCCGACACCGACTGCCGCACGGTGCTGAGCGATTCGAGACCGGTGGTGCGCAACTACGCCAAGGGACGCATCTGTGAAGAGGCCGCACGCGTGCTGCGCGGAGTCAAATTGCAAGAAAAAAGAGTGAGGATCAAGTGGTTCCCGGCGCATGCGGGCGAGGTGCGCGTCGGCGAGAAACGCGAACCACAACGAGACGGCACACGTGGTGGCACGACCTCTAACCAACCGCGCCCCCGCGACCGACCGTCCCGCGTGGTTCGGAGCCAAAGACCGCATGACGGACTACGGCGAGATCACGAAGGCCTACCGCCTGGCTCGCAGAGCTCTCCCACCCCCGCACCCGGGGCTGAGCCGGGCGGAGGCCGTACTTCTAAAACAGCTACAGACCGGGTCGCTACCCACCACAGACTTGATGGATCGAATGTACCCAGAAGCGTTGCCGACCGACTGGTGCAAGGTCTGCCGTAGGGAGACGGCCGACCAGTACCATATCCTGTGGGACTGCTCCAAACAACCGGAGGAAGCGTAATCGAGAACCATGCATCCCGCCGCGGCTGGAAGAAGCCGCGAAGAGCTACGACCGCGAACATAAACTCTGGGCCGTCCAGCATGCAGGTCCTAAGGGCGCTAGAAAGGCATGAGACTCGCGAGCCGTCAACGGCGAGCGGATGGCTCGGACCGAGTAACGGCTAACCCCTAGGACGACGCCGGGCCCGCGTCACGGCGCACAAAAAGTTTCAATACCTGAAGACTTACTTGACCGGCCGTGCGAAGCGTGCAATCGAAGGTATACGCCTGACCGGTGCTAATTACAAGATTGCCGTCAAGGTACCTGTTGAGAAATAAAGAAGCGCAGGCAGGGGGCGACTGTAGGAGAAGAGGAAGAGGAGGATAGGGGCGCTGACTGCCTCGCTAATCGATTCGATCACCACATCGGAAGCCAGACGCTGGTCTTCTTTCGTTACACATTTTCTGGTGCCGTGAAACCCGGGAACCGGCGCACGATCACCAGCCCTAAACGACCAACGCCGCCTTGCAGATTTCGTAAAGAAATTTGTTAGAGGTGCCCTGAACTGAGGGTACCTAACCCGGCTGGTAGTTTCGCAATAAAGCTTTATTCATTCATTCACGAGCGAATCTACGTTCGACGGCGCAGCGGCTCCGAGGCACGTGAGGCTTGGATACCTTCGTACTGCTTTATCCTGGAAGCCTTGCCCTCGGCCGCCGCCCCTTTCGGCTCGTGCCCAAGCCCACCCTTGTCCCCTTAGTATTCGCAACCCTGCAGCGTCTTGCTTCATCGACTGGTGCCATGGACGCTCCTTGTATTCGCCGAGATGTCCTGCGAGCGACCGTCTCCGGGACCATGACAGTCCTCGACGCCTTGCTGCGGAGCCAGGCAGCAACGGCCCTTGACAGACAAAAAACATCCCCCTCGCGAGGGGCACGATCAAATGCAGAGCATTTCCGCGGGGGGCGCGCCTGCAAGTCGTATGGATTACGTATTGGTTGTTGTTGTTGTAATTGTTGTCTTCCGGTGTAGACATTGTCGATGAAGTCGATGGTGAAACGTGCCGTGAACCCCCTGCCGCGGCTATGACGCAACGTGGAGCGGCTATGACGCAACGTGGCGCGGCTATGACGCAACACAATCCAACACAATCCACTTTAATCCAATCCAATCCAAATCCAAACCAATCCAATCCAATCCAATCCAAACCAATCCAAGCCAATCCAATCGAATCTAATCCAATGCCCCTCGCGAGAGAGTGTTATAGCGCCGAAATCGCGCCACCACACGAACGCGTGATGTTGACGTCACGATCACGCCACAGATGTTAGCGACCGGAGCACGCGCGAACGACATATGTGGTTTAAGCGCGAACCGACCGCGGCGAGAGAGCGCGATGCGAGCGCCCCCCCCCCCCCCCCTGTTCTTGCGCGCGAACCGGCTGTTGCTCAGCGCGAACCCAACGCGGCGAGAGAGGGTGTTGCGCACGTCCCCACCTGTTGTGCGCCCGAATCGAACGCGGCGAGAGAGGGTGTTGCGAGCGGGGGAGAGGGCGCACCTGTGGCCGACGGTTGAATGAGTCAAGGATATAAGGCGCGTTCGTAACTTCCATTCTGTGTCGGCTTGTGGCGCAGTGGGTACAGCACCATGTACCTTGCGTTCCGCCCGCAGAGTCGAGAGTCGTGGGATCGAATCCTGGCGCCGGTAAGTATTATTTTTTTATATAGTGTAGGGGGAGCGATGCGGACTACGGACGTCAACGCGGGTGACATCGTGAGTTACTGAAATGCTCTGCATTTAAACGCCGATCTGCAGGCACAAATAGTTTACTCCAATCCAATCCAATTCGTTTGAGCTATCAGTGCCCAAAGCTCCGTGCTCGCACAAGTGTGTGTGGCTTCGGAAGTAAGTGGAGCTCAAATGGATGCTCTCGACAGACATCCGCCGCCATGTTGCTGATTTCCCTCTAAAAGCGCACAGTGAAGGCCGGAGCCCCGCGTGACGGGAGACCAGACGGCTCATCGAGGTGCTTCAGCCAGGTTAGCGTTATTTGGTCCACACAGAGTGCACATGTATATGATTTTTCCCCTACCTATCATTCTTTTGTAGCGTAAGCTTGACACTGGCCGAGGTTGAGCGGTTTCGCGTAAACCTTGAAGGGCCGTGCTGCGCAAGCGCGAGGAGCTTTGGATTGGATTGGATTGGAAATCTAATCCAATTGAAGTACGGGTGTGTAGAGAATTGGGTCTGCACATTCGCCGGCCTGCGCATTCCAGAGGAGTGACGTCATAGCCGCGGCAGACGCACTGGCGCCGGCGCTTGCCCAGCTGTGCGCCTCCGTTGCGCAGTAGCCAAGTCTGACACTGAGCCGGAGTCGCTTAAGAGCCGTTCGGCGTGGCTCCTGGAGAGCCGTGCTGGCATGCGCAGGAGCAGTGACTGGACTGGACTGGACCAGACTTGATTGGATTGGATTGGATTGGATTGCTCAACCTTAGCTCCCGCTACGTATATCCTGGCATAGCCTAGCTAAGCCACTGCTATTTTTTTTTTCATTTCTAAAGTACGCACACCGTTTAGCCCATTCACAAGCCCTGGCCGATCGCTCTCCATTGGTACGCGCCTTTACCCTAAAGGAGGAGGAGGAGGGGGAGAAGAAGGAGAGGGATAGAAGAAGAACAAGAGGAATAGAAGAAGAAGAAATAGAAGAAGAGAAATAAGACGAACAATTCTCTGCCCCGCAAGGTAACAACATCCGTAGTCAGGGGTATACGACGTCACTCCCCTGCTTAAGAGAGCCTTTTTGCAAGTCTAACGGAGGTAGGTAATCCAGGGGACGCCGCGACATGCAGGGCAGGCACCGAAACATGCGCCGCCAAGGTCCCAGTGGCCACCCCTCCTTGGACAATACGGACTCCTACGATGTCGAGCAGCGCCTCCAGGTGGCCGACGCTCCCAGGGGCTGCGTCGTCACGGCGTGGGCCTTCTGCGTCGTCGGGGCCGCCGTTCTCGTGATCCCCGTGGTGCTCTTCCTGCTCCCGCTCATCCAGCTCAGACTGCTGGCAGCCCCGCTGCAAGGCCTCACGCCTTCCACAGCGACCACTACGGCCACACCGGCGCCAAAGACGACGCCCAGCGAACCTCCTCGGGAGCAGTGCTTCCGACCCACTTTCAACGTGACCGGGGCACAAAACGTGGCCGACTTCCCGCCCCCGAGTTTTGTGCAGCGCACCGATTTCTTCGTGATGACGCAGCAGGTCTACTGCATTTACAACGTGTCGCGTTTTCGGCGGCCCAACGGGCAGGGCTTCTTGCCGGCGCACGTCCCTTTCAGCCTGTGTCCCAACCTGGTGTACTGGTCGTGGAGTTTGTCTGGGGGAAAACTTACCAGCAGGGCGAAAGATTTCGACAAGGAATTTGGACTCGAAGTTATCCACAGCATTTGGAACAGGCAGAAAAACGCGCAATTACGACGATATCAGTCTCCCTCAAGTCAGTTAGAACCCCTCGCAGTGCTTTTGACCGTGGGTGGCTTCAGCGAAGACAGCCCCGACTTCTACAGCCTCGAAAACAACCAAATGGCGCGACAAAATTTGGTTCAAGATTTCTTTGAGGTTTACCGTCGCTACAATTTATCGGGCATCAATTTTCACTGGGTCCGTGATTCAGAGTCATGCGAAATTACCTACGGGAGCGGTTTCCCACGCCTGGGAAGATTCCTGGACAGCCTCCGGAAACTGGTCGACCTGAACATCGACACGCCCTCCTTTTTCAAGGTGACCGCCATGCTGGACCCTCGATCGCAGCATGACATGAGTCTATTCCACTCGCTCAGGGGCCGCCTGGACTTGGCCTTCTTCAGGACGCACTCCCCACCGGACAGCGATTTCCCGGAGCACAGCTGCGACAGCTCGGTGCTCGAGCTGCAGGCGCTGGTGTCGCGCCTCACGCCTTTCTTCGAGAAGAAGTCCAGCGACACGCGACCGCAGCGGCGCTACTACCGGGACCTCTGCATGAGCCTCAGCCTCGCACTGATCGCCAGGGAAGGAGAGAGGGCGGCGCCTGCGAGGCCGGTGTCCGCGACCCCCGGCCGCATGGCGCTCTTCGAGCTGTGCGGCTCGAACCGGAGCTTCGCCAGCGTCGCCTCTGCGCGGACGGCCGGCTGCGAGGTGCGCAGGAGCACGGGCCCCACGCCGCACCTCACGTACGCCGTCGAGTACGCCGACAACACTGCAGGCCAAGATGGAGCTGTTGGGCTTCAGGGAGAACACGTGCGTGCTCCTGTACGACCTCGACTTCGACAACTTCCAGCGCGCTTGCTTCTCCCAGGAGTTCCTCATGTTGCAGCACTTCCTCAAGGCGAGGTACCCCACGCGTTCCTTCAACCTCTTCTCCCACCTGCCGTAGGCTGCAGTGCACGCCCCACGCGCGCTGTGCAACCGACGGCCACCGCTCGAGCTTCTTCCCACGTTCGTGCACTGCTATGTGGAAGGAACGCATTTACTTTAATATATTCTCAAAAACCGAACCTTTCGCGAAGAGGGAAAAAAGGTTACAATGTGTCATGTTAGACATGATTTTTGAAGCTTACAGCGTATAATTATGTAAAGATTTATTAACCAACGCCCGGCAGTGGCCTCTAGGATTGGTATGGCCTCTAGGACTGATACAATCACAGCTTTCCTTCTCTTGCACTAAACGTTGAACACCTCTGACACGTGTGGCACACCTGCTTATTTGTGTGTTAAAACGGTAAATGACAATCATTAATAAAATACTAAGCGAAGTGGATAAAAGGCGTTCTGCGGTGTCCCTGCTGGACCATTGCTTTGCATACGTGAAACGCTGGGCGCAACGCTGTTTTGCTTGTGGTCACACATCGCTTTGCTTACGGCCTTCTCTCCTACAACAACGGATGGTCTTTTTTTTTGGAGGGGAGGGGGGCTGCTCAAAGCAGCTATCAACAGCTTCAAGCAGCCCTGTATTTTATTTGCCCATAAAAACGTCTATGGCGGAGAAAGTTTGGGTTGCTTGGAGCTGCTGAGAGCTCCTCTGAGCAGGCAAAATAAAATAAATTGGCCGCGTATCTGCTCCCTTCGTTGCAGATGTCGTCAAAAGACGATAGTCTTTGTCAACATTTTCCCAGTAAATTCCGTCCCTTCGCTTTCCCGCTCCCCTCTCATGCTGTCCCTCTTCCGTGGCGCTCCTCCCAAGGTAAACACGCCAAAGGTTTGCTCAAGTCTTTCCACTGCTCCAGGCCGGGTGCCTCAATGTCAGCGCTGCCGTACGGCGGAGACGCGCGTAAATCGAGGTGCTCTACTTCAACGTTTATAGAACCACACTGCTCTACTCCACGTGCGTTCCAAGCAGAACGTGGAACCTATCTATAGTGGAACCTCTTGTAACTGTTGCCGCTTGATTTCTTAAAATGCCGCGGGCGACAGCAGGCGACGGAGTGATTTTTTTCGGCAGTGGATGTAGTTATTTCATTTTGCAAAAATCAAGCATCTATGATTCTTTTCTTATAAAGGAACACTCTAAATATCGCCTATGTTTTAATTTTCTATCTGATATTTGCGTAATGTCTTGTTCTTATTTAACAATGTCGACAAGTATGAACATTTACACTGCGCTTAGACGTTTAGATTTGGCTGTGAGTATATAAGACTATTGCGCAGGTTTTGTTTCACTTTGGCCGGGTGGCTGAATTGAGTGACAGACAGCACAGACAAACCAAAATTTTCCCCTTCAACTTGCTCAAGAAAGACTACTGTCTTTGCGGAAAAACGCAGTGTCTAGAGTTACGTCTGACGTAACCCAAAATCAAAAACTAAAGTTACGTCCGACGGAACTTTAAGACAGTGTCTGGAGTTACGTCCGGCTTAACCTGTAAATGATAGTGAAGTTACGTTCGACGGAAATGAAAATTAAAGGTACGCCGGACGCATCTAGACCCCAGCGGTTGTGCTTTGTGGTTGGCTTGGTCGCTCGATTGTTCTTGTTGGGCGTCTGTTGGTGCGATCCCGCCTGGCTTTGTGGCGGCAAGGAACCGCCTCGCGCTCGTAAACACAAGTCCGAGGGTCGAATTCCCCTGGTTTCCTTCCTTTCTTTTTTTGAGACAATGACCACTGCTAGGCATTTTTCTATCATTTTTATAGGATGAACCTTCATATAGGTTCACTGGGCAAATCGGTCAGCACCAGCATGCGGATCACCCATAATCATTTCCTGTTTCTCGTACAGGTCGCCACGCTTCTGTCGTCCACACTCGCCGGATGATCGAGCCACTGTATTCGAACGAATACTGCGCACATCTGCGATGCCCATATCAGATTCATGCCTGATGTCCGGATTTTGCCGTTGGAACAGCCTGCCTCATCACTCGGTGACCGCATGCGCTGTTTGTTGCTACTCGTACCGGCAGGCGGAGACACCACGCCTATGCGGCTAGCATGCGGCTAAAAGGAGGAAATTATTCCGCGTTTGATTGGCTCCTAAAACCGCTGTCAGTTGGGGACAAAAGTTGGGGACATTTAGGGAATTTGTTGTTGAAGCGAGCAGGCTTGTTGTAGCCTCGCGCGTCGCCTCCTAGGGAATTCCCTGTATACTGATTGCCGGCGTCCTAGCAGCAGACGACGCAAGAAACTGCTATAACTGAGGCTTCCTTTTGTAATTATTTCAGTTTTGACGCGTGGTCTTGTTTGACGACATTTTAAATGCAGAGCATTTCTTTAACTCACGATGTCACCCGTTCTTGGCGTCCGTAGTTGTCCGCATCGCTCGCCTCGACATGCCCGGCTCAGACGTTTCGCTATCGGCGCGATCAACATTCGATTGCGCGCCCAGGCACGTTTCAAGGACACTCTCTCCCCTCTCTCGGACTCAACGTGCGCACGAGGCTGCCAATTTTACTGCTGACGAGGGCTCTCTCGTCAGCAGTTGCCACAAGTGCAACAACATTAACGTAACGCAAACTACTTAACGTCGTGCGCCCCCGGAAATGCTCTGCATTTGATCGTGCCCCTCGCGAGGGGGATGTTTCACTGCGTCGCCATGCGAACAGTTTGCCACGCTTTAGTTTCAGTTCCGTATCTCCCGCCGCGGCCGTGGAGAGAAGGCGGCCGGCCGCGACTCTCGCCACCGCGGCGCTGCGGTTGCGAGTTGCGCTAGAAAGCGAGCGTCGTCTGCCTAGCGGGGAGCGGAACGCGTTCCGCTCGGCATCTCCGGTCTTCGCCACTTCGGGCTGCGCACTGCAAAGAAATACTTTTTTTTTTTTTTTTTTTTTTTTTTTACGAACGCGGAGCGCGCCTGCCTGACCGTGTCCATGGTATTGCCCCGAGTTTGTCCTGCGCTGGTTCCTTTCTTATAAATTTCAACATTTTTTTGCCTCCGTGTGGCCCTAATATTGCTGCTGCCGCACCAACCAATCATCAGACTTGGAGGACGTTTTCTTCATTATTTCACCGGCACTGAATTATATCCGCGTTCAAGTCCCTTGCTTCTTCCAAGAACGATGAGAAAAACCAAGAAAAATTCCGTGCAGTGCTGCGAGATTTTCTAGAAGAGCGTGCGTGTACCGGGAGGAGCAGTAATCGCAATAGCAGTTTTACTTGTACAATGCGTCACTTTTAAATTTAAAAAAAACGTAGGATGAGAAATATTGCTCCCTCAAGACAGTTTCCAGATTTGGTCACTCCAAAATGCACATTTATTGACGATAGATGATCTAACCAAGTTTGTGTTATTGCGGATGCTTGATTGATCTATCCCTTTGTAGTAACCGATGTAGAAGAGCATTACATTTCTTCCAACTTACAGGCTTCAAGAGCAGATGTGAAGGCCAGTATTAAAATATGCAATATTTTTAGAAACTGGTGTTGTAAAGAACCTGAGTGTTGCATCCCCATCTTTATCATGTCCTCTTGTGATGACCTTTGAAATGTTCCTCGGACAAATGAATTATAATTTCTCAGCTTGAGAGGTGCAACTTGAAATGGTTGTGAATGTTGACTACCTGGCAGTTTAAACTGCAGCACAAATACCAGATAAGTGACCAGGGGATGATGACGTGCAAGTGCTCGTATATTGTCCTCCATATTATTTCCACGTTCCTGAACTATTTTGGTTAAAAAATGTAAAAGAAATATACCAAAAGGAAGGAGACAGTTTTTAACTTTATTTATTCCCAGTTTCACAGCCAAGACGATGATAGGTACCAGAGGTGCCCAGCACAAACGTTGTGTGCATCCAGATGCTTGCTGTTGAAACCTCTGTCACTGGAAAGTAAAAAACAAATACCATTTTGAAAATCGGTGGAGCATTACACTTATTTCCTTATGAACCTCTAATTCAAAATTCAAATGACAAAATAGCTTAAACAAAGTATACTATTAACGTGTTTCTTGCGTGTACGTTTTTTAGTATGCGTACGGACGCTGCCGTTTCTGCTGTATTGTTATCTTTTATTTTTTTCTTGTACACACGCGGCAGAATTCTCTGATGTTATTATTCTTCGTTTAATCTGCTCAGGTACCACACCCCTCATTAATGACCGAGGGGCCATAAGGGTATCTTCAATAAGTAAATATAGAACACCAAATACATGAAAAAACGGCATCTGCAAATTAACGTTCCTGTAGCAGTTAAAAAAATTGATAAAGTAAATAATAAAATGGCACATTTTAACTAAAAAACCCTAACACAAATAAATGTGCGACCAACTCCAGCTTTCCTCAAAATTTTGTATGCCAGTATTCTCTTTGAACCGGGCAATAAAACTGTAAACAACTTGCATACAATTTTGTATGCACGTAAATTGCAGGCCACCCAACTTGGGTGTTGCATAAGTTGTCGTTCTCTCTCTCTCTGATTCTGCTTCTCTGCAAACAAGTCACATCCTACAGTCGCCATGAGGTTGGTCGACCTGTTGACACGTTCCAAAAAAGAAAGCTACTGTACAGTGCTTTAAAGTTCTTACTCTCACATCTGTGACACCTAAGGCTGATTCAGCTGGAGAGCACCCCTATGTGGTAAGTATAGTAAAGAGCCCAGCCAAACAAGTAAATAGAATGCGTTGGACAGAGATGAACAGCCGTGGTTAAACTATTGCGTAGATCGGCGACGACTGAGGAACTGGCGTCAGGTGGATGGTAGCAAGCACGAAGTAGTAGTTTGGTTGTATTAATTATTACAGCCACCCACACAATTTTGAGGGATGAATTAGTGTCGATGATAAAGGATGGTAAGGATTCCCTAATCGCTAAAAGAACGCCACCGCCTCTTTTTCCACTTCTATCTTTGCGATAAATAATATACGATGCGGTAGAATTTCATCGTTGGTTATGTCGGGGTTAAGCCATGTTTCGGTGATAACAAGAATATTAGATTGGTTATCGTCAAGTAGAGAAGAGACTAAGTCACGCTTATAGGCAGAATGCTGCGAATATTTGCAAATGATACTGCCAATGATGACCCAGATATCTGCTGAGAACTTGCCCCTGGACACGTGCTGATAGCTATCTATGTGACAAGACAACATTATCAGTCACTTTGTTGTAGATGTATGTTTTGTTGTTGATGAGCAGGCGATCAACTGACAGCTTGAAAGACACTTTCTGAGGCTTCGCAAATTCAAGCACCTTCTTTCCAGCTCGTCGCGTAGCCGGCGAGAAGACTTCACCAATTGAATATTCTAACCCTTTTAGCTCGTGCCCAGACGATAAGATGGGTTGCTTGTCTTTAAAAAAATGTCAGTTTCGCTATGATAGGTCTGATGATGATGATGATGGTTAGAGTTTTTTGGCGCAAGGCCAGCTGGGGCAAAGAGCGCCAAACAAAAGTATCTAAAATAAAATAGTGGCTACTAAAGCCAAAACAACAATAGAATCAATTAACGGCAATGGTGATAGGCCAGATTGATTATGCGTGATAGGAAATGAGGTTTAAAAAATTCACATCTGACAAGTACTCAAACACACGTTTAACGGAAAACATGGCATCGTCACCCAGAAACAGAGATGGATGTAGGGGAATATGTTGTCTGTAGAGTTCTCTGAAGTGTTTGTGTCGTGTTGTGTGAAGTGCCTTACATGTGATTAGTATGTGCACTACGGATAGGGCCTCTCCGCACCTGCCGCACTGGGGTCTAGAAGATCCCGTCAGCAGATACGAGTGCGTCGCATGGGTGTGCCCTATCCGCAGCCTACCCAAGGCGACTTCCGTGTGTCTGTTGTGCGAGTCAGATGTGTACCGTCCCAAGTGGGGCTTTATTACATGTAGTTTGTTGTCTGTCTGTTCGTCCCAGTGTGTTTGCCATGTTCTGCGCAGGTGTTGTCTTATGTGTGGCTTGAGATCTGTATATGGTACGGTTGTTATGTCTACAGTGTTCCTGAGTGCAGCAGCAGCGGCCCTCTCGTCTGCCAACTCGTTCCCAGCGATCCCAGCGTGTCCTGGGACCCAGCAGAGGAGCAGCTGATGCTTCTGTGCATACACAGACATGATAGTGTTAAATACAAGATTAACTATGTGGTTTTTGGGGGGTGTATGCGATGACAGTGCGCGAACAACACTCAAGGAATCTGTGTAAATGATAGACTTCGGAATTTGATTTTCAAGTATGTGTCGTACAATCAGTAAAATTCCATATGCTTCTGCTGAAAAAATTGTTGTGTGGACGCTCATGGTTCTGGCTGCACTGAAATTCGGACCATGAGCAGCGCAGGAGAACCATAGTCGAGGTTTTAGACGCGTAACTGTAAAATTCTGCAAGTGGGTATTTAAACTGCAGAGACAAAGTACTGCAGTATTGCAGCTCGCGGTACCCCGATTTTGTCAAGTTTCATAAAAGAAAGGTCCGAGGACACAAGGACGAACTTTCCAAGGAGGTAAAATGTCTGAAAAGGATGATCTGTAGACATCTAAAAACGAAGCGCTCAGATCCGAGGCTCGCTCTCTCACTCTAAGTGAAAAGGGCAGTGGAACGGATGGGCGATTTACAAAAAGCACAGATGTGGATGTGTCGTTAAAGACAGGATAAAAGGATGGTTATTCAGCGATGAAATTTTAAAAGCATAAAGTAAGTCCATGTACGTCGGTTGGTTCTCAAGGCTCCACTTATTACATTCGGCATACAGACTCTCGACAGGGCTAGTGCCGAAAAGCACCCGACGCAAGCCGCAGCCCCAAGTGTAGCACTGGGTCAAGCATTCGCAACGCTGTTTTAGTCGCAGACCCATATACCACACTGCCATAGTCTAAACGAGACCCAACCAAAGCAGTATAGAGCCGTAGTAGGAGTTCTTTGTGGAACCATACGATTGATGGGAGAGAACCTTAAGATTTCTTGGTTTTTCAGACTTTATGTTTAAGTTTCTTGTGTGTGGAATGAATGTGAGTTTTTGGTAAAACCCCCAAGTTGTGCCCTTTTTCACAGGACTTTTTTGGGCTTTAGTTTCAGGAAAGTGTTCGTGTAGTGTGTGAATGGCACTTTGGGGGTTTGAGGGCACCGGTTTCCAATGTCCCCGTTTTGCCGGGGGGGGGCTGTTGTCCTTTGATTTCGTATAGTTATATTTGTTGTCTGGAGGATTTATTGATGTTATGAATGTACGAACCTTGTTTTCCTAGGCCCACACTTTTCCTAATGTTGGGCCGGGGCTACCCAAAAGTGGGGGGTTGAACTCACCTGATCCTCCATTTTTTTTCAAGGGTTTAAAATTGTTTTTTTTATTTTTTGGAATAGATAAATATGTTTTAAAAAGTATTTATGTATTTATACATAATAAATACAAAACTATTAACTGATAACAATGTATGTTACACGTTGGGGACGAATTATTGAACCCGTCGTACTGTCAAGAACAAGAAAAATAAATATTTCTTCATAAAATGTATTCGTATGTTCCGAGAATTGCTGCAGAACTGCTATCACTGCATGCAATTTTGTTTTGTCTACATAACAACTAACACTTAAAGAAATATGTAAAAATATAAACAGATATCCTTAACAAACATGAAAGCAAAAGACACAGAAGTAAATAACTACATTCATCTAAAACTAACAAAAGATTGCATGCAGTGGATATTATAAACGTGAAAAGCACGAAACAACTGCGGGCGGACGTTTTAATGTCGCTTTGTCATTCAAGAATTTTTTTTTCCCATTTTTGCTGACATGCGACGGTTAGGGACAAATCTGAACGCCGCTGTCTTTTACGCCATTATAAGGCGTAGGAGCAGCTTGTTAACAGTCGCGTACAGCGGATAATTCCACCAAGATTATTCACAGAAAAAAAGGAGTCAAAACGTACGCTTGTGGAGAAAAAAGCGAGACGATTATATTTGGATGACGGCAACAAAAGTTCACTGGCAACAAGTGCACATTTATACAGAAAACCTAGCAACAAGATACTTAAATCGGAAAGCTGCAGTTAACGCACATATTTAAGCAACAGTGACTGTACAGTGTACATATTACATTAAACAAGGCCAACAAAGAATAAAGTTCAGCGAGCACATGAGGTTAACCCCACACATAGAAACGCAGTGAACCAGGCAAAAATAAAACTATTACCCTAGAAATTGTAATGTGCTTTTAGAACACTGGCGTCGTGATGTAACAGGACCATATGGGTAAAATGGGTAGAAGCATAAATGCTTAAAATATTAAACAAAATGTGTATTTGAAAGGTGCTTTAGTGTGAACACAATTGCGTTGTGCCCGATGTAAAATAAGGCTCTACTTGACATTAATAGAATGACAAAAGACAGAAGTTTAAAAGACAAAAGTTTTACGTAAGTCGCAGACGGTACATTTAGTTGCACATAGCCCATAGAGCAACGGTTTGTTGAAAAACGCCGCGTAAAACCAGGTTTTCCAGAGCAAGGTGGGCGATTCGTACTTGACGTGCTTGTTAAATTTTAATTTCCAATTTCGTGATAATCCTAGAATATGATGTGGGCGGTTTGCAGTGAACGGAAGCAATCTCTGTGGTTTCTAAAACTAATGTGCAATGATTCGTTACCACAATTACACTCTTATGAAGCAGAACTAACATCGTTTCTTTTACTTGCAATGGTTTCTTACTGATTCTCTATTTAAAGGACAAAGCTTACTCGGCGGGGAATTTTAGCGAAGCGGTCAATGACTTCTGATACGCTGACATCAACGTCTCTGTGAGCGTACAGAAGCGCTAGGCCAACCATGCGTTCCTGGGACATCGTGGAGCGCAAGTAGTTCTTTACAAACCTCATGCTCGAAAATGTTCTCTCTGCGGTGGCAGTTGTCACTGGAAGGGTGACTAGAATCTGAAGCAGTTTGTGCACATTCGGATAGAACTGGCAGTCGCAGTGAGAGAGGGCAGTTATTCCTGTGCTGGGGCGGAGGTTTGCTGCTTTGTTCATCCACTTTGCCCACCAAAGTCGCAGTTCTCCCAAAGCAGCCCTTGCGTCCACGTCCTGTGGAAAACTAGCGACGAGGTTTTCCGCTGCTTTCTCGCGATTGTCTTGCAGTGGTGGTATTGCGGATGGCACAATTACACAAAAACACTCTAATGTTGTCCTGTGCTTTTCGAACCGTTGGTGCAACTGTGCTAACACGTAGTCCATGAATGGAATGAATACGGTTCTTCTAAAATATTGCTCTGGATTTTCTAATGCAACGCCACGATCCTGCTGGCGGACGCCGGCTCGTCGGCTGGTGATTTCGACATTCATTTTGTTTGCCACGGCCTGCACTTGTGCAAATATTTTCGAGAAGGAGGCAGTGGGCACTGTCTCGGTCATTCTGAATAGTCTCCTGTACCAAGTGTAGGTCGTCCATCGCGGCGGCTCATGTCGATGCTGCTCGACTGCAGCCTCTTTGACAGCGGCAGAGTCAATGCAAGCACATTCTTCGCCACATGCAGGCTCACGAGGAATGCTGGTGACAGAAGTGCCAACGTCAAACTATTCGCCTGAGCGGAACTTTCACCAATGCCATTGTCTTGAATTTCCTCTAGTGCTGCGATCACCGCTTCAAAAAGACTGACAAATGAAAGCACTGCATCATGCTTTTCCACCCAGCGCGTTTCGCATAATCCCAGAAGCCGCTGCCTTGTGGACTCTGGGCACATCAAACTTATCATTTTTCTCAGAACGTGCGAACGGTTAGCAGATTTCCGAAAAAAATCGATGTTTCCTTTAGCGTCCCAAAGCAGTTTCGGATATCTGTAATGGAGCAGGCCGCACACAAAACTAGGTTAAGGGAGTGGCTGGCGCAATGTGTGTACAATGCGGTCGGATATTTTTCGCGAACGACGGCTTGCACACCATTGGTTCTACCTGCCATAGAGCTTGCGCCGTCATACCCTTGGCCACGAAGGTGTTGCATGTTAATTCCTAGGTCAATGAGAAATTTGATAATTGTGTCGGCAAGGGCTCTGCCGCTTTGGTCCTGTATTGGCACAAAGCGTAAAAACACTTCTTCGATGTGGTCGGTATCCTTGTTCAGGTACCTTGCGCAAACGGTAAGCTGTTCAATTCCAGCAATGTCTGTAGTTTCATCGGCAAGTACTGCAAAGCAGCCTGAGGCGTTTACTTTTGCAACCAATCTTTCTTTGATGACTTCGCCAGAAATTTCTATAATTTGGTTTGTACCGCTGGGCTTAAATACGAGGCATTACTGGGGAAGCCCTCCAGGTGGTCCTTCAGAGATGTATCGCCACAATCGGCTCGCATTCGAAGTAGCGCTCTGAAGTTTCCTTCGTTTTCCGCGGAGACGGCGCTCAAGTCCAGAGGACCGCTGTCCCTATGGCCACGCAGAGCCAGACCCTGCCGTGCGCAAAAAAGAACTGTCCCCAACAACAGGCTGCAATTTTCTTCTGTTTTCTCTTATTTGATTTTGTCTGCCCTGGTCCAGCTGATCAACCACACTAGGTGCGTTTCCTAAGAACGTTGTATAAAGTTATCAGCCGCCAGTTGACAATCACGGTGATATTTGGTGCTTTCGTGCGCATCAAAGATTTCGAGAGCGTGCTTCCATTTCTGGAAAGGCTTAGACACGAGGGCTCCAGTGCGTGCATGTTGGCCCTTGCCAACCTCCGGCCCTCAGAACAGACGCGCCACTCGACAAAAAGCACCTTGTTGAAGGTCTGAGTAGCTCAACCATCGATATCTATCGAGCCATGCCGACTGAAATCTTCGGTTTTGCTTCAAATCTTTCGTAGATTTGAATCTGTATCCTTGAGGTGGAATCCACGGAGATGTCAGAAGCTGATATCTGGTCTGGTCTTCCATTGTTGAGTAATTCGAGTGCAGCCCTATGTCAAATTTGCTTGTTAGGACCGTTTGCGCATCTGAAAGAGTTAAATATTTGATATCACTATACGTGGTTCGATACATGAGCGATCTGTTTCTAAATTGTGCACAATAACTGAACGAATAAGAAAAATATGTGCGAATTCTCACCAGATGAGCATGTTGAGCCTGTCGGTACAGACGGTACAGACGCATGCTTCTGAGTTTCCAGCTGTGGCTCTGGCACCAGTCCTTCGTCTCTTGTGTCAGTAGAGAATTTTTTGTCTTGAACCAGTACCTGCGCAAACCACAAGGGAAAAAAATAAACAGCAGCCCTCTCTTGTCGCTATACCCAATGACCCAATAATGCGCCATCTTTGTTTATAAGCTCCTACCGCCATGTATATAAGTAGCATAATGTTCGGTGTGTGAAACTGCACCTTTGGCCTGCGCGAGCAAGGTGTTTCCTGCAATGCTCAGCGTAACGCGCTGGTTCACCGGTTTGTGACTTAGAAGCTGTTTTCGGACTAAGAAGCGGAATCTATATGTGTTTAGGGGAAACAGCGTAAGATGTGCCACCTAGGCTAAGGGTGCAGTGGCGGCAAACTCAATACGAGTTGTAGAAAAATCAAATTTTTTAGACTGCGCCTCGTCATAGCTCCGTCACCCCCGTGGTTATCCGGCCTTATCAATCCTACGCGTGATCAAAACCAGACGTGAAAATTGCATGTCAGGGAAGGGGACATTTTTTTTTAGCGTGAGTAGCGATTTTTTCGATTTTTTATGCAAACCATGGAAGGGAGCGCTCCTCTGTGTTCTTGAAAAGAGAGGAATTTTTTCTTTGAAGGGGGAAGAGGGTTGTCTCATCACGCGACTGAAGGACCTACTGAATAAAAAGACAGCGCAATGCTTGATCCACAGTGCTTTTCGTCCTGCCGGCATCGTCGGCATTGTACGCCGGCGTGGCGAAAGGCAGCGACAACATCGAAATAATGATTTCGAAACCGAACATGATTGAATTTCAAGCAGTTGCATGACTGAAGGAAAAAAATAGGACATATACAGAAAAGGTCTCAGTACTGAAAAGAATGCATGCAAACAAATGTCTCCACGAATGAAAGTCAGGAGACCTGACTTTTATGAGAAAGAGTTGCTGTTACATGTTGGTTATGCTAACGCTTACTTTCGCAAATAATGCATCTTATTCCCCCTCACTTGACTACTGGTTTATCAGTAATAATGTTGCTATTTTGCAAACGTAGCTGCCAATACCTGTCCGCCTACGAAAACCCGATTCTAGGCTTCAAGATCATGCATTTTTACGCACCATACATTGAACACAAGAAAACCCGTAAAAGAAATAGCATAGTTACCTTTGCTGGCTTCAGTGTCTTGGCACGGACGCTTGGACGTAGGAGGAAAAAAATGTCGATATCCTCTTCTGTGACATATTGTAACGCCGAATTCCGTGCAGTCGCTACGCGGCATTGAAGGGCAGACAGATGAACTCCGAAGACATATTAAGTTGAATATTTACACTAAAGGTCTCTTATCTTCCCTGATGATCTGACGACGACGATTGTAGGGGAGGTTTCTTTAAAAGTATATTTAAACGAAAGAAAAAATATTGCAGACTGAAGTTGAAGTTGAGCAGAGTAAGAAGTAAAATAAGCGTATCAGACAGCTAACTTTGTGTGAAACCCTGAGATCCGACCCCGAGACGTCGTGTCTCGTTGTTTTGATCGGTCACTTAGGCTCCGCCCACGACGCACGTGCAATCAGCATCTCGTGGCGATCTGGTTGGTTGCATTCGCAAATCCGTGCATAAACTGCGGCGGACAACGCCCCCGTAACCCCGAAACGTTGGTAACTCTCTCCCACCACTAGAAAAAAGGAAAAGACGAAAAACAATTAAGTAAAACACAACAAACGAAACCACGTGCAAACACTTGAGGGCACCTGTTAAGTTCGAGCACCTCTTTTCCTAAAATCGCGAGCTGCTCGTTTATTCTGTCATATGTTCTTTTTTTTTTTCCCGCCGATTGGGGTGCGGTGATGAATGGACAGCGCGGAGCGCAGACGGAAACGCAATTACTTCGCGCCTCTGGGTTTGACGCGGGCGGCCACGGGCGGGTTCAAAGAAGGGACGCGCGCTGCGCATCGTTTCGTTTGTTTGTAATGATGCCGCAGCGCCCGGTGTCGGCGCCTCGGTTTGAGGGAAGTGGTAGGCTTGGCCGCTGCTGTATCGGGCAGGTCGACGAACTGCGGCAAGTATTCGCGGGGGGGGCTATGACGAACTAACGAGGCCGTCTGGGTGGCCCTCGTTTTGTGCGATCCCGAGCACTTTGGACCAACCGCGGGTAGAAGGGTTGTTTTCGCCTGCAGGTGTCCCCCGAGACGGTTGAATTGGTTCCGATATTCCCCCCGGGGGGCTAAAAGGTTGGGACCGCCCCCATCTTTTTTTCCGGTTGTGCGGGAAAGGCCCTCCGGTGAAGGAGCCCCCGCCACGCTTCCGACGGCGGCCCCGGCGGTGGGGGGTTTGGGCGGCGCCCCCTACGCCGGTGTGCGTTCCGGGGGGCGGGTGCCGCCCGGTGGGGGTTTTGGCGGGTGGGAAACCGGATGTCGCAATTTGGCGGCGCGGGAAAAAGGGCGCGCAACTTTAGCCCCGGGGGAAACGGAAACCAGGGAATGGGCTTTCCCGCCCGAATTCTGGGGTTCTTTGGGAAAATTTTCCCAGGAATGGTTCCGGCCGGGAGGTGGTTTCTTTCCCGGGTGAAAAGCGCGTCTTTCCCGGGGGGGGGGCGGGGGGGGGGGGGGGGGGCCTGGGGAAACAAAAGTCCCTACGGCGGCGGAAAAAGGGTAAGTGGTGCGCGGTGTGTCGGCTGCGCGGGCCACAGATGGGGTGGGGGGGGCCCAAAGGCGTAGAATTTCGGCGGCGTCGGGACCCGAAGGGGGCTCTCAAAAATTTAATCCAAGGGGGAAAGGGCCAAAGGGAGAGCTGGTCGCTTTGGAAGGACTCTGGGGTTCTAAAAATTAGGAGGTTTCCGGCGCAGGTGGTTTGCTTGGTCGCCGTGCATGACAGCGCGTCAAAATTTCGGGGGGGGGGGGGGGGGCTGAAGCCCCATAAGCCCCCCCCCCCCCCTCCCTACGCCCCTGGCCTTGGCCCGTTGTAAACAAGAGGAGGTTTCCCGACGTGGGGTACGACGCAGGATTACCCCACGCCTTGTTCTGGGCCTCTCGCGCCCGCCTACAGTCCTCATTCCACCACGGCCTCCGCTGGTTGCGCGGGGCACCAGAGGCGTGGGGAATGGACATTTTCGGCGGCGTCGAGGATGTGCGCCGTGAGGAGTTGGGTAGCTTCTTCAACGTGTAGGTGTCCTATGGATGTGTGGTGTAGTTTGGATGTCTCTGTAAATGTATTCCAGTTAGCTCGTGCTCTTCATTGAACCTATTATGAGAAGATGAACTGCTTGGGCCGTTACCTATATATGTAAGTGAGGTGGGGAAGTGGTCACTGCCATATGGGTCAGTTCCCACACCCCACTCGAGAAGAGGAAAGAGAACTGCGGAGCCAATAGCCAAGTCAAGACTATGAGTATGTGTTGTGACCTTATGTTATGGTATGTAGGCTGTTTATTGTTGAAAAGGCATGCTCCAGAGGATGTAAGAAACCTCTCTATCAGGCGACCCCGGGCATCCGTACGAGAAGAGCCCCAAAGAGAATTGTGAGCATTAAGGTCGCCTGTTAGAATGTACGGTTCGGGCAGCTTGGTCAACCAGCGCCTCGAAGTCAGAGCTCAAAAGTGTAACATCAGGAAGGAATGTATATGGAGCATACCGTTATCAACCTATTAAATATTATTAAGCGTATTGCTACAGCCTCAAGGATAGTGTTTAAAGTGACAGGGTGGCATGCTAATGATTTCCGGACGATTATGGCCACACCGCCAGAAGAGTGTGTGCAGCCATCCCTGTCTTTCCTGTATACCAGGTAACTATTCAGAAATTTGTGTGTTTAGAATTCAAATGTGTTTCCTGAACACACATTACACTTGGCTGATTGTATGCAGAATCTCATACACGTCGTCAAGATTATTCATAAGGCCTCTGCAGTTCCATTGAACAATATTTTCTCTTCCCATTATTTAGTGTGAGAGCTACTGGAGTGTGTATGTTTATGTGTCGTCTTTCGGGGCTGTGACTCTTGGATTGGGCTTTTTGGGCGGCCTATCTGTAGGCTTGGACGACGGAGGCCGCTCTTGCGCTGCGTTGCAGGCAAAGAACGGCACGACGTCCATCTCGTCGTCCGATGTCCTGGGTGTGCCCGTGGAACCGGGCCCCCCGGACTTGGCCCCCTTCGGGGGCCCTTAGTTTGAGCCGCCACCAGCCGCTGGTGTCGGGGGCACCAGAAGTGGCACGGGCGTGCGGTGGCGGTGGGAGCCGGTCCGGGCCCGTGGTGTCCATGGCACCCTCCAACGCACTGGACGATGGGGAGGCAGGGACGGGAGCGGCACCGGTCCCGACGGAAGAGGTTGCCACCACAACCGCTGCTGGCTCAGTCGAGCGGTGCGGAGGCGGGCCGGGCTGCCAGAGGCAACCCAGGGGGGGGGGGGGGGACCAAGTCCGACTCGCGGTACTGGGTCCCCGCCGAAACCAGACGCCGCTCCGCCCCACGGCGAGCTGCGTCGGCGTACCTCCCCAGGGGAAAAGAGGCGAACCTCTTTCGCGCCTCGGGGAAGGTGATGTTTTCTGTTACCTTTATGTTAATGATTTTCTTCTCCTAGTTGAAACTTTTCACAGGCGCGAGAGTATGCTGCATGTGGACCCTGGCAATTCGGGCAGGTAGGTGGGATTGCAGTGCAGTTGTCGGATAGATGATCATGCTGCCACATTTGGCACATGTTGTTCTGCCACGACAGGAGTTGGTACCATGCCCGAACCTCTGGCACTTGAAACAGCGCCGCGGGTTCGGGATGTATGGCCGGACAGAACAACGGATGAACCTGCGTTGATATGCTCGGGCAGTGTGCAGCGGTCGAAAGTCAGAATCAGATGTTTGGTGGCTATTTGTTATCTCTCCTAATGACGATGCGCCTTACTGCTGTCACGCCTTGATCTTTTAGGCCTTCGAGCAGATCGGTCTCTGTCTCGGTTAGGAGGTCTGGCTCAGATATCACACCCTGGGAGCTGTTGAGGCTGCGGTGGGGTGTGACTCTGATATCCAGGTCTGCCATGCGGGTTTGGCTCATGAGAGTTGTGGCTTGCTCCTGTGAGTTAACCTCAACTAGGACCTCGCCAGTTCTTAGTTTTTTAGCATTGTATGTGTTGCCTAGGATAGATTCAAGAAACTTGGATACAAGGAATACAGATTGTGAGGAAAGAGGCTTGGATTTGTCAACCGATTCAACTATCAAAAAACGTGGGTAGTTGTCAGGTTTCGGTGAGTTGATGGCAGGAAGAGGTGGAAAAGATTCTTCGGTGCGGACCCTTTTCAAGGTCCGATCATGTTTTGGGGGGGGGGGGGGGGTTACGATTTACCATATGGCATGTAATAGAAGCAGGGGACGGGGGTACTTTCTTCTCAAACCTTACCCTGATAGCCTGAGAGGTCCCGGAGCTCCCTGCCTGGTAGACAGACAGGGAGCCCATCCGCCAGAGCTTGACCTTGGCTCCGACGGCCACCGTTTGAGGCTTCTACCCTTCACCTTTAAACACATCACCACGGTAGGTTACAGTTTATGTTGGGGGCTCGGGGTCCGCGGTGTCGCCAACACCGTCACCATGAATACTCAAGGTGCCCCGTGCGGGGCTATGATAGGTCTGATTTTCTCTTCTTGGTATTTCCCGAGCCTATGTACTCGCTCAAACTGCGAACTGTTTGTTCCAATTTGCAGTTTTTCTGAGCACAACTTAACTACCTTTTTTTCAGGCGCAGTCCAATCCTCTTTAGGCTCATCCTCTATCCCGAAAAAGAGCAAGTTACTACGTCTGAGCCTATTTTCAGCGTCCTCGCACCTTAATGTGATTGTTGAGAGCTGATCTGAGACATCCTGCAAAGTCGTTTGTTCATTTACTTCATCATCAGAAACAGCTGTTTTCCCTGAGGCCAAGGTCAACTCAAGCGCAGCAACTCTAGCAGTTAAAGCAACGATTTTGTTGTCACTATATAGTAGCTTGTTTACTCCTTGCGCTTTCTAGTTCTCCTAACAACTCCTCTTGTCCCACCCGAAGCTTCTCTATGGTCTCAAGAGTTGTGGCAAATTCTTCCGCCTCAGCTTTGGACATCGGACCCGGGTTAGACTCAACGTCCCCAGAAAGCGAAAGGAGCATGTCGAACATCGCAGAGTACAGACAATTCAAAAGTGAAATAGATGGGTTTAACAGGTCAACACACTCAACTGGGCACGACACCATGATGAAACAGCAGTTGTTGCTCCTTATACATGAAGCACGTCCTAGGTAACTAACCTGCAAAAGCAGTAGTTGATTGCGCTGCATGCTCGATGAGGTGCCGTGCCCGAAGTGAAAGCTTGCTGGCTGGTATTTGAGGCTTCTTTCGCTGGTGTCCGTCGTTGTCCCGAAGCGCTGTTGCCAGATGTGCGCAAAGGTAAATCTTGTCAGCGCTTCGATCGACGAGTCGTCGAGGTTTCTCAGGGCCTTGTTCGAGACTCCGTCTGGTCCCGCGGCCGATCTGGTGTTCACCCCCCGCAGGGTCTTTGGAACCTCGGCCGTCGCATGTCCCGGTCGAGCCTGCCGTTGGGGGTCCCTGCGTATCCTGGGTGTTGTTCGGCGGTCATCTGTGGCAGGTACGTGGAGCTGAGCTTCTTGATCAGCTCTGCTCTGCCTAGGGTCTTCTCGGCTTCGCACATGACCTGCGCCATGCGATTCTGCTGGAATGACTTGGTTTTGGTCTCGTCGAGCAAGTGTCTGATCAGAGACTGCAGGCCTTGCCCTGGTGTAGGCTGCCGTCGATGCACACCTCGTCCCACTGCTGTCTGCAGAGGAACGCGCTGTGTTTCTCGATCACTTGATTTAGCCCAGCCACCTTGTTTCGTGGCTTCCTGCTCCATCGCTGCTTCTTCCAGCGCTCCTTGATAAACCTCTTCGCTTCGATCAGGTGCGCCAGTCGGCTGTCTATGCATGTAATGTCGTCGTTGGTCTCGATCTTCTTGGTCGCTTCCTGGACTTCCTTCTTCAGCTTCGTCGTTCATGCTTCAACGTCTTCGATGTCGAGCGCTCCCGGGTCGTCTCTTCTCTGCTTGCGGAAGGCGTCCCAGTCAGTCCATTAGTGTTCGATCTTGAATCCGCCTGTGCCTGCCAGTTCGATCTCTAGTATGTAGTGGTCGCCCCCCAGGTCTTTTCCAGTGTTGCGCCACGTAACCAGGCAGCAAAGAAGCGAGCAAGACCATCAACGAAAAAAAAAAATCCCGCCGTCTCCACAAAGCGAATGATGATGAGAGGGGCGAAGCTAAAATGCTTATCGGTAAAACCGTGAAGCATTCGCCCGCACATCATATAAAGACTCGACACGTCAAGCTTACCACCGCTCCGTTGACAAGCCCGTCGACGACGTCGATGTTTGTGGTGATTATGTAGGGCTTGTTTGGGACGATGAGAATCTCCATGGGTAAGTTGGCGAATTCGGTGTGTGACATTTTAGCCACCTTGGCCGTCGCCTTCTGCAGACCGTCTTGTGTCGCGTACCCCCGGTACGTGTCTTGAGCTCGCAGGCGACGAACGACAACATCTTCTTCTTCCTCTCCTCCTTGTTGGGTAGCAACGAACGCGTTGAACGTTTTCACCTCTTCGGCCAATCTTTGGTTGGTCAATCCCTAGGCGGATCCTGCCACAATCATCATTAATGTGCCGGATACAGCAGCAACGAGGGACGGTACAGGGCCCGAGCAAGAGGAGCTTCTCCCCTAAGAACTCGCCCAAATCGAGAAGATGACAGCCACGGTCAACAACATCTCGCCCACGGTCAGCAAGGCTGACGGTCACGGTCAACAACCTAGCGACGGCGACACAGCAACGGTTCGCAAGACTAGAATAAATGATCTCCACATTGGTGGTGTCCCATAGGAACCTGAGCGAGCGTTTCGAGCTCGTAGAGCAGACGCAGGAAATCATGGTACGCAGCCCTATATTCGCGGCACGGTTCGCCAGCCACCCGTATACCTCCAAGAACAAGCGCAGCAACCAGCAGCACAACCACCAAGCCAGGGCAGTCTCATCGCGCAATAAGGTCGGGAGCAGAGTCGCTCACGATCTGGCAATGGAACCTCAAAGGCCTCGGAAACAAGAAAGCGGAACTATATACAGCAACACATTCGAGACTCGTCAAGGAAACCAGACATCATCATGCTGCAAGAAACGGTGGTGCAGAACCCGATACTGGCGGGTGGCAGTGGGTGTCACCCGGGGCAGTGGGTGTCGCGAAGCGACACCCACTGCCCCCCATTGTTTTTTCTGTCGCTTCGCGCCCTTGCCACAGTGCTTTTCGGCGGCTCACACTCCGTGCACAGCTCCTCAAAGCGACGGCCCCAACCCCAGAACACATGCATTTGCATGGCGCTACCCCGTCGTTTCAAAGCGACACCCCGCCCTTTTAGAGAAGCGGGGGGCCCCAGGTGTCAGAGTGAACGAGTCTGCCAGGAGCGGCACGTCAACGAGGCAAGCGAAGTCAAAGTTTGCGTCGAAAATTGCTTTCTACGCTCGACTGCATGGTGGCACGTGACCGATCGTGAACAACCTGCCGGTGAGAGAGAGACGAGCGTGAACAACCGAGCCGAGATGATAGAGAGCACTAGAGAGAGAGAGAGAGAGAGAGAGAGAGAGAGAGAGAGAGAGAGAGAGAGAGAGAGAGGAAGAAAACTTTAGTCGAGGGGCCTTCAGTGCGAACTTCCCACCGGATGGGGGTGGTTCCCTCTTCACGGGAATCCATATGCCGGTTTCGCCGCCTTATCTCGGTAATGGTGGCGGTGGTAACGGTGGCGGGTGTCTCTGACTAAGCGTTTACTCTCCTTTCATGTGCTGGAGAGTGCCTCTCCCCCCCCCCCCCTTTGTTTTTTTTTACAGACTGGACACGCTTCTTCTAATTGGTTTGGCAAATGCGGTTGAATAATGGGGGTGCCGAAAGGACTCTGTCTGGATTTGCCGGCATATAGTCTTCTGTTCCCTTGTGAGTTCTGCGTGTATTGCTGGGAGCTTTCACCTTCCGTCCCTGCAATAAGCAGTTATGTCCCTGTAGGTGAGCAATGGTTAGCTTTTCGCCTTTTCTACGGCCGTGGCCCGGTAGGTCAGTGCTCGGATTTGCTGGTGGGCAAACTTATTGCCCTCCACCGCAAAATGGGGCGGGACCTACAGTAGTTCTTTTTTTTTTCTTTGGGAGGCTTTTTGTCTTTGAGCTCTGGGAGGGCCAACTGGGACACCCAGCCAGACTGCAAGCTTTTGTAGGCTTGCTGCGAATCCGTGACCACTTTGGTCTCACCCGGTCGCTTGAGGGCCAGGGAAATCGCCAGCTGCTCTGCCTCTTCAATGCCTCAACATCAGAGGATGCACACGAGGGTGGCTCCTGCGTGGCTGTCGCCGTTGATGTTGACCGGTTCGTACCCTCGCTCACTGAGCCACGAAGAAAGGAACGAGAACAAAGACAACCACTATTCTTCCGCGCTGCCAACGTTTAAAGATGGTACAGTTAATTGGTAGGCAACTAGGCTGCTACTGTTTTTATTAATTTGCTATTTACTGTGGCGGCTATTCCCTTGATCGGACAACTGCTACAACAAAACAAACATCAAAGCCCATTCCATCTAGCGAGGAAGTTGGTTGAAACGCGAAGCTTTCTCTGCACGAAATTAAGTAAGTGGGCGTTTGTGGTTGATTTGCTTGAACTAGATTTATTCCATACAGCCTGAGTCAAAATCCAAAATTACTCCCACCTCCCCTCGCGGGAACCCCTGTGTAGATGCGACGCATAGGGGGTTCCGTTGTTGTTTCCGTTAGGTTGATTCTCCCATCGCGTGAAACGTGCCGTGAACCCTCTGCCGCGGCTATGACGCAACACAATCCAACACAATCCACTTTAATCCAATCCAAAGCCAAGCCAATCCAATCGAATCCAATCCAATGCCCCTCGCGAGAGAGTGTTCGCTATCGGAAAGGAGAGGGGCAATCCAAAGCCAAGCCAATCCAATCGAATCCAATCCAATGCCCCTCGCGAGAGAGTGTTCGCTATCGGAAAGGAGAGGGGGTGAGCGGCGGAGAGCGCAGCTCGCGCGGCGAGGAGAATGGGGGAGGGGTGTGGACGGACGACGACAACGCCGTATGGAGGGACAAGGCGAGTGAATGAGATGCCGTCGCATCTAAAATCCAAACTGCTTCAACTGTGTCGGAATGGCGGATAGACATAGAATTCGTAACACGAGGGACCCAGGTTCGATTCCTACCACGGGAAGCGTTTTTTTTTTTTATTTTTACGTGCCAAGCCGCTAAGGGGCTTTCGACGTCTCATGTCGTCACCGTCACTTCATGTAGTCACGGTACTGAAATTTCACCAGGACACTCATTTACGCCTCGCGCTGGAACGTAACGCGTACCAAAAAACACCGGGACGGTCGCTTACGCCTCGCAGTGGAACGCTTCGCAACGCGCGTACCAAAAAAACACAGGGACACCCGTTTGTGCATCGCGCTAGAACCTTTGGCGTTTCAAAGACACCTCCACCCCCCAACGGTCTCATCTCCGTTGGCAAACACGCCACGGTGCCAAGAATACACTCACGCACTGCGTGTTTCGCCCTTTCCCAGGTTTCACGTCACTGGAGAAGGCCAGAGATTTTTTATTGACGCGCTTCGCGTTCTGTAACCCATTTCAGTGTAATGTTGGCTTTCCTGCAGTGAGTATTGGTATTAAGACCTAGGGCGCAAGTCGGGCATAGAAAGCTTCGCTCTAACGACAACGATGGCTATGTTTCGCAGAATGCGGTACGGCTTTCGTCTTAAAATGATGCTATTGACGCCGCTGATTACCACCCTACGCGCGCCATGGCCATCGTGGCAATAGATGCTCTGGCATCCGCCTCTATTTACACCAATTACGCTGAGAAAGGAGAAGAGGCCGCTATTGCGCTTGCCGTCGCCTCCACAACGGCTAAAACCATATATCTAAAACAGCTCTCCGGAATTACGAAATTGGCAGGATCTCTAATACCGCCCTGCGCATCTTACGCTCCGTCCAAGCCACTCGTGTGCGCAACGTGCAAATAATCTGGACACCGGCCCATGCATGTCTCCCAGGCAACGAGCTAGCACACGAGGCGGCCCGAGGTTTCAGCTCCCGGGATTGCCCTGACGACGCTGCTGGCTCGGACCAGGGGGCTAGGGACAGGCTGGTGACATACCGGGACATCGCTCAGCACTATCGCATGGAGCGCCAGAAATATCCCGCAGCGCATCCCACCCTCAACAGACGTCAATCTGTAGCCTGGCGTCAGCTGCAGGCTAATGCCTTCCCCAATCCTGCAGTATTGAGCCACATTTATCCCGACCTTTATACCCCTGTCACACGGGCACTTTAAATCGCGATTGGGTCGATCCGGATCGAGCTCAATCCGGATCGGGCGCATGCTACACGGCAGTTTCAATCGCGATCGAGCTCGATCCCGCTCGAACTCAATTCTGGTTTCTCAAGCGCGATCGAGGCTTCCAAGCGCGATCGAACGAAAGCGGCGAAACTCTCGTCCCCGCTCAGTAATGACACAGAAGGTGAAAACTTCGACTAACGCTGCAAACTGTGTCAAATAACTTGACCCAAATAAGCGTGCGGTAACATTTACATAGTTACGTATACGTATACGACCGCGAGAAGTTACCAGATGCCGGCCGCAAGTACAATGTTAGCGCCATCTAGCGTGCACGAGGGCAACCGGTGAAACTTTTCAATCGTGATTGAAACGGGCCTTGTAGCAGCGGCAGTGCGTCGAGCGCCCTCGAAAACTAGATCGCGATTCACTTCAATTGCGATTGAAAGTGCCCGTATGACAGGGATATTATAAAGACCAATGCAACTGGTGCACCCAGCGAGCCACACTCACTCACATGATTTAGGCTTGTGATGCTCAACCGCGAACTATACGAGCATGCTTACGAATCACCAGTGTGGAGCAGTGGGAGACCTGTTTGCTCAGCTCCGACCCCGAAATACACGTTAAGGTCGTCCAACTGGCCGAAGATGCCGCTCGCGCCGCCATATGAGCTAGGGGGAGGAATTCAGGAAGGCTCCCACTTCCCCTTCCTCCTTTCACCCAGTTTTGGACAAAATAAAGTTATTATCATCATCATCACTGAAACCTTGCAACACGACTGTGAGCTTCCTGCTGGGCGTGGATGTACATATACATGCAGGATGTTTCACTTGTTACTTCCACGAAGATTCGGACATTGGAAATATCTTATAGTATAGGCGAATCTCGGTAAGATTGTCTCACTGTGATAAAGGAATAAAAATTGGGGCAGCTTGCACTATGGGTGCAAGGCTGGAGAAACAGCAGAGCTGGGGGCCGACCTAGGTAGCTTTCCCCCACACTGACAGCGGATCCGGGGAGACAGGAAGCAGCCTTTCCCAAGCAGTGCAAAGCCGCTGTGGACGGCACCGTAAACCAAATACCATCAAAGTATGTGCAGTGTTTTATTCAGTAGCAATCGTCGTCATCCCTTTCGTCTTCGTCTTCCGACGGCACAGCCGCGTAGGGTAAATCCTCTTGTAGCGCGTCCTCTCTTCGTCAGCTGGTCCAATGGCCGTCTCCGCGTGTGGATGGTGAAAGGATGACTTCGCAGATTCGTCGTCATCGTCTTTGGCGTGGTGGACCTGTGGCGCGCCGGTCGCTACACGATGACGACGACGAATGTGTGAGCTCCTCATGTGGAGTAAGCCCACGCGCAAACCTGGACGATATCTCACATGACTGGACGATTGTAGTGGGCCCAGTGGCGTAACTAAGGGGGGGCAAGGGGGTACAAGTGCCCCGGGCGCCACTTGGGAGGGGGCGCCGAGCCGAGTCCTCCCAAAATGTGCCCGAGGGAAAAAGCGGCACCGGGTTACCTTATGTCACCGCATCGGGGTGGCACTGCCGCAAAAGTCACTGTTGAAGAGATCGCCAAGGGGCTTGTTGGCACGACATTGCAAGAAAAGAATAGTGCTGAGGAAGACAAGGACGACAACAGGGGGTCACACATGGGGCGCAATGTCGGGGGACACACACGGGGCACTTGACCCCCTGTGTCTGTCCTTGTCTTCCTCAGCACTATTCTTTTGCTGCAATGTGGCTGTTCAAGCAGTTTCTTCCCTTTCTGCTTTCCTTACTGGTTTCCTTGTCACGAAGCGGCGCCACCGATGTGTGAATGCTTAGGTACGGAGTCCAGGAGGCAACCCCAGATGATATCCAGTGTGTGTGCGTGCTGCATGTATGCATGTGCTTTCTGTTTTCGTTTGTATTCCAGAAGCGGGCGGTGCGGTTCGGGGCGCTCTTAAAATTTGCACCCTTACAGTTAGATTAATCCTTTGCAGGTATTCTTAAAACGCGAGGTGAACCACGTGCAGTAGATTTTAGGGATCCTCTTTTATATTCACACCAAACCATTATGGTCGTGTTCAATCAAAAACTATACCCGCCGCGAATGCCCAGTGTGAGGCGTTGCGCTCCTGAGCTTGCGCGGTTGCGTTCTATTTCCTGCCGCAGCCCCGAGCTAGCACATTAGGATAACCAGGTTCCGCTGTCTCACCCTTCGAAATACGCTCCTCGCCGTTTTCTTTCCGCCGACTCACGGCCGGACTGCAGGGGCGGCATCCGCTGCTCTAGCCCTGCCGTGGCCGACGCTGCTGCTTTCGTGACTCCGCCCGCGAATTTTGGGTAACGGCTGGCAGAATCTTTTTTCACTCTTTGTAGAGCCACGTGTGTGAATCCAAGTGATGTCGCGTGGTCAATTGTGAGGGTGTCGTTTAAAGCTCTTTCCAACCACCCTCACAGCGTTGATTGGAGCCAATTTTTCTTGGCAACTTGCTGAGAATGAGCATCAGCATTGGCGTCCCAAACGGCAATGATATGCGACGAGGAGACAACAGGGATGGCCGGGATGAGTTTTTAACGCATCATTAGCATTAATAAAAAAATGTGGGCATAGTATGCAGATATTAAGTTTGCAATAAATTATTTGAGCAATACAAAGAATGGTCCTATTTTATGTAAAGCGAGACGAGAACCGGTGACCGACAAGGTCCATTTCTTTTTCACTTTTCTTTCGAACCTTGTGGACTTCTGGCGCATGGTACGATGAGTACATATGCTAGGATGGCTATAATCCACTGTAGCGAACAATCAATAAAAACAAATCACTCATTCGCTTTCCCAAAACAGCCAGATGACCTTTTTTCAGCATAGATGACAATAATAATAACGTTGATAACGTCATATCTGTCTAATAGAACACAGTTTGTCCACATAATTGACGCTTACTCCAGTGTTAGCCCTGTGGTCTCTGGTGTCCCGCAGGGCAGTATACTGGGGCCTCTGCTGTTTCATCTTTATTTGAATGAGATTGTAAATATTAGTGACACAGCTACATTTGTTATTTATGCAGACGACACTAGTATGTTTTTTTCTGGCGATAATATTGATGAACTTATCTGTACATGCAATCCCACGATGGAGGCGCTGCACAAATGGTCTAATGCTAACTACATGCGAATAAACGAAACTAAAATAAAAGAAGTTATATTTCGCCCTAAAAACAATCCGGTTCCCTTTCATTCTACCATTAAACTAAATTCGCGAAATTTACATTTTGCGGATAGCTTCAAATACCTAGGTGTCGTGTTTTCCGCAAACATGTCGTGGGATAATCATGTTGATCATGTTATAAATAAGTTGGCTCGAATCACTGGTGTTATTAAGGTACATTCTCCCCAAATCTGTGAAATTGCTTCTGTACAATTCTCTTTTTTATTCTAATTTAAATTATTGTCAACTTGTTTGGGGTACCGCTAAGTACTCCTCTTTACATAAAGTTTATTTACTACAAAAAAAAATTCTTCGTCACGTTTATAACAAAGGTTATAGGGAGCCAACCAGAGACCTCTTTCTTAAAAGTGGTGTTATCAAAATCTTCAACTTGTACAATTATCGTTTGAGTAACCGATTCAAAATTGAAACCAAGAGAAACACAAACTACATGCGTAATTTGACCCGGTTGCAACAGAAAGAAATCAGTTACCCTTTCTGGAACAAGGAACATTGGGCGGTCCCTGCAGCCCGTTTAAACACTGGGAAAGACCGCATACAATATACCCTGCCTTCTCTTTTAAATGTATTTGAGTGCGCCGATTTTGATATCTATAAATGTTCTACGAGTCAATTACGTGTCATGTGTACTAAAATGTGTTAACCTTTCTATGTCTCTCATTTGCTTTCTTGTTTAACTGTTCTTTTTATACCTGTTAAAAATAACGGGTATTACGTGCAAAAAAAAGTCTTATTGTTAGCTTTTATTGTTACTTTTTTCGGTTGCCTTTATAACTTTGTGTTTTCTTTTGTCGCGATGCTGCTGTCTGAGCAAAAAGGGGGCTGCGTCCTCGTCAAGCTGTCTATGACAACTTTTTTCCGCGGTTCCTTTATCTGTATCTGTGTTTATGGAACAGAAATAAAGTTTAATAATAATAGTAATAATAATAGTCACTATTATTATTATCATGAGGGGCGCGAAAATATATTTGCCATGGGCGCCATCCTACCTAGTTACGCCACTGAGTGGGCCTCTAGTTCCGTTTGATTGCATTATTTGAATGCCAACGTGCAGTTAACACACTGAAAATTATGTTTTAGAGCTGGCTCACATGATTTCATTCCTGCCCATAACACGTCAGTGTGGCGCGAAATTTGAACGTTTTTAAATGCTTCTTGCCTCTTTTTCTGTTAAAGAACGTTCTTCATGGCTGGGAGCTGAGTGAGGCACTGAAGCCTATAGCTCTTTCGAATTAAACAAAGTTGTGTTTTGTCTTCGTGGCCCGTTCAAACATGAGCGCTTCATATGATATCGAAAAAAGAACATGCAAAACGTCTTTTGTTCTTCTTTTATTTCTCCGTTTGCCAAAAAATGTGCTAAGTTTCCGGCCGAAAGATAATTGTACAAAACACGTTGCTATAATGCCTATCGCATGTCATCTGCGTGCGATATGTGAACGCCTGCTCGGAAGCGCTTCACGCCAGACAATGCGATAACACCGCGTTCGAACCGGAGCTGAGTATTTCTTTCTCTATGCGAGTGTGCACGCACACCGATAAGCGAACGACAAGTGGACCTGCGGGGGCAGACGTACTTACCTACCCGCTTCGCACGCAACGTGACAGATAGCGATCTACGTGCGTAGTTTTGTTTTCGTGGACCAGGTCTCCTGAGGCGAGATTGCGATAAGCCCTTCTGTCCTGTTGACAAAAACAAAAGGATCCGATGAGAGGCACATGCATCGAAGTGATCGACGAGATTCCCAGACAACACGTCTCGGGTCTTAACCGGCTAGCATCTCGAGTGGGCTCCGTATCAAGTCGCGTGCCATGTGAAATCCGCCAAAGTAAAACAATGGCTCAGTGCCAGATCGCTGAAAAACAAAACAGCGTATGTTCCCATTGTCAGTGCATCAGCAGGAAATCACCGAGACATTGTGCAGATGCAAAAAGAGTGGCATACAAATCGAGGAGGCCCCTGCTCCCACGCTCTTGAATTCAAATTTAGCCTGCGCTGCATACTTGGACGAGGAACAGAGACAGTTGAAAAATTGCGCCCACCTCCCCGCAAGGGGAACCCTGTGTAGATGCGACGCATCGCGGGTTCCCTTGGTGTTTCCGTTGGATTGATTCTGAAATGGCGTGAAACCTGTCGGGAACGCGTATGATTATTATGTTTTATGATTATTATTATGTTTTATTGGCCAATCTTGGTCAATCTCTCTAAGTTGTATGCTTGGGGCTTCGCTGTCGCAACGACCTTTACTCCATCATTGTTGCTGTAAGTGGGAGCTTCTTTTCTTTTATTGCAAGTGTTAATCATTGCCCCATCATGCGTTGTATCAGTAGCATCTTGACGTAGTTTGAATGAGTCAAGGATATAAGGCGCGTTCGTAGCATTTGATTCTGTCTCGGTTTTGTGGCGCAGTGGGACGAGCACCATGTACCTCGCGTTCCGCCCACAGGGTCGTGAGATCGAAACCGGGCGCCGCTAAATATTATTTTTTTATAGTGTAGTGGGAGGGGTGTGGACGGACAACGCCGTATGGAGGGACAAGGCGAGTGAATGAGATGCAGTCGCATCTAAAAGACAAACCATTTCAAAATGGATGTACACTCCACATGCATGCTTACAAATAACACTCAAACTTTCAATACACTAGTTGCTAGTTTGCGCACCAACGTCTGGTTTGTCTTTTTCCACTGTCCCTGTTCCTTGTCCAAGTATGCAGCACACGCTATATTTGAGTTCAAGATTACACCAACCAGCACCTGAACAAGCCTTCATTACCCCCCCCCCCCTCCACCTCCCTCATTTCCTTCATCCTCAGCGGAATCGTTGGAATATTGTCTGGCCACACACCAACTTTACTTCAACTTCAGTCAACGTACGTTTTCGCCTACAGTTTTGTAAAAAAAGAATTAAAAATTTACTCTTCGGCTGCTCGTATGCAACACAATACAGGTAGGTGTAAGTATAGTTATAAATAAATACCCCTACTTCGATCCCCCTAATTCGGGAGGTAGGAGGAGGTAGGGTTAGTATCCTTCATCTTCGAAGATAGCCGCTATATGGCCAAAGGCTTACAAAAACAGGTCCCATCCCAAAACAATGAAAACATTGAATTATATGGAAGTTCACGAGAAATTTCCACGCCAGCGATGCGCGGACCCGGTGCGAAGACAAAGGAACAGAGGACTGTCGACACGAGCTCTCTGCAAACAATGTGCAACACTGTCTCCGGCTTCAGCCGGAACCCGTGCATCGGAGAGAGAGCAGCGACGCGAGTCACGTGATCGGAATTATCGGTAGCCGATTGGCTGCCGCGACGACGCAGCCTCCAGTATCGTCCGCCCAAGGCGCATATATCTTCCGCCGCGACGTAGCAGACAACAACGAAGATTTGCGCGGAGCGTGGTCGGACCGTTCACTGATTCGACTCTGCGCGGGCTCGGGAACGAAAAGAAGGCGAGAACAAATTGGACAGCCCAGCTTTTGTGGTTTCCCTTCAACATGATGGACAACGTCTACCGAACGCGATCTCTGGGGATCGGCAGCGAGGGAATCCCCGACCAGTACGCAGACGGTAGAGCCGCCAAAGTATGGGAACTCTACATTGGAGAGCGCCATAAACGCACGGACCACTACAAGGAATTCTTGTCCACGAAGCTCCGAGACCTCGGGTGTCATCACATTCTGGACGTCGCTTGCGGCACAGGGTTGGTCTTTCTTTCTTTCTTTCTTTCTTTCTTTCTTTCTTTCTTTCTTTCTTTCTTTCTTTCTTTCTTTCACTGGGATGGGAGGCTAGAGAGTAATTGCATTTCGTACATTTTCGTAGTGATTAAAATATTCTTTTTATTATTTTATTATCGCTAAGATACGTAACGCCTCTCTCAGCTCCGCAGAATACAAGTTGTCCAAAGTTTCCCCATAATGAGAGTTAAGATCGCAACAGCTACTCCGGTTAGGCCCGGTTATTTATACAAGAAACCATTTGAAAAACAGCTGGCTATGCAGAGCTGGATGAAAGCGAGGTTCACACGCAATTCTGTGCCTTGCAATCTAACGATAGCAATTAAACCATGTTCGCAAGTCTGAATTACGGCCTCCGACTGTATACATTAACCATCAAATCAAATTGGCACGATCGAATAATTACAATGTAAATAAAAGACGAGTGTTGCGATCGTAACGACGTTAAGCGTTAAGCACAGAAGAAAATGCGCCTAAAAGTTCATGTTACCACGGTTGATTAAATGCAAAGCAAATAAAAAAAATGTTGCCATTGCCATTATGATCGCGTAAGCAGACATTTTGCATGTACGTATACGTACATTCATGCACGCAAAGTTCGGCCGCGTTGTATTCTGACGAGGGAGAAGTGCAGGACTGTTTGCTGATACGCGTATTTCTGACGCCACACCTGAAATAAATACTGAAACTTAAAAAAAAATAAAAGTAATTAGTAACAGTTGATTCGATATTCGTTCCAAGCTGCGAGAAAGGACTTCGGTGTATCCAGTCTGCCATCAAACATTTTGAATTTTTTAACTTGTAATTATAACTTTATTTTGTTGGTGCCTCGTGCATCATAACGGCTGTCAAGCATGGACATCTTAAGCCAATGCATCTAAGCCATATAGTTGGGCTTAATGAGAGGTTTATTGCGGATGTCCCAATCACGCAACGCTGTATAGTGACGTATTAGGCGCGCTTGAAAAGCGATAAATTCAACCCAAGTTTTTAGATGCGACGCATCTCTTGCTTCGAGGCATGCCCCTCCTGCGTCGTCGTCGCGCCGTCCGTCGGCATCCCTCCTCCGTTCTTCTCTCCCAACAGCTGTGTGCAACACTCTCACTCCGGCTCATTAGCATACCACAGCTGGCGCGCTTGTTTGTGCGCGCTTCGCTGCGTAACGCTGCATTAACAACTGCTCCGGCGCGCGCAAGTGCGCGCATGCGCGACTCTCCTCCATTGTCTCCTCTCCTTCAAGCGCTGTGGATATAAAGCGGGTATCGCGCTGCGGCGATTCAGTCAAGCGCTCGCTCTCGCACTTGACATGACCTTGCTTGACTACTTCGTGCTTGACTTGATTCTTCCGATGAAGACGTGATGGAAGCGACGGTCCCTTCAGTGAGTGGTGTGACACAACAATTACGCCCATCGTCCCGCGTATAGGAACACCCGCATGTGATGGAAATGCATCATACGCGTTCACAACACGTTTCACGCGATTTAGAGAATCAACCCAACGGAAACACCAATTGAACACCCCGATGCGTCGCATCACACCAGGGTTCCCTCGCGGGAAGATGGGCGTAATTTTATAGCTATGGACCATGAGATTCGACGTAGCAAATGTTCTTAAAATTTCCAAATTTGTGGGATTTAACGCACCGAAGCTACACCTGGGCCATGAATCGAGGCGTTGTTGAGGGCTATCAGTTAATTTACACCACTTGTGGATCGACACACGGGCGTCTTCGTTTTCTCCCTCTGAAACACAGCACCTTCGCCGCTGATCCACCAAGGCGTTGGAAATGTAGAGAGGCCGGTATGCTCTTTTCGACTTCCTACAATTGTCTTTTTTCTATAATTTAGGGGCGAACTAAGCAATTTGCCCTTTACGCAACTAGTTCTGTATGAGTCAATATTGTGATTATTAAGTTTATCTTAACACACCTACAACTCATACACATGCATATAGGCACACATACATACACGCATACGTACATACATAGAGCATACATACATGCATACATGCATGCATGCACACAAACATGAGTACATACATGCATACACACATACAGACATACATACAGACATACATACGTGCATACATACATACATACATACATACATGCATGCATGCATGCATACATACATACGTACGTACGTACATACATGCATACATACATACAAACACGCATACACACATACGTACGTACGTACGTGTACATACATGACGAATGTACCTCAATGGCGAACGGCGTCCCTGTTTAGCATAGAGGAACGATACCGGCGCCTCCTCCAAGCCCTCCCCTGTAGCGCCAGACTACATGTGATTTATCCCCCTATATTTTCCTCTGTACAATGGCATTGGGTCCGGCAAAACAGTCTCTCGTATCACTTGGCATCATCATCATCATCATCACCAGCCTATCTACGCCCACTGCAGGGCAAAGGCCTCTCCCATTATTCTCCAATTGCCTCGGTCCTGTGCCAACTGTGACCAATTTATCCCCGCAAACTTCTTTATCTCATCTGCCCATCTAACTTTCTGCCGCCCCCTGCAACGCTTGCCTTCTCTAGGGATCCACTCTGTTACCCTTAATGACCAGCGGTTATCTTGCCTTCGCATTACATGCCCTGCCCACGTCCATTTCTTCTTCTTAATTTCTACTAATATGTCTTTAACACCAGTTTGCTCCCTGACCCACTCCGCTCTCTTCCTGTCCCTTAATGTTACGCCTATCATTTTCCGCTCCATTGCCCGCTGAGTCGTTCTCAATTTAAGTTGAACCCTCTTAGTGAGCCTCCAAGTTTCTGCCCCGTAGGTGAGTACCGGTAAGATGCAGCTGTCATACACTTTCTTCTTCAGCGACAATGGTAGGCTGCTATTCATTATCTGAGAATGTCTGCCATATGCACCCCACCCCATTCTGATCCTTCTAATTATCTCTGCCTCATGGTTGGGATCTGGGGTCACAACTTGGCCTAAGTATTCGCTTACCACTTCCACTGCCTCGCCACCTATGTCAAACCGCTGTGCGGTCCCGAGGTTATTGATCATTACTTTAGTTTTCTGCATGTTAATTTTCAGTCCTACGGTTCTACTCTGTTCGCCCAGTGCGGAAAGCATGCTTTGCAATTCGTCCCCCGAGTTACTTAGCAAGGCAACGTCATCACTTGGCAATGCCCCCACAACTCATTCCCTCTCACCTCTTGTGCGGAGCACTGTGAGGTGGCGTTAAAGTGCGATGTTATAGCCGGCTATAGCTGGCAAACCATAATGCTCACAGGAGGAGGAGGAATAAACTTTTATTGAATCCGAATCCGACTCCGAGTGTGGGGGCAAACCAGTGGAGGGACTCCTTAGTCCAGGAGTGCCTGGCTCTGGCTGGCCATCCGTACCTGTCTCACCAGGTAAAGCCGGGAGCCGGGCTCAGAGCTGGACAGCTGCGCCGCCCACTGTGAAGGGGAAGGGTGGGGATTGCGAGGGAGGTCAGGTGTGTGGGAGCATTCCCATACGATGTGCTTTTGGGGCAAAACTTGCACAGTGGTGAGTGAGAGGTGGGGAAGATCGAATGCCATAGTGTATTGTGAGGGAAGGTCTGTGTTTGACGTTGGCGGAGAGTGATTTCGTCAGCCTTTGTTCGGGAGGGGTGAGGTTGCGGGAAGGTGCGTCGAGACAGCTTATAACGTGTGAGAATGTCGTTGTAGGTGAGTATGGGGTGGACATCCAGGGTGGGAGGAGGGGGGTCGCGCAAAAAAAAGACAATGATCAGAGCAAAACGCCACAAGCAATGGTTCGTTGTTCGTTTGCGCTGTGAGCGTTACGGATTCTCAAGTTCAGCTAAGACTTGCTGAACGAGCAGTTGAGGTCATCGGCATCCTCCAAGTGCTGTTAGCATGATCACCACTTGTCTTTAACCCAACTCATGCTCCAATAAAGTCTATTCTCCCTTGCTCACGGTCACCGCTCCTTGGCATTTTTCCAGCATCGACTCGGTGCTGCTGCTGGAAGAGGGCTTCAAGGTGACCAGCGTGGACGCCAGCGACCGGATGCTCAAGTACGCGCTCAAGATCCGCTGGAACCGTCGACACGAGAAGGCGTTCAACGACTGGGGTATGATGTGTCCACACTTACACCAGTGCTTCTAGGTCTTGCTTCCCCCGTTCTCCGCTTACGCGAGCGAATATGTTCGTCGCAGTGATCGAGGAGGCCAACTGGCTCACCTTGCCCGACGACCTGGTGAAGCCCGCAGAGAAGGGCGGCTTCGACGCGGTCATCTGCCTCGGCAACTCGTTCAGCCACCTTCCGGACTCGAGGGACGCCCCCGGAAGCACCCACCGCCGGGCCATCGCCAACTTTCGCGAGATGCTCAAGCCGGGAGGATTCCTGGTCATCGACCACCGGAACTACGACCACATCCTTGACCACGGCACCACGCCCACGCACAGCATCTACTACAACGTGAGCGACTTGACCAATCGACCTTAGAGCTAAGCTTGGCGACGTTGTGGGTGATGCAAAGCCGAGAAATTCAGATCTCTGTCGACGATAGTACAGGAACAGCCTCGAAAACTTTTATTTAAGGTCCGAGGGGTCAACCGCACATAAAATACATTTGAGCAGAATTTAACTTTTTTTTTCATCATATGCTTCGTTGAAGACACCGTTACTAGATACACCATGTTCAAGGAGTCAAAAGGGCCCATAGCATATATATAAATATATATATAAACTGCGCCGCCTGTAAAGGGTGCACTACTGCAGGAAGGGTATTATAACAGTGAAGCCCGCTTTGTGAGCACAAGGGGCATATGCGCATGCGCACCCCTTACTAGACCATTTTAAAGGTTATAGACTTTCCTGGGCTATTAAAATGCAAAAAAAGCGCAGCTTCCACTAGTGATGCAAGGCTGGGGAAACAGTGGATGTGGGGGTCAACCTAGCAGATCCCAACCTGGGATCTGCTGTCAGTGTAGGGGACCGACCTTAAACGGCCTCGTAAAATCTGGCTAAACTTGGCCTCACACCTCAGAACTTAGCCTATAGCCTAACAAGAACATCGCAAAAGCTAACAGAGCCTAGAAAAACTTAGCAAAGCCTAGCAAAAACGGAAGAAGCTAAGTCACCCCCAACACCGGTGTTTCTCCAGCCTTGCAAGCAAGCTGCGCCATTTTTTTTTCTACGTGGCTAAAGGTCAGGACGCCGCGCCTGGCATGAGTGGTTACACACAAGAGCGTGCACAAGAGGACGCCGGGGCTTTCAGAGTGAACTAGAATATGGACTATGCGACGGAGGCGTGCAGCCGAACCGGATGACTGATCCCTTCGGCGATGCACTTGCGCAATATGCGTACGAAACCTACGTCTGATCATTCCATGAGAAACGAGAACGCGCGAAAGGTAGAAAACCGATCAAGACCAGTGCATTACTGTCACGTGAATCCCATTAATAGCCCATTCAAGTTTTCTTGATCACCGGTTTTCGATTGGCATTTAAACTCGGGTAAACGATACAATTAAATGAGTGAATAGAGCGAACAAAAGCAGAAACGAGCCATTTTGCTGGTAGAATATACAGGTACACGTTACAGATGCACATTAACCGCAAGAGCGAGTTAAACAAATGACGTATAGCCCCAGCTGCTTGAACACCGAGTTTTGCTATCCCCCCCCCCCCTTCCCCCTTCTCCTTTGTGCTCTTTCATGCATGTGTTTACGGGTGTGCTGGAGTCTTGAAAAGTGCAGAACTAAAGACGGGCTAAAGAATTCCGCTTTGGAGACGCTTGGGTACACCTAGGCAGAGTTTTATTTGATTGAAGCTTTGATTGAAGCATTAAGCTGGAATAACACTCAAACGTGGCAATGGCGTATCAGCTTCTACAAAGTCCAACATTGCATTCACTTTAAGGTTAATAATCGGCATGCAGGTTAAATATACTCGGGCAAACTTTGCGGTCTAATTAAAAACGGGCGAGAATGCTGTCTAGAAATTTATTCCGAGAGCTCCGCAGTTATTTTTTGCAGATCTGGGGATGGAAATTCGGATGATGGTGCTTGGAGAAACGAACGGGTTTTTCCTGGGATGTTGACGGGAGGGTTTGGTACGGGGATTAGAATAAGTCGTTGCTACACTGTAAAACGATTTACACCCTCTGTAACTATACACCTTTGCATAAAAAGCAAAATAAAACACCCTTTAGGGCGTTTTGTCGTTTATAGCACCTTTACGCCCGAGCAGAAACACAAGAATACACCATTTCAAAGGTGTAATATTGTTAATTACACCCTTTCAAAGGGCGTTTTTCTTCGTTTTTGATAGGGTGCACGAGAGTTAGTTACAGACAAGAACGGAGTGAATTATTTTACATCGTACATGCACAGCTAACGGTCGTGTGAAGAGCCATGTTGCTGCTCGCTATGCCATTATTATTTTGGACATCAAAGCAAGAGCCCCGTCGTTTACAGAGTGACCACATCAAGGATATCCAGACGTCCGTGCTGTACGTGGACAGAAAACCGTCCATGGTGCTTCTCGATTACGTCATGGACGTGTCATCGCTGGAAAGCAAGTTCGATTGTACGGACTCGGAATACAGCAAGAAAGGCAGGCTGTCTGGAGAGCCAATCAAGTGAGTAAACACACGTCTGACAACTTATCTGCGTGGTGGAGACCTGCGGGGCGATAAGAGCACTCCGCCGGTAAACAATACGCGTCGTCTGCGATGTCGACCGACGGGCTTCTCAAGGGCGACGTGCGTATTTAAACCAGCATTGACTTTTTTTTTAATACTGCATGCTTATAAGAGAGAAAACGCAATATGAGCTGAGCTTCTTGCTAAACTGTTTTTTTTTTCAACAACAAACAAAGGCTGCGTATACACCTGGGAGTGTGCCTGCTGGTCATGACAAAGGAGTACCAGCGTTTATCTTTACCGTAACCAAAATACTAAATATTACAATGTTTCTTTATGTTGTTAAATTAATTAACCTGAAAGAAGCTAGAAGAATAAGTGCAATAAGGAGTCTGAAAATGGCCGCACCTTGTCGTAGTTCCCCGTGCCTCGTAGTACAACCCACCCTGCACAAAAGCAGACACGATCGAGAAAGGCTGCCGACGCTGCACTGAAATTGGATCACAGAGGCGCCATTGAGTAAGAATTTACATAACTTCACGAATTCTGCTTCGAAATTTCTAGCGACGTGAACTAACGGTAAGCACACTTTCGAGAAGACAAGATGCGCCGGTTATAATTATCACTGATCAGAGGTAATTGACTAGTGCATGCCAATTGCTTTCATTATTTATTCGCCCACCGGACTGTTGAGCGTTCAGAGGTAATTGACTAGTGCATGCCAATTGCTTTCATTATTTATTCGCCCACCGGACTGTTGAGCGTTCAACCACGCGGCGCCAGTACCACTGACGATCGTTTTTGGCGATTCCGGGAGAGGTTCCATCTGCGGGGTGAAACAGTGCGTAGCCGCCATTTTATCATCACGTTCGCCTGGGGCGTAGTCATCGAAAGCTTCACAAGTCGTAGGATGCGGTGGCGGGTTTTGCTTCATTTTACAATAAACACCTGTTGATTGTCCATATGGCAACGGGGCCACAAAAGCCTGTCAGTGCACAGCAGCGCGCACGTTTCATGCTTTCTGTGGCACGCACGGCGCATGCGCACCACGCGGCTGGCGAGGCCGAACAGCTAAGCGGTGCGGCCTCAGCGCCACCGACGCCTGTCGTGTTTCGGTAGAGGAGGTAACCGGCCACTTTACCAGCAGGGTCGGCGCACGCGTGTGGTCATTCGGTTTGGTGAGCAGTACGTTGGAACGGAAGATGACAGGTGTAACATTAAGGGACAAGAAGAGAGCGGAGTGGGTCGGGGAACAAACGCGGGTTAAGGATATGTTAGTAGAAATTAAGAAGAAATGGACGTGGGCAGAGCATGTGAGGCGAAGGCAAGATAACCGTTGTGGATCCAAGGCAAGCGTGGCAGGGGCGGAAGAAAGTTAGATGGGCAGATGAGAACAAGATGTTTGCGGGGATAAATTGGTCACAGTTAGCACAGGACCGGGATAATTGGAGATTAATGGGAGATGCCTTTGCCCTGCAGCGGTCGTAGATAGGCTGGTGATGATGATGATGATGATGATGTGCGTTCATCAATGACACACTTGTCGGCAGAAGTGGCGGGAAAGAACTCCAGCACATTTTTGTGTTCTCGTCGGGCGTAGACTGGTGTGGACTCGTGGTGTTTTAAGTGTTGTGTAAGGGGATACACATTCAAAATCGTGGGGGCGAAACGGGTCGTGTTAGTGTAAACAGCTGCTGTTGCTGCGCTTTAATTAGTGAAAAGTACTGCATTAACTACGTTTACTTTTCTTATTCACTGCTGCACCCCCTGCAATGACTCTGCCCTCGGCTAGGATATTCTTTTTGACACGAGTGCATTGATAGGACCGGTGCCTCTAATTTTTGTCTAGTTTATCAAACCTGACACGATAATGGGCAATACTATAGATGTACAACTCTACAAAAGAAAAAGCTAACAAAACTTTCCTCCGAATTTTCCTCCATAGGAAACACAGAAATATCATTAATAACGAGTACTGAGTAAAAGCATCGCCTGCAACGTCAGGTGCGTACATGCTAGTACCAGGGGCGTAGCCAGGGGGGGCACACCGGGCCTGTGCCCCCCCGAAATGTTTCGTGCCAGGCTGAGGCGCGGTTTAAGTAGCCTGAAGAACCACCTGAAGTCGTCTGCAGGCGCGGAACCTGCAGTTTTTAAGAACATTCTTGCTCATATAAAGCTGAAAACAACGGCTACGTAAACGCCTGATCCCTGTGACTGCTCCAGATGCTGTACATGTCAACGTATATAGCCCGGCTGCATTTCGCGCCAGATACACCGAGCAGCACAGGGAACCTGCCGCGAGCCGATCGAGGCAGTACAGCACGGCCGGGAAATGAAGGAACAGCAGGAAAAGCCTCAAATAGGCATACATGTGTCATTCCTTGCCTTTACACTGGTACAAAGTATAATCACATGACAGAGCATGTCACTGTATGTTGTTCAGTCAACTATCAATCCTTGCGTTTCATTGACTATTGCAGCTCCATAATTTCTGCTGTTTGAAAAGCATTGCTCTGCCCATCTTGTAGTTCCAACACATCAACAAAACCGTACAATTCTCTTTATTGAGGAGCTTTGTCTTTTTGGCACTATTCCAGTGTTTCCTTGACCTCCCTGTTGGTTAGAATCAGCATTCTGTATTTGCTTAACCGGAATTTACTGAAGCCGTGTCTGTTTGTTTTAACGGATAGAAATAGAATGAAATTTAAGAAACGTGCAACAAGCTCAACATTCAACAGCAGTGCAATAAGGTGTTCCGCTAAGCGAAAGTTTATACTATTCACGTTACTAGCACAAAAAATAAGAAAAAAGACGATTACTTGAGGACGAAGACGCACGTTTGCTAGCTTCACCGCCATAATATACGAATATGCCGGTGCGATTCGAAGGTTATCGTGGGAAAGCTACTCTTTCAAATGAAGCAGACGTAAGACCAGCTTCAGCACATCATCTATGCCAGTTTCGTTATCATCGGTGTAAATAAAACGCAGACAAGTCTCTCCTTGATGACAACGAATGCAAAGCTTGAAACCCAAAGGGTGGCAATTCAGTCGTGCGGATCATTGTTGTAGCATGGAACAGCCAGCAAGCGAGAGAAGAGTGCGAAATCTTGATTTTCATGGTTCCGGAACCAAACCGTAGGACGGTGGCACACGTGGCCGCTCGATGCTGGCGCGATAACCTTCAAATCGTGCTCGACTGTACTTCATAGCTGATAAGAAAACTCATTAGTCCCTTTCCCAAAGGAAAATCTAAAACACGCAAATCTTGATAGTAGACACCCAGTGTTGGCCTCCACTTCCGCCTGACGAACTTCGGGGACCGCGCGCCACTCACGAGCACACTCATGATCACGCTCACGAGCGCCTGCCCGCATAACAACTTGCTCTACGGACGAACGAATCACCCGTGGCCTACCCATAGACCGGCGAACGGGAATTCAGGTCATAATCATTATCATCATCATCTAAGCTCCTTAAGGTGGGCTTTACTGCAAGCGTTCACCATACACAAATCAAATGTTAAAGCCAGTTATTTCAAACCTCGTTTGAAAAACAACGCGCAAGAAGCCTTGCCTACATATTTCCCGTCCCATCTTTTTTGGACGACCGCCCCCCCCCCCCCCCCCCCCCCCCCGAAAAAAATTCCTGACTACGCGTCTGGCTAGTACTACATGCTAGTCTCAGTACTACATGCTATAGTTTTAGCCTGCCTCACCGACTACTTCTGCCTTTATTAGCTGAGCATCAGAAGCTTTAGTAACCTGCACACAAACGTGTAAGAGACAGCGTTCACTCCATTTGCAGCATTTTTTGGTGTCTCTAAAACATGACGTTTCCTTTCCAGCGACTTCCGGCTTTCGTACTTCCCACACAGACTGGCCGACTTCACGAATCTCATCGAAGAAGTCTTCGGCAAAGAGGCTCACCACGAGATCTACGGAGACTTCAAGCCACTCAGCAAAGACTACGTGCCTGCCTTCTACATACACATAGTGCAGAAGGCCTAAAGGCGCTGTCTCAGATGAGCCGATAAAGGCTCTAGGAATTACTATTGCTATTATATAGCAGCCTTTGCAATACGATACTCTTGTGAAAGAGAAAATAAAATCAATTTTTATTTCTAAGTAGAAGATCTCAGCCGGTATCTTTCAATCACCAAACCCACCCATTGGATCACATACGTCCATCAAACATCCGTCGGACATCTGGTGCCGGACATTTGGACGTCAGTCAGACATCCGCAGAAAGCCGGCGGACGTATTACGAACGTCCGTGGGATGGTCCGATGCAAAGGAATTGCTCATCCTACGAACGTCCGACAGACGTCCCAGCCGGATTTCCCGACATCCGTCGGATGTCCAAAATCGGACATTTCCGGACCGAAATGTACAGGGGACATCCCATGTTACGCCGATGCATCGGTGCAGTTAAGTACAGCTGTTCCTGCAGGAACAGCTGTACCAAAGCGCACCGATGCAGTGTGAACAATGGGGGCGGGGGAGTGCGCGGCGATAACTCAGGGCCACATCCTGTGAGCCAAGGCTTGCTCTAAGGGCTGCAGACTGTACCCCACGTTGAGCGCGCATAGCAGCTTTTGAAGAGGGCACTTTATCTACCACTGGGCCTTGCAAAACCGCTTTGCCCTGCATTGTTTGGGCAGGCAAACACTTCAGCGCGTCCTTAGTTCCGCCTTCGTGCATGAGAGCTGTGCTGTTCGTTTTATTTTCCAGCAATGCTAGCGTGAAGGCCAGGGTGGAGTTTGTTAATTGAGATAGAGGTTCCGCGAATAGATTAGATTGTGAAACGGAATATGCACGATTCCACCCCTTTGAATTATTCCGTGAAGAGCCAATTTTCAAGACTTATCAGGGGGCAATATTGATTAACAACTTTGTAATCTTTCTGTTGAGGTCAGTCCACGACAAAGTTATAGAGGTTTGAAAAAAAAAAAAAGGGGGGGGGGGGGGGCATTATTCTAAAATTATGCCGAAAATTGAGTGAGCTCATTGTGGTAAAAACGCAGGCAGGCTGGGTTCAGACAAAAAAGAAAAAGCAGCTGACGATTACTATCCTCCCCAATGCGAAATTTGCGCAAATTGCAGTCTTCTAGCGCTGCTCTGCCATCATCTCGCTGCGCGGCGTCGCTGTCGGGCATGCAACCATTTGAAGCGTTTCCAACTGATCAAAAGATTTCACCGGGCTGCCAGTTATGTCCCTGTTGGCGTGGTGGTACGTACTGTAAATTCGAAATAAATTTGGCCGGGGTGAAATTTGACTGCAGTTGGCCTTTAACAACGTGCCCAGAAACTTCGAACTCATTGCACCCCAAGCTGCAGGTGCTGATTGACAACGTACAACTTCAAAACTACACATCAGGCCTAATGTCCAGTGCATATGCAACAGCTGTAGCTGCTGCTTGTCGTCATGTCCGCATTAGTGTGATGCTGTCAATTTTGGGAATGGCTAGTGAACACGGTAAAACCACGGAATGCTAAAACATTAACGCTTTCACGGTAAAAAGCAGTGTCCAACACACAGATATATATTGATAGAGAGAGAGAGAGAGAGAAAACGTGTTGCAGGGAGCCTTTTTTCACGTGACAGCTTGTGGGCCCCTGTCCAAGGGTCTCTGCCCCTCACGACAATTTTGGAGTCAAGCAACGATGAACAATACAGTAGAGTGGGGACTGAATTGGTTCTTGGGCCAAACTGAATACGCAGTTTTAGTCGGGAAGCACTAGTAGTCTACAAAACTGGAATCCACCTATATTTGTCTGTCTGGAGCTTCTTCTGGGCTAGGAAAATGAAAAAAAAAAAACTCACACGGGCTGTTTTCTACAGGCAGAGTGCTGCTTATGATGCCTCCTCAGTGTGTATTGCTACGGACACTGCTGCCTGTATGTCTGCAAGCGCACGGTAAGTGAATAAGGATCATCGTCAGAAACGCCTAGAGATTTGCAACCCCCAGTGCTGCGCCGCGGAAGAGTCCGCCAACAGATGCAAATCTTGCAGCATCTTATAAAACGGCTGACCAACTCAAATCTTTCAGTCAGTCAAGAATTTCAATCAATGAGTCAATTGCTTAGAGCACAAGCACAACGATGTTCGACCATAAGAAATCTGTGCATGTACTCTGAAGCCTATTATGTACACACAGAGCAGCACATGCGCACAGTGGCGTATTGGACGACACCTGATAACCAGGAGCGATAGGCCGTTCCAAAGATGGGTACAAGTCTGGCATAGATCTGGTGTGATGAAGAACGTTAATTACAGTAAAACCCGCTTATATCAAACACGGATACATCATATCTTATATCAAACACGGATAATTCTGGTAAAATTTACATGCATTTAAAACTTTTTATATCGAACGCGATTTTGCCCACAATGGAAAATCAAACTCTCCCGCGCGGGATTTTTTGCTCTGATGATGATGATGATGATTCCTATTGGTTTTCCCTTTGAAGCGGGGTGATGACATGTCATCTTACCAAAAAGGACTAATATAACGATGTTTTACACTCTTGGTTTATTACTAGCGCTGCTTAGGGCAGGCACTAAAGCTTATTAGGCCCGAAATACTTTCTTTTCCCTGTTACAGGTGGTAACTGTCCTAGGCAATATTCCCCTCTCTGCTTTTCGTCCACCAGCATTCTAATCTTCTTTCGTCCCCTCGACAGCCTTGAAGTTAACTTCCTCTCTGATACCCTTAAATCCTAGGGCTTCTGAAAGCCCAATATTCCCTTCATGTAGATTTGGATGGATACCCTCACATTCTAACACTATGTGCCACATAGTTTCTGTTTCTTTTCCGCAGACCACACATACCCCATCATTTTGTAAATACTTCCCCACAAAACTCTTAGTTCGCAGGCAACCTGCTCTAGCCTCAAAAAGCAAAGCACTGCCCTGGGAATTATCGTAGAAATTTTCCTTTCTGATGTTCATCTTCTCAGCCCTGTACATCTCTAACGACGTTTTAGCTTCCATTTTTTCCCTCCATTTATTCGTTTCAATCTGCCTTGCCTCTTTTTTGATTACCTTGGCTGTTTTGGATTCCCCACTGTTCTTTCCGTATTTCATCGTTAGCCTTCTAGTCTTTCTTAACCACTGCGTGTCCACGCTTTTCAAGTATAGGTACCTAAAAACCTTAGCTGCCCACCTTCGTTGATCCATTGCCCTCAACCTCATCTCAAAGCATATTTTACTCTGAGCTTCTCTAACTTCAAACGACGCCCAGCCCATATCTCCTTGAACTGCTTCGTTAGTTGTTTTTCCATGCGCGCCTAAGGCCAAACGTCCTACCGTTCTCTGGTTTACTTCAAGGCCTGATAGAACGTCTTATTTTAAGCAGAGTACAGCATTCGCAAACGTGAGACCCGGAACCATTACTCCTTTCCACATTCCTCTTACTACTTCATATTTGTTATACCCCCACAGAGCTCTATGCTTCATTATAGCTGCGTTTCGCTTTCCCTTAACCTTAAGTTGCTCCTCGTGAGTACTTAGGTAGTTATCCCCTTCGTTTATCCACACTCCCAAATGTTTATATTCCGTCACTCTAGGTAATTCGCCTTGCTGGATAGACACTACGTCGGTGGTAGCGTCATTGAAAACCATTATTCCTGATTTTTCTGCACTGAAATTTACCACGAGGTCAGTGGCTTCCTGGCCGCAAATATTTATTAGCCGCTGCATATCGGTTTGGTTATCAGCTAAAAGAACAATGTCGTCTGCGTATAACATTCCCGGAATATGCTGTTGTACCACTTCGCCTTGCCGCATATGGGTTAGGCTAACCCTACTTGACTTTCTTCCAGTTTCTTTTCTAACCCTGCCATGTAAAGCATGAACAGTATTGGGCTCAAAGGGCATCCCTGTTTCAGTCCCCGATGGATGTTGACCTGGTGGGCGCATTTCTGTCCTTCCCAAGTAAGGTGCACTCTATTGTCTTTATAGATTGCTATAAGGAACTGTACTAACTCGACATCTAATCCCTGGAGTTTCAGCATTCTCCACAGCCGTTCTCTGTTTACGTTGTCATATGCCCCTTTAATATGCCTCTCCTTAGGCATGCGGCAGGCTTTCCCGCAATACATCGGTGCGACGCGGTGGCGCACTTGCGACTCCCGCGCGAGCTCGGGCGCGTCCAAACCAACGTTTTTAGATTTTTGGTCCAAACCGGCCGTTGCTGAGTGGACCAGCTCCACACATGCATGCCGTTGGAGCCGAAACCACCCCACTTGGCGCTCGCGGGCTGCGGTGTCACCGAACTTCAAGTACGCGCCACTCGCTGCGCGCACTTGCTTGGTTCACTGGGTTCGCCGTAATTCGCTTGTATCCATGCTTGTCTCTCCTCTGTCGAAGACGCCGAAGACTCCGTACCGCTTCCGAGCCCGAGCGAAGCTGTCGCTGCCGTGGTCCTGCTGCGGCAATACTGCAGTGCCATTGAGGGCAGCGGTTTTGTGCTTGTCGACTGTTTAAATACCGTGGAGCAAGCCAACGCGTTGCGCTCCAAGAAGCAGGCTACACTCACGCAGTTCTTCCGCCCAATAAATTTTCTTTCCGAGAAAGCGTTGTATCAATAGTGAACTGCAGGGTGGTAAGAGCTCAGCGTTAGCTCGCGACTCCATCGGCAAGATTGCTCTCATAAAGTTCTTTTTGCTTCACTTTCTATATCGAATTTTTGCTATATCGAACTATTTTACAATCCTCGCGCTGTTCGATATAAGCGGGATTTACTGTAAACTTGATAAGCTGTGCCCCCGCCCCCCTAAACCAACCTCAAAGATGCCAAAACACTTTTACTTACAAAAAGAATGTGCCGACCATTTTACAGGGAAAAGAATCAGGAGTCTTGAAGAAAGAAAAGTGTGTTTTGCTGGGCTTGAGACCAGCCCATGTATTCCAAAACCCGCAATTCTACCCCTAGGCTGCAAGGGCTGAACAGAGTTCTTTTAACAGTTGCTCAAAAGAGCAGAATGCTTGTTCTCGGCGAACCAGGAAGTGCTGGACCTGTACCTCATGTGCTGCTTTTACACATTAAATGGTTGGCACAGACAAACCTTCGGCTATATTTTAAATCCCCCCCCCCTCCCCCTTTGCTGCAAGGATTAGCTTTAAACGACAACCTGGACGAAATTGATAATCTCCAAAATGATAATCCAAAGCAATATCATGGCTCCTCAGCTCTACAATATGAAAGGTGCACTCTCCTGATCTGAAGTTTCTTTCGAAACTGTGCTCAAGTTTTTATGCAAGGCCAGCATAAAGGGTTGCCAAGGGCAACAAATAATTCGATCTCTCCAACGATACAGTTGGGCCCTCCGACAACAAAGTATTTTCATGTCCCTGGTTAACATTTATACAGTTCAATGCAGTTATCTCCCTCAACAAAACGCCCTCAAAATTATCACCTAATTTGTAATGACATCACCATCAACAAGCTACTCCCATTAACCTCCAGCCACTCCTGTCCTGTGCTGTTCCAGCCCACTCTTTGCCTCCGAATTTCCTCATTTCGTCTCATCCTCCTCCTTCTAGACCTGTTTCTCAGTATCCACTCTGTTAACCTGGTGGCCGACCAGTTGTCAAGACAGAGGCAATATATGGTACTTGCATGGTGTAATTGCTTGGAGGGAGAGCCGTTTTTCATAAACTTCAATAAATCAGTTGGAGGTTTAGCACCGTCCTGTCATCACCTCCTTCTTGTCCTTATTTAGCAGATAATTTTTCTTGCTTCTTGCAAGGTGCACCAACTGTCCCAAATTGTGACTCTTCAAGATTGACAAATGGCCGTAACATCCGAGCTATTTTTCATTTTGTTTTTGATGCAAGTAATGGTATTTCTGCCTGCGGTACCATCTTCATTGTTGGCCATGGTTCTGGGAGCTTTTCCACTACAATCACGCCAGATGCATCGAATGATTTTCAGTGGGTGTATGTCGAGTTAATCATGCGTGAAGACGATGCCATCATTGGTGAAGCAGGCGGAAAGACGGAGACACTGACAACAGTGGTAGTAATCAGTCGGAGATAAAACGCAAAAAAAAATCTCGATGCCTTTGAAGCCAAGCAAGAAAAGTAATCATGGAAAGCTTGCTTACTTGAGAATGAGTTAACGCTGCTGCAAAACAAAATGAGCCAAATGATGACTGACTTTCACTAGAACGGAAAGCTGAGCTATGCGAATGATGATTCACCGACTTTTTTTTTAGAGCGGAAAGCATTTGTGTTGTCTGCTTCTTGTCTTATGTCTTTTTCCGCTTTAAAATGAATCCACTCCAACTGACTTTCATGTTAAATACTAGTCAGTGCACAGATTTGTAATAAGTGCACGGCTCATTTTGAAGTTTATAAATTTTGCCTTTCACAGGACCTGCCTAATTCACAAACAAACGATATTGTGATGACAACAGCCCTTTGGTAAGCTGCTCCAGAGTGATAAGCTCCCACCAAGGAGACTTGTCTCTCATTATCAGATCAATTCAGCCATTTATTTAAAAGCTAGACCACAAAGGTGCTGAAAGAAACAGCACCTCCAAGTTCATTGGCTGCTTTATATCACGTTATGTAAAATTTTGAAGGCGAATTCACGGAGCTTGTCAAAGCCCTTTGGGAAAAATGCATACACATAGAGTAGTCCCTCGTTAACTCAAACTCAGGTATCTCAAAATATCGTTCAAGTCGAAACTTTTTTCACCGTGCATTTATAGGCGTTTGCCCCCCTCTATCTTGAAACGTTTTTTCGGGGGTCCTCAGATAGCTCGATATTCTTAGAGAGAGGCCACAAAACCAAGTGCGCTACAGGCAGCTGATAAAGTTTCCGTTCTAACAATTAGCACCCACTACACGCCGACCGCGGTCGTGAACGGCTAATTTACGCTGTACAAGGCCGATGTTGCAGTTACTGGAATGCTGTCCACCGCCTACATCGTTGGGACAGCTGCAGACGATGCAGCTGATCATGAGGACGAGGAGGAGTCTCGACAAGTGCCTAGAATGACAGGAACTACAAAGATGCTGCACCCAAACTCTATGGCTGCACCTGCTTCGCAACAAGGTAGAATGTGGCAGTGGCGACGAACAATCGATGCAATGCATTGAGCAGCTCAACACTTTTCTGGGCCCCGACGCAATCGCGAAACATGCGAACATCCGACATTCTTTCTTCCGCAATAATAAAAATTTCTATTTCCTGCAAACTACTTTGCCTTTATCACGAAATCTCCCTTGTGCAGGGGCGCTTTTGTTACCAGCATTCGCTTTCATTTCAGTGACCTGGCCACAAATTTTTGGCATTTCACTTAACTCGGAACACCGCATATATTGAAGTTTTCAGCGGATTTTGAGAATGAGGGGATTACTGCATATATAATCGCACATGAAACATACCAAAATGCGGCTCGTACCTTTCGGTCCGTAGATTTCACATTTGTAGCTTAGTCGGCCACGCTGACCTGCCAGAGTCACGATTTGCGACTTAGTAGGAAACGCGTGGATATCGAGAGAGAAAACTTAGTGCATTGTTGTTTTTTTAACCCTCCCCGCTTGACTCAAGCGTCTACAGCTTGTCAGGAGCAGTCGACTGACGGTAGACCATTTCATTGGCTCATTATTGGAGCAAAGCAAGCAGCTTTCGTATCGTACAAGGGAGTCATGTGCCAGCTATCGATACGGTTACAAAGGTTTTCTGCAAGGACGAACATGACAAAAATATGAGGCAGCGGAGGCACTTGACTGTATATGAATTACCCGCGAGGCGCTAAAACGCACCGTCTTCAAGCCACTCATAATGGTGTCACTAGTGGGTGATGGACAGCAGGGGACCCAAGATCACACCGGGCATGCACAGACACATCGTTCGGCGGCGTTACTTCACAGATTGCACGTATTACAGCTTGTTCTTGCGAACACCATCGTGCGTCCTTTTGCGGCCACTTCCGCCGTTGGTGGCGCTTTCCTGTGGCGCACTTTCTGTGGAAGAAGAGTTCGCGGCATCACATCCGAGCTGCTTGGCATCGCGCGATTTGCTGGCGGCCCGCTCTGCATTAGCGGAGCGCTTCGGCACGGCTTCGGCAGCACGCCCAGGCGCCTTTGCAGCCGAGCCGCTCTCCCTACCGTCCCTGCGTCGGTCAGCTAGCGTGCTGAGCAGCGTGTTCCTGAGGAAGTTCTTGTTGGTGGGCCGAATGCGGGCCTTCTGCCAGCCGTAGGCGCCGTGCTCCTTCGCCCTCTCGGCGCATAGCTTGGTCTCCCGCAGTATCTCCTGCCTGGCCAATTGCTCCAGCTCCTCGTCGGTCAGCGGCATGGAGGCCGTCAAGCACCGAACTTTCTCATCTGTTTGGGCCAGGCTGCTAACGAAGGCGGGGATGCAGCGATACTAGCGATACCGTACACAGCGTCCACGGGGCTTGCGGCACCTGACCGACTTGACAGCGGACCGCTTTGGCCGCCTTCGGCTACTACAGTAAACTTATTATGAACTTCCAATTTTCACGGTACCAAGTACCAAGTTTCACTCAGAAATGTGGCTGAAAAAAAAAAACAAACAAGACGACAGACACCAACGCACGCAAACAATAAGTTGTCCTTGTGGAGCTCGTTCCGATCGCAGGCGAAGTGGCAGGGCGGGAGATTCGAAAATTGCTACGCGCCGAGGTGGTGATGAACTTTACGAGGTGGCCGTGGCACATATCCGTGGAAGAATGATGATATACGGTGAGGTAATCTGCCACATATTAATGCAAATGTTTGTTCCACCTCGCTATAACCACAGCAGTTAAGAAAACCGCAAGCAGCAGCAAGGGATTTACAACAAAAGCCACCGCACCAGAGACAGCCGGGTCGGCTATTTGTAGCTTACAGAGAACCCTCTACTGCCATTGAGCCACTCTGACAAGTTCCGCACCTCCAGAGGATTAAGCTTTGCAATGCTTACAAGCTTTTCCTATCCCCACGATACGAGTAGTAGTTACGTTAGTCCAAACAAACAATAACTTTATCTGGGAAGGCTCCACAAAAAAGTGGCGAAAGATGGACAAAACCATGCACGAAGACGGGGTAAGTGTTGGCAGTTCGTCACTAATTTGCCTTAGGCTAGAGCAGCCATAAACGCAGGAACAGCTTTCAAGAATGCAACGGTAGTACTCACATGTCTCAATCCTGGTCCTTTAGTTGATTTCTATGTTGTGCTACTTCTCATTATTTTTGTACTTACGTGGCAAGGACTCTCTACAAGGCTTTCCTGGTTTCAAGGTGCTTCACGAGGATTTTCCCCCGAGATCTTTATGCAGGGAAATTTCGGCAAAACGGGCACTAACAGCATGTCCCTCCTTGTAGGGCTTTAAGGGATCTTCACAGCAGACAGGGAATTCAAAATGTGTACACATAAATACTAATGAGGACAAACTGGTGCCTTAAACCTTTTGTCTTACAAGCACCAAATGAACATTAGCGACACGGAAGAATTTGCATTTTTATTTTTAAAGAGCTTAGAAGGTTAATGCCATGGAATAAAGGGTTTCTCACATTACACTGCAGGGTGGTGTTATCACAGCAAGCATTAGAAGGCTTTGGAAACTGATAAGCTTTCCAGAAAGCCAACTCCGGGCAAACATCCCGTCTGAACGACAGCAGTTGCACCCCGAGGGGCACAACGCCATCAAGTCTGACAGCACACCAGGGTGATTGAAAGAAAAACTGCGCACTTTATTTGACCTTCAGTATGTACAGCGGACCACAGACGCTCCCGTGCTTCGAACCAAAAGCCTGCACAAGTGAATCACAACACGGAGATCTAGACGACCCCTTCAGTGGGCCACTAACACACAAGCCTCAACCCAAGTGACTCGTTGCCGCCACAAATTGGTGATGGTTTATTTTTTTTTTGTTTTACCAAGCATTCCAAGGCCAGAAAGTACCAGCTAAGTAACGTTCCTTCAGACACTGCCTCTTGTCTGAAACATTAAAAGAAATAACAGAGGGAGCAGGTTTTGTTTAAAGAAATTTAAACATCAAAGCAGCAGGCACGTAGTTTTCCCACGCCAACATCCGAGGCGTCACACCATTACTCCACCCTCAACCCGAAGGAACTAACAAAACGTGACCCCCAATGATCACACGAGAGGCCTTCACTCGAACACAGCTTGCCTTTGGTACCACCTGCCCTTTATGGCTAAGTTTTAGCCCAACCCGCCTGGAAGCATCAGGGCAAGTTAAGCTTTCTCGTGTGGCCACAATCAAGCTCCAAACTCAATAGAGCAGGGCAGCGCACCCACCGGTGAAAGCATTTCTTCGCACTCGTTCGATTTAGCCACCCCCTATTTCGTGTTGCTGAAGAGCAGTACAAAAGGTGGCTGCGAACTAAGGATTGTCTCGCCCAGGGGAAATTGATGACAATCATCGAGTGCACATAACTATGCACGATTTAGGCCCGGCAACTAGAAGCTAGTCGTCACATTAGGCACACTGCTGGTTCTGGCATTAGCCAATCAGAACTGCAGCGAGAATGTGCAGAGATGTTTAGCCTCGGCAACGGGGAAAAGTAAACTTAATTTGTGGACCGTCCTGAGTGGTAACAAAGAGTAAATGATCTCAATGTCTGCTTGGACAGCCCGGTAAGGATTAACCCTTCCCCCTAAGGCAAATAATAGGTCACAGATGCGATGTAAGGCATACAAGAACACCAGCTGGCCATTTTGCGACCCCGACAGTGGAGTACTAGCCACCACCCTCTTTCCGTGAACACCAGAAAGAAGTAGGAGAAGGGAGAAATAAAGGCGTCGGCAGTTAAGCCACCTCATCTGAACCAACCAAGTTCCATCCTTTCGTCAGGGAAGAGGTGGAGAAGAGGCTCCTTGGACCCCACAAAGGGCAAGGGGGCTCCTCTCCAGCTCTTGCCGTTCAGACCTCAGCCAATGCCAACAAGCACACGCGCAGCCCTTTGTGTACCAACAGTCGGGAAATGCAATGAGGGCGGAGGAGGAGCACAGTCTGCCGCACACAGACATGCTGCAACGCAAGAACAAACAAAACCGCCTCCCACACCGTGTTCACTTCCCCGCCACACATCACACTCCTCAAAAATACGCACAAACAAACTAAAAAAAAAAAAGAAAGGAACAGGGAATGGGAAACACTGTGCTGGAATGCCTTCCTGCAACAGACAACGGGATTCCCACACACAAAAAGAACTTCCAAGACAACACCAAACTGCACGCCTAGACACGGAAAAAGAAAAGAAAAGAGAAACTTCTTCCTCGTTTTCCATCAAAGCGCCCCGCCCCCTCTCCCTTCCCTTGGTAGGATACCCACCATCAACCAGCTCAATGCAGCACAAATTTTCAAGAGTAGCCGAAACAGCCGTCTCGGCCCCGACTCGATTGATCGACCCGCGACAATAGCAATCGAGTGCGTTTCCCCCAAGCAATCCTCGAGGCAATGAAAAAATAGTGACGGCACGGCTTTAATAAACGTCTTTACACTCTCAGAAGGGCAAAAATATGTGAAAAACCAAGCATCGGAAAGGGGGGCAAAAAGGAAGGGGGGAGGGAGGGAAAGTTTAAATGGTGACACGACAGATTCACACAGAATGCACAAGACAAAATGTGGGTGATGCGAGTGAGGAGGGAGCAATAAAATGGGACAGAGGTTTGCGCACTAGCAGACAAAGAGAGAGGCCGCACAAGGCCCACGCTCTCCACCCACACCCCCGTCTCCCCCCCGGCACTGTTGTACCGGGCCGGATTGGATCGGCCTGGCTGTGGGTTTCAACCAGCAGCCGGCGTACGGCACACTAGAGGCGCTCCCCTCTGACCTTCCCCAGCTGTACCTGCAGGATTCCCCAGCAAAGTTGAGTCACCCGTTTGGGGAGCGTGGACACCACCCTCCACAAAAGGGCATGGACCTTTCAAATGGGGCAGACCCGCCTCCTGTAAAGGATTGTGGAAAAGATTTTGCTGGTGCCGCAAAAAGAAAGAAATGGGGAGAAAAAAAAGGAAAGAGGGGGGAAAAAGGAGCAAGAAAATAAAATAAAAAACGCAATGAGCACCCACCGCAGCACAACACACACAGCGAAATGGCGTTGCTGCTCACTCGCGAGACAGATGTCCGATGCGTACGCACGACCAACGTGAAACGGCCGTGAAACGCGCACCCCTTTCCCCGCATACGGGACCACACAACTGGTCGTGCCTGTGTCCGTCCGGTGGCAGAGTAGCAGTCACGTGGGGTGCCATCCCAGAGGCCTTGTCGGTGTCGACGGCGGAGGGGTGGTCGCTGGCTCAAGCGTCCCGCCAAGAGAACAACAGAAAGAGTGAGGAGCGAGCAGGGGCAACAAGCCTGCTACCACTGGGGCTTTGAGCAGAACGCAAAGAGAAAGGAAGGGGAAAGGAAAATGGCATGCAGGACACAAGTGTGGGCTCTAAGCATACAAGGGAGGGGGAGGAGGAGGAGGGAAAAGCCAAGCAGTGGTGGTGCTGGTGGAATGTCCGGGTCCTCTCCTGCCGCTCCCGTTTTTTTTTTCTCTCTCTCCCCGCCACGACCGTGTGAGTGTGTTCTCTCTCCTTAGTTACCTGGCGCCATCGCGCAAGGGGCCCGCTCACACCGATGTCTCGAGCGGCGATCTGGCCGTGGTGCTGTCGATGCCCTGCGCACGAAAAGGGAAACGACACCCTCAAGGCAGGACACCAGGCGGGCCCCGGGGGGGCAACGGAAGAAGTACAAGTGCACTGCAGGCCAGGCGCTCCCCGAGACTCACTCGTGTGTTCGCCCGCAGATGCGCCCTCGCAACGTCAATTAGACGGGGCTGAAACAACGGGGCGCCACTCTACATGTTACACGGGCCTCTCCGCAATCCCGCTACGCCCCCCGCTAGAGCGCCTCGGGGCAAAGGAGGAGCCGACGGGCCACTCACGTCCGAGATGCGCCCCTTCTCTTCCACGGCCACCGAGGAGGTCACCACGGGCCGCGGCGTGTTGCGCTGCAAGGCAATCACAGACTGCACCAGAGACAAGAAGGCAGGAGAGGCCCCTTTCAGCACTGCGCAGCAGTCGGTCCAGACACAAAGGGACGCACAGCAGCACAGTGACCGGGCTGCAATTTTTCAGCACTGAGAGGGCAGCCCCCGTGCGCAATCTCACCTTCATAAAACTGGTTTTCAAAGCAAAACCTACGGCCTGCTAAAACAATTCCAATTTTTTCCTCATTTCGGCCTCTGTGTGACAGCACCACATTAGGCCTTACATTGTACACTTTGAGGTACAACTGCGTCAACCAGTGCCCCCACCCTGGCATTGCATGGTAAGGCAGAATTAACCTCAACAGCATTCTCACACACCCCCTTGAAGGAATATGTTTATTCGGTGCAACCTTAACACACCTGCACCACAATACTCATGCATAACCACTGAGATGAATTGGCCGGCGATGTATATTCCAGTCAAATCCCAGGTGCTGTTCTGCCAGATGGCCCAATGGGTCAGAAGGCATGGATACGCACTCTGCGTCTGGTTTGACATGTCGTGCAGTAAGCTTTAAAGTTCCGCTATGCTAAGCCAACAAAATGGTATTTTAAAGCCCTTCTCATACTGTCAGTGAAGCGTGCTACAAAATTTACTGTTGTGCTTACGCAAAAACAGTAAACGCTACACGCACTCTCTTTTTTCTGAGGCCGTATATTTTTCTGAGGCCCCCCTTCCCACAACACATGCCATAAGCCCCCATTTTTTCAAAAGAACTTGCCTCAGAAACTCGCATCTTTCTGCATTTAGGCTTCATTTGATGCGAGCCAATACTCTGGTTCTGTTCAGCAAATTTTGCTTCCAATGGACAGCAGATGTTAGCAGCGGTGCGGTTACTTTTAAACTGCCCTGGGTGGTTTGGAAATAAATCCCAAGTGAAAAATGTGAAACACCCGACGCCCCAGCAACTACCCACCAATGAACTGCACTTAAGGCTGCCACTGCCCAATGGGCACATCGCACAAGATTAAGGCGAGCAAAGAGACGGTACGGCAAAGAAGTGCTTCGTCAGCCTTCAACGGGGGTACCTCTTGGCCAGTTGCAGCTGGGCTTTTGCCGTCGACAGCCGGCTCATGCGAGGTCATCACGTGGTTGTGCTGCGACGACGACACCTCCTCCTCCTCGTCTTCCTCCATTGGCTGCGCAGCAGAAGGAAGAGGACGGCGGCAGGGGCTACCCGTCAGACAGTTCCAAGCCAGCCTTTCTGACAGGGGGGGTCACCCTTTCCACAGCTGTACGAGCACTGGCACTACAACTACTCCCAATACACATCTCTCAAGCCACACAACTTCTGACATCTGCGTTGGAACACACCCAGAGCTAATGCTCTCGCCGCCTATCCCCATTCAACAGCCCTTTTAGGCAGAACATATTCCCATTCAATCGGTCCAGTGGTTATCACAACCCAACTCTGCTTAGCGACATACACAAGAGAGGAGGAAGTTGGGTAGAAGCTGGGATCAACAAACCCTCCCCCTGAAGAGATCGCTGCTGTCGTCGGGGGGCAGACACCCACCTCTGTGCTGTCTGGCTTTGGTCGCTTGGGTGTGTCGTTGCCCCCCTCAGAGTCCTCGCACTGCCGCTTCAGGGCTCCGCTGCTGGTGTCCAGGGGAGAGGGCTCGGGTGATCCGTCCATCTGCGAAAGGGGGAACAGGAGAGAGAGAAGGAGAGGCTGGGAGCAGCTTCAAGTGCACGGGTACCCACTCTAGTACTCCTTCCCCACTGCCACCACCTGCAAGACCACCTGCAGGCCTGCCAATTGAATGCACTCGTTGCTCCCCGCCCCCACATACATTCTTTGCCCACATTCCGCCACAAAGTTCTTTGATGCCTGCCTCTACTTCGCACACCTGCCATTCATCCACACTTCACGGCTAGAATCCATTTTGCTCAATTCCTACCCAGCTTTTGCGAAGGGGGGGGGAGAGATGCATTCTTTCCACGGCCCTTTGGGCTGAGCCAGGTTTCCTTTCTGGGTAATCTCGTTTCAGGCCTGGCCTACAAGATCAGGTTTGGACGCAGTGTGCGCTGCCTGGAAAAATCACTTCCGCAGGGCCACGCAGAGAATGGATGTCCTCAGAGTTGCAGACGTCAAGTAGGTGTAGCACATTTGGTGTTTACGTTACATTGGCCCGCCAAAGCGGCCGATTGGATGCAATACACCACTCAGCGTAGCACAGAAGGAAATGAAACTCTTTATTCAAGAATGTATGTCCTCTATATACGCACATCACACATGTGATGCCACATCTTGGCGTATACAGATAATAGTACATAAATGGCGGCATCTGGTGCAATTGCACGACACTACAATTAACATCGTCGCTTTTGTCACTGTTCACGTCAAACGGGCTCTTGTTAAATTGTGCATGTACAAATCGCAATTCACTGAGCATTAGCTTTGCAAATCCTGCTTGTGGCACCTCTCATAATTAACTAGAACGTGCTGTTTTCCCGCAGCAATGCAAGTGGAACAAATTTTGGAGAGCATGCCCCTACCCACCCACACCTGCGACAGCAAATTTCAGAGCTGCTGGTTGCCTGTTTTTTCCTACTGCAGTGCAGGTAAAACCTCATTTTGCAGAAAACAACAACACAGCAGAGGCTCCAAGTTTGTGGGGACCTTTGCAGCCCCCATGCCTTATTTGGACACACGGCAGGCCACAGCTGGGTTTGTGGGAGCGACGGAGTTGGCCCCCTAGCAAGCCATGCGTGACGCGTCATCCCCACTGTTTCATGCGACTTGCAAACAAGGCTGCTGGAATGCAGCCCATTTTTGGTCGCCCACCAACACTCTCTCACGAAAGAACCCATCCTTTCCTGTGCTAAATTAGCAAATTCCCTACGTCATCCACAAGAAATGGATAAAGCAGGAAATTATGAAATGTTTTCAGCACTTGGAAACGATTCATGTGCATGCATGTGCATGCCAGCCGTGCCTGCAAATGAATCTGATTGATTGCGGGAAAGAAGTTCCACATGCGATACAGCGGACGTTAGTGTGGTGCAAAATTAAGCTATGGATTGTAATTCGGAGTTGTAGAGATAGTGGCAGTCAAATATCCACCGCAACACTGAGCTTAAAGTTCCCAAAACTGAGCCAACTCGAGAAACGCGAGCTGTTGGGGACGCCTCTCCTAAATCTCGCCACGCGCGAGTGTGTTGTGTTCGAGTCTGAAGCAACTTAACATTTCCTTTTGTCTACACTGCTCCTCCTTTCTTTTATTGAGAGGTCAAAAATTGTTACCTTTGTCATGCTCCCAACCACGTGACTGCTGTTGCCACACTTGGAATTCCGCGTGTAATAAATAGCCAAAACCGCAGTTTGCAATAACCACAGTTAAAGCTTAGTAACCACGGTTAAATGTAACTGCGGTTACTGCCGCCTGTGTAACAAGATATAAGTGGCAAGCTGAGACACTGCTGCCAGGTTAGAAGAAAACTAAAGGCTGAACGAAATTTTGTTTTAGCTGAAAGATCACGTGTTTCGTAGCTCTCAGCTTTTGTTCAACAAGCACCGATGCGTCATTTGCCGAGTAATAAGCAAACAAAGCTGGAATTTCTCTCACCCGCTTCCCTTTCATTTTTTTGTGACGTAGCCATTGCATCACAAACTAGGAGCGAAGCACAGGCAGCACCAGTATGGTCTAGAGTGTTAAGGCTGGCGCGTCTCTGAGCTTTCGCCAACTACGGCGGCATTTCTCTGGCAAAGGAGGCCACCTTGGACTTTTACGATTTTTCACCGACTGAATGAGAAACACTTTTAGATGCTCGGAGTGGCCGGTGTGCTTGCCTAGTCCGGCTTCCCAAACCCCACCCAGCCGGCTGCAGTAAAGCCTCTTTTAAAGCAAGAAGTGCTCTTTCGAGTATCAAGCACGGTGTCCCAAACTCCCAGCTGGCATCGTTCAGGAGGACGTCTTCACTTCAGTCATCTGGCTATCACAGCCATCACACATTACGGACTACTCCCGCCACAACGAAATCGACGGGACGTGCAAAAAATTTCATTGAAGTTGTTGTTGGAAAATTTATTATGAATAGGACGGCACTAGGCCTGTGGCAGCGGTAGGGGGAAACAGGGGGAGGGATTACGTGCGTCGCACTATGGGGCTTCACACGCAATGTCCACAGTGAGAGTAGAATTCTCTTGTGGCCGCGTGTTGGCCGGATCCAGTCCTCGTATGTAGATACGGAATGACGGGTCGAAAGGAGGCGAAATCTGCCCCAACACACCACAGAAGGACAAGAAAAATACCCCACATATTTATCTGCATCACTGACACCACAATGCAATGCTTAGAAAAAGGAGTGACGATCAATTTATATGCTTTTCACCTGAAAGTAAAGAGCGCATTACGGAAAGGGGGGTGAAGGAATGCAGTAGAAAAACAATGGACTCGGATAAAACAATGGCATATCTACTCCAGCTGATTACTGCGGGTAGCTGCTACTAAGCCAGTCGCAAGTCCCCCCTCTTACTTGTGGCAGGAGCTGGTGCCGTCATCCTCTGACAGGGCATAGCGGCAACTGACCTTGGCAGGCAAGCCGCACGCACTTGCATTTGTCGCGACCACGCACTCTCGACTAAGATAGGACGAAGTGGGTTCAAGACTAAACACGAAAATATCATATTTGCGTGCAACTTTGAAGAATTGTAGAAGGTAAACTGCTATGACAGCTGTACAATTCTACATGACAGCACACTGCGCCAGCAGCAGAGCACATCCGCACGATTTCACCTGGATACGGATTGGCTGTAGCTACAGCTTGGCGAACCGGGCCCGCGCCTCATCTAAAGACGGCCAGCCACATTGTTATCACCAGCAAACAATCGTGTTCATCTAAGAGATCTTTTTTATGGGTGGTGGTGTAGGCGCGCATCGCATGTTTTTGGAGAAACTGAGCACGTTGAACGTATAAAATTTACAGATAACTGGCATTATGCTTATCTTATTGTAAAATAAATGTTCAAACCCAGCCCTAATGAGAGAAAATCTCGTTGAAGTGAAAGCAAATCAGACAAATGGTTTGTTGTGGTGAGGACTTTGCTGCATTGACTTTTATGACTAGCTAATGGGAATTGGAAATACAGTAAACCCAACCAGAGTCTTAATATCCGCGAGAAATTTCGAGGTAAGCGGGGTTTTGAGGTAAAGGGGGGCAAATACATGGTGCCATACAGGAGCCACAACAAAAAAAGTTTCAACTTTAATGATATTTCGAGATATCCAAGTTGGATTTAAGAAGGGATTATTGTATTTCGTTGAAGCGGGGTTCGACTATCTTCTCTCGCGTGGCGCAAACCTAGCGTGGAAGAAACGCTCTTCACGGCAGCTGTGTCAAGCCCGTCGTCATTGCCCACGCACCCCCTGGCTCAAACATAACAAGGGCAGAGCACCGCACGCTTTATGGATTATCAACGGCGGCTCGGGGTGAACGGAAAAGCACAAGGGCAGGTCGGTCAGCTAACCACTTGCAGCAAGCGCATTTCACAGGCGATTATGTTCAAGCAGGGTGCGGGCATGCTTTACCGATAGCAACATCCACGCGCAAAGAACGGCAGATTGAAAGGTCAGGCGGGTCACTTAACTTGTTCCTTTGCCGCTTCAAATGAAGGGAGTTCAGCTGCTTCCTGGAGGGTATATTGATTGCAGAAGCTCGAGCGCCCACTGTCGTGTGTGATTGACTTCCGCTAATTGTGCACCGAAGCTTTTCCAAAATGAAACTAAAAGAATGATGGCTGACTGAATAGCAAGGGGAAGCAGCCTGCCTTGCAGCGAATAGGAGCTGTAGTCTGTGTTTTTTATATATAATGAGCTCACGGAAAGCTTTGACTTGCGTTTATTTTACGTGCTCAATCTCTTACGAACCGCTCATTTCCGGGAAACCGTCTATAGGTGCTTCTCCAATGAGCTTTCACCATTCACAACTTTCCTGGCGTCACAAACCGTAGTACCGAAAAGCATACAGGACGTCGACCCCCGTTTTCACATTTCTTGCGCTTTCTGCCTTATTGCGAGAATGGTGAATTTACTGCTAGTTGCGAGAATGGCGAATTTAGATTCCCGGCTCCATAATTTATTGATACAGGCCAACCTGTTTTTACTCTTTAGTGACCCTTTAAGTTACTTCTCATGCTATGAAAACTCCATGCCTTGCCGAGAAGTACCACACTCCCTCCCCCTTTTAGAATTTGGGGAGGGGGGGGAGGAGAACGAAACCCACGTCAGCAGTACAAACTATGTTGAGGTGTACACTCGTACGAAGTGCAGGCAGCAGCAGCCTCATTCAATTCAGTTACCATTCAGCATCTATTATGTTTGAAAAATATTCCCAATGTATTGGAGCTATTGGCAACACAAGCGGGTATGAACATGATGCTACATGAGCACAACAAGCACGAGGTAGCAGGTTAACATGTAATGCTTTGGAGCAACAAAAACTAATGCAAGAAACTGATGCTCGCCCGTGTCACTGCTACAACGTGCCGTGAAGCAACCTCAGAATCTGCTAACAGATTACGATGGTTTCTTGGAAGTTTCCTGGCAACGAGGCCATTCACCCCTCAGCCAGAGTCCAGCAGGAGCTTGTACATTCTGTGAATTCGTCAGTGTGTAATAAGCCAGCTGCGTACATTTGCTTGGCTTGATTGCCTATGTCGAGCAATACGGGTCGGCCATATTCAAGGACTTTTGAGAGCTCGTTTGCAAGGTAGTAACGTTTACTTGCATTGTTTAGTATTTCACTTGGTGTCTTGTGTTACGCTTAGGTACTAAGACATGCCTTAGCAACTGCACTCCACATTTTGCTTGGTCATGGCTATGAAGCCATTGTCTTGCTCAATTTTTAACTTCACCACATTCTTTGCTCCACTATCTTGGAGATCAACCCCTTGTCACTGGTATACTGTGCATTTCTTCAGCGTCAAGTGCACTAGCCACACCACACTAACGACAGCAGAACAAACATACTTCGCATGCAGTGCCCCATTCACCCTACACACGATTGTCATTACCAAATACATGTCAAGCCAGCCGATATCCTATCACTTCAAAAAAGAAAAACATCCGAATGCCACAAGAACAAATGAACAGAAGACTTCTGTGGCGAAACATCTTGTGCAGCTTTAGGAATTGAGTGAACTGCTTCAAATTCAGTTGCCTCCTTTGCTTGCACGTAAATAGGGAAGGCTTTTTCAAGCACTTTTAAACCTCAGTTCGAAAACACAAACAGCACACCTCTTCACTGGTTGCTACAAAGAAACTTGGGTACAACTTAACAGCGACAACGAAAGTTGCTCCTGAGCCTCATCACCAGAGCCGGCTGTTCTCCGCATGGTGCCAAGAGTGTTGTGGCGAGTATCCTTAACATGACACTAGTCGTTTCCATGCTTTTTGGCAATCTGTAGCAACAACGCCTATGTGAGATGGCAATCTGCTGCAACAACGCCTCTGTGAGAGAAAATTAAAGCAGTTCCACTCAACACGTCCAAGTGCGGAGCAGTGATTAGCCAGAGGGGCTGGGTGGTTCCCTTGACTAGTTTCGGTATCAGCCCACCGTTGATACCGAAAGTGGTCAAGAGAGGGCACCGCAGCGGCTGAAAGGTCTATGAAGAGACACTGGATTTAGGTTTGGGGGAATTTCTTGATTTCTCTCAAGTTCTTGATTATTCCTTATATTATCGTATACTTATTTGCAGCCTGGAAACGGCAGCATCCGCGGTCATGGCGCAGCACAAACATCACCCCGAACACTTAGGCGCAATGGGATTGACATCGGCTTTGTACCGCGAGGGACCCCGGTTCGATCCCGATCAGGGGAAGCGGTGATGTTCTTTTCAGAGTTTGTTTGGGTGCGTGACTGCAGTGGCCAGATACCATGACACCGGATGAGCAGGGCGCCTAATGTGCTCTGGACATAAAAAAACAGCCGATGCTGCCTATTAGGCACAATCTCGTTGCAGCACATGTTGACATCCAGGTCAATAGCTTCAGTGGAGTGACACACACAACATGAGCTATTGCCATTGTTAACTTGTACCCGAGCATACCAGAAACAAGCAGCCTGCAATGGGCACTTCAACCTGGCAAGGAGGCAACCCAGAAGTTTGCCAATACAAAATGCCTTTATTTTGGGATGCCAATACATATCACAGCGGTACAACACGTCATTTGGCACACAGCTTTGCACGTATAGGAACGATTTTATCCTCCCCCAACTTATCACAGCAGTCTTTGAACACTCCAGGTCATCACAGGCTCATTTTCTCGAGATTATCACAGGCTTCAGTGAAGTTCCACCACGCCATACATGCAGAAGTGACAGTGAGGTGGGCGATTTCGGCGGCACACATTCTCAAAGAGAATCCGCTAAGCCTAATTTGGTCCACTAGTTTGGCACAACGCACTGCATGCCAAAAGCAACAATACAGGCACCGGAGCACCGGAGGGGACGGGAAGGGGGAGGACTACAAAAAAAAAAAAAAGGTACAAAAGACCAGGATTTGCGCCGAGGCAGCACAGTGCAAGCTAGGCATGAAGGCAAGGCTACAACGGAGCCAAGCTTAGCACTCAGTGCCGAGGATGTTCCCTACAGTTCAAATCCAAAGCTCTGTTCAGGCTAAGCTGCCTGAACAGCAGCTGCCAGCGTACTGCACTAAACACTTCAACACTGACAGACCTCACCACTAAAGACTTCTCTGCTGACACCGGAAAGCCAATTTTGAAGCACCCGCACTGCACTGCCCTTAACGATGCACAAGTGCAGGTGCACGAGAGGTCAGAGCTGGGCTCAGAGGTCACTCTGCCCCCTGCATTGCGCTTAAATTTCACTCAGCTGCAGCATTCCATTGCCAATGTTTCACTTTGCGAGTGACCTTCTACACGAAGTCCCCCACAGGCTACACCAGGCTGACTGAAGTTTAGCAGGAAGGGGAGGAGGAGGCCTTGCCTACCTCACCCCTTGCACCACTAACAGCCTCCACACAGTTGTCGCAATCGCCGCAGGGCTCAATTTAGCTGCATCCTAAAACAGCCAGTGGGGATTCACACACACTAATCTCAACCCATTCCACCACTCGACCATACGGTACACAAACAGTTTCTTTTTTGCTTGAGCATAAACAGCCCTGGCCATGATTTAGTGAGCAGGCGGTTTGGCCAATCACACCACTCAAGCAGAAAAATTAATTCCCTCAGCCTGAGACTACAGATAGCGGTCTGCAGTGAAACGAGGGGTTATTATGGCTGCATGGTCTCCGATGGACACATGCCTTTGATTTTAGGGGTTCCCTTTAATCGGGAGTTCGAGCCGCCACCACTCCTACTCGACGTCGGTCCAGACAGGACTAGTCTCTTCTGCCCGCGTGCACTGTGCTGCATTGGGCAAACGCGGGCCTCTGAACGCAAGCACCGGACACCGCAGTCCAGTCTCTGCATTGGTACACAAATGCACCACCCAAAACACCAACACCCACGCGTGCGCATGCTGCACTCAGGTGCTAAATTCGTGGCAGAAAGCACGAAAATACAGCACTTCGACCCACGCGTGCTGAAACTGAGTTCCCCCAAACCGACCCCCCTCACTTTTTTTTAATTTTTTCGAAGTTTTGTAAATTTTTTTGTGTTTTCAATTTTATGAATTTTTTTGGTTTTAAATTTTTGCCTCTTTTTTTTATAGTTTTTCAAAAAAAAATTTCATTTTTTTGTCCTTAAAGAGTTTTTAACCTTTTTTTGGAGTCCAAACACCACCCCTTTGTGCTTCACCGAGTTACAAACTACTATGAATCTCTGACGCACAGGCTAAAGCACAAAACGGAATGTTTGAACAAGCGCGTTTTCCTTTGAGAAGCAATAAAAATAAGAATACGGACACACACACACAAAGGAAAAAAAAAAAAAGTCTAGCACGAGACCGCCACGCAAAAGGCTAAAAATTGTGCGCGCAGCCAACAGCAAGAAACCCACAGGACCAATGCGCTAATAGTGCCCAAAAAAGAAAGAAAGAAGGATGAGGCACAGTCTCAAAGAAAGAATGAAAAAAAAAAAAAGGGGGAGGGGAGGGAGTTCAGTCCAGCCATGCACGCCACGGTGCCCCCCCGAGACTGCCGTGCCGCCAAGAGAGGGAGAGTCTCGTGCACTACTCGAAAGCAGCGCCATGCACATGACACGGCCTCCCGTGAAGGGAGGAGGGGTGGGGGAGGGAGAGAGGGAGGGAGGAGGAGAGAGAGCCCCCCTCCACGCAGTGGCTGCAGCAGCAAGCGGGAGGCCCCGGAAGAAGAACACAAAGGTGGTTGCGCGCGAGACGGTGCAAGGCGGCGGCAGCAGCAGCAGCAGGCGACGGCGGAGGAGGCGATGTGTGCGCGAGCGTGCCGTGGCAGGAGGAGGAGGAGGAGCAAAGAGTCAGCCCAACACCTACGAGGAGAAGAAGGCAGCGCTGCTTCACCCACCACACTCCTGGCAGGCACGGGCGCAGGGTGGCAAAGGTAGGAGAGGAGGGAGGCAGAGGCTGCTGCTGCTGCTGGCACGCTGGACACTGCCTTCCACGCGGGGTGGCGGCGCAGGCAGGCAAGGGCCCCCATCGCCCCCGCCGCCCACCGCCCTTGCACCGTCTCCCCACCCACCCCACACATGCCCCAAAATGGCGGGCGGCCAACCCCCTCCGTGGCCCTGCTACCTTTGCCACCCTGCCATTCAACTACAGGCTACGAGGAGGCCCAGAGGCGGTGGGGCAGGCTATCTGTGCTTCCTCGTGCAACATGCAAGCGCACCACCGGCTCATGCCCCTCCCTGATGCACCTCCAGCTAGCTACAGTGGCTGCCAGGCCCCCACAGCGGGAGAGAAGCTTGGGGGCTCCAACTTTGGCAGCTCCCAGTGCTTTTGATTGATTGATTGTAGGGTTTAACGCGCCGCAGTGGAGTGCTCCAGATTAATTTTGACCACCTGGAGATCCTTAACGTGCGCCGAAATCTTGTACACACGCGGGCGTTTTTGCTTTTCGCCTTTATCAGAAAAGCGGCCGCGGCGGCCGGGAATCGAACCCGTGACCTCGTGCTCAGCAGCTTTCAGTGCTGTGCCTCACACTGCACTGCCACATCACATTCTTCCCTACTGCCCAGTGGCAACGATTTGACCAGTTTTCCCATCGTAGCAACTGTGCCCGCACTGTGGTCCACAGCCACCACACGCGTCACTGGCTCGAAGCAATTCAAAGCACAGATGTGGCTGCTTCGTGTTGCGGGGCTAATGTTCTCTCGCTACTGTCGAAGCACCCCCCTCCAATGTACTTTCAGCTGCACTCGAAATCTTGGTGCTGCACTGCGTTAGTGTTAGTGCAGTAACTCATCTCCCAAACCCGTTGCCAGCCGCAGTGATGAAGGCCATAGCGACGACAATCTAGCTTGATGAGCAGTCACGTGTCCTGGAACCACCTACCACACGACCCTGCTGCATGTGCCCAACGCTCAAACTGTGCCCCAAACTTTCCGCAAGGCGGGAGGGGGGCTCTGTCACAACCAGCCTGCCCTTAGCCCCAGTGCCCAATCCCTCGTCGAGAGAGCAGGAAGCCTGTCCTGCACTGCCAACAATCACGGGGCCTGGCATGCAAGGGGTGCGTCGCACCAGGAGGCTTGGACTCTCGCGTTCACCACACGAGTACCCAGCAGCAGCTGCCACTGGCAGGGGGAAAGGGTGTCCCAAACACAGGGACCACAAACCGCAGCGCTGCCTACGCCACGGGCATACAATCCCCGGACGGCTAACACGGGGGGGGCCCGGAGCCCGCAGAGACTTCCCCCATGCCCCCTGGGAAAAGGAGAGCCCCTCACCTGCTGCAGCTGCCCGTCGGTGCCCCCGGGGCGCTCGAGGAAGGGCAGGTCGCCGGCCGAGTTGTGTCCCAGCCCGATGGCGTCGAGGAAGGCCGTGCTGTTGACCTCGTCCGAGCGGCACCGCTTGCTGGCCCCGTCCGCCTCCTCCGCCTCCTCCCCTCCAGCCACCGAGCCACAGCTGGCGTTGAGCTCCTCCTGCTGCCGCTGCTGCTTGCGGGGACCCACCCGCATCCGCCACGCCATCCACGGGAGCCGCCCCATCGGCACCCGTCTCGGGGTCCAGCTTCCGCTTGGGCCCCGCCGCCCCACTGGACGTCTGCAGCACAAGGGGAAGCGGGGGAGGCTGACGACAGGGGTGGAAGGCCCACTGCCCACCCACACGCACCACCACCACCAAAGAAACGGACTGAATGCAGCACAAAGCGACACCTGGGCCCGAGCAATGCTGTGTGCCCCAATGCCCTCATAAATGCCTGCCAGCTGACACTGACTGACCACAACACAACCAACAGGCACGTGGCCACCTTTGCCACAAGCGGGAATGAGTGCACCACCTCTCAGGTGCAGCACAGAACCCAGAGGGAGCAGGGAGGGAAGAGAGATCTCATGGGCGAGCGACAACTGTGCCACTCCAGCTCAAGACTGAGTGAGGGGAGTCGCTGTTGCGTAACGCAGTCGGGAATGAGGACCTCCTTTCAGCACCAGTGGCAGAAAACAGCGAGTGCAGCCGCACAGCACACGCGCGTAGCAACAGAAAGTGCTCAAGTCGCTGGCAGCTTACTCTGCTTCTATCTTCAAGCTGCTTTGGCACAGCGCAGTGCAACTTCTCGGCTTTTCAGGCTGTTCGTATGGCTGTCCCACTACCACACCAAGTTCTCAGTTTTAACTTTGGTGGACTGTCCTGCTGGGGGTGCCAGAACAGTCAGAAGGTGCGAGTAAGTGAATGTGGGAGCCTACCATGCCCACCTAACAGCAGTGCACGCATATATACAAAAGCCGGCAGCAAATGTCATATTTGGGAGTGCCACCTGCCACACTACCTAGGCGATTGCCGACTTTGCGGGTGGTTAACTGTGTGGACACCACCTCCCAGGTGGCAGGTGGTGTGACAGCACTTGGCTAAGGGCTGGACTTAAGTTACAGCAGCCCTTTCCTTAAATCCACTTCGGCTTTGCCGTCTTTCCAAAGGACTGTTCACCAATGAGCACGGGTCCTTTTGGTGCCATCTTTGCGTGGTGGTGACCTGGCAATATCGAGGATAGGGCCCCAGATTATTCTGGGCACTCCACAGCATCCCTTTTAATGCCACGAAGGCAAATGGGAAGAAAAATACCCGCACCATTTCAAAGCCAACAAAAATTCACAGCATATCCACGGGGTGAATGATGATGAGTGGGCGAAGCTCCTGAGGGGAAATCATCGGTAAAACCATAACTCTTCAGTGAAAGTTCGCCCACTACATCTGTGTCCGAACGTAACGTCTAGAAAGTCTCGCTTAAACCGCGCGTCGGCACCTTGGGGCTGAGCTCGCCTGATGCGTTTTGCAGACGCCTCACGAGCTCTCACTGCATCGGGGCCTGCCTGCCGATACGCGCGCTTTCTCGCCGCTTCCCGTTCTCTGACTTTTTGGAGATCCTCTTCGCGCCGCAGCCGTGCCGCTTCGTGTACGGAAGGGTCCTCGCGCCGTTGCCGTGACGCTTAGGCCTCTCGTTCTCGAACGCTGGGATCTTGGCGGCGGCGTCGCGCAGCCAGACGACACGCTTCGGCCTCCCGCTCTCGTACGGCAGGATCTTGGCGGCGGCGGCGCGCAGCTTCACGGAGCGCTTCTGCCTCGCGGGCTCGCACATCTGCAGCCTTATCCATCGGGCGACTCCGAGCGCGCGCCAACAGCGAACGGATTTTATTACAACGCTCCCCGCCATCTAGTAAACAATCCAAGAACTAAACTAGAGGTAGCCACGCCATCTAGTAAACAATCCAAGCGCATCTTTTCATCATATACAAGTACCGCCATCTAGTAAACAATCCAAGAACTAAACTAGAGGTGGCTACATACATACGTCGAGGATGGACAGACCCACGCCTTAAGGAGCTTCGCCCCTAAAAGTGTCACAAAAAAGGTGCACCTTTCAGTTTAGAAAAAAATTCCTCCAGTGTTCTCTAGACTCAATGCAGTGGGCCCTCACTGATTTGACAGAACTCCAATGAAGCGAAATTTTGGCAAGGTACAGAACAACCCAGTGCTGCCAGAAGGTCCCATCTCACAACTCACCACGGTGAACCCGGAGCTTGAGTCGTCGCTGATGAGGCCCGTGTCGGGTGCAGAGCCGCCCATTCCGTCGCTCCCCACCAGGCCTAGCAGGGCCGAGTCCGACTTGCTGGTGCCCAGGGGCTTCTTCCCGGCCGCGGGCGTGGAGCCGGGGCTGTGCTGGGGGGGTCAAGTTGGGGGTCGCATTCTGGGCGTCAGATCCCCACATGCTCACACCCCGCAACGGGCATGCACCAGCGGTCAGCCCCAAGGCGGCACACCACTTACCGACTTGATGCCTTTCTTTTTGCTCTGGGTCACCACATGCGCGGGCAGGTACTTCCCCAGCTCTCGCCTGCAGCGGGGGAGGGGGGGAGCCATGTCAGGCACGCACTGAACTTCGATACGAGAGTTGGCTAGGCTTACAGCATTCTCGATAAACACACACCAGTGTTGCCCCCAAAGCCGGTGCGGTGCACAGTGCCCCACGACGGTGCGTACTGGCACGGAGCATTCATCGAGGACAAACGGAGCAGTTCTACCCAAGCGCCATCTCTTAAGCTAAGAAAGCAACTCAAACATTCACAAGTGGCAATACAGCACTGTAATGTGACACAGAAAGTGATATTCATTGAAGGCCAATGATTATATGTACACACAATCCATATCTGTCGCACATGCGTGACAACGTACCTCCACCGCTTCCACTGAACAGCTACATACAAGCTGCTTCTCATCTTCGTTTGAGCCATAATGCAACTGCCTGTTTTGTTCCGCCCTTCCGCTACAGCAAAGCATGTAGGTCTTCATGGTCTAGGCACTAGAGTGACAGTTGATTATAATTCAATCAGACGAAACGAATGCCAATTCCTAACTGGCTGGCAATGCATGCACCTTTCTTTGCAGTACACGAAGTTCGCGTCCTCCTTTACAATCTCTGGCCGTTGTTACCGCCCGCTCGGAGCCTGTCGCATCGTCGCCTGATGAATTCATAAGCAAGCCATCCTTGTCAGCAACAATATATAGCTCCTTCCGCCTTCACACGAGTGCGTCGATGCGCCGTCGCTGCAGCAGACAGCGAAGGAAGCCGCTTCCCTGGCATCGTTCGCGATGTATCTTGGGATTGCACTACGCCACCCCGTCGACTCTCTTGGTGCGCGGCGGTGCAACCAAAAATTGCCCCGCGATGGTTAGCCCTGGTTTATCAAGGACAGACAGCGGATGCGCACCGGTGCGGTTTATAGAGGATGAAAAGGTGTATATGAACCAGAAATTGTGCATATGAAGACCAGGGCACCCGGCATCGCACACACACTGTGGCAGCGCAAAGGCAGAACTAGAATCTACATCTCGCCTTACCCAGGAAAAATACCTGGCACTTGGAGCCAACCCTGGCAGCATACCCAACAGCACGGTGAAGGAATACGAGAGGTGTGTGAACAACGGCGCCTCACCATGCTGAGCGCGTGTCAATTTGCGTAATTCGTCCATTGTTCGTGTAGGTCGCATGCAGTTTTCTGTGGCAAAAACGTATACAACTGATTGATTCAAGCCTTTATTGGAGGAAAGGGGAGGCCCGGAGGCTGTGCATAGGGGAATGGGAAGTGAAGGGACGGGGGTAGCAAAAGGTCTTCGTCGCACAATTGAATGTCCCTTCTTTGAGCACTCATTTTGCGTCCATGATATTAAGGCTCTTCGCAGGATGGGTAGTCACCCCCAGGCTACACTAATCTCGCAAGGCCACTCTGTATACCATAATTGCCTAGTGCTTGCAGAAAACTGATTTCGTGATTTGGAGGGTGCAGAGTGTCCGTGTCTGGAGGGACGTGACGGAGCAAGTCCTGTCTTTGGAGCGCGAAATGGCTGCACACCCACGTGAGGTGGTGAAGGTCAGATGGTACGTTCTCTTGGCAATAAGGGCAATACGGGGGTGGGTGCCCATTCGGATGGTACCATTTCCTCGTAACAGAGGGCGTGTAGGCACTGTTGGCGATGCTTTTATTGATGAATATCTCGGCAACCCTGGGTATTTGAAGGCTCTGTGGCAGATATCCTTTAGGAGTTTGACGCAATAGGGTAGCATCCAGTTCCAGGCGCGGGTTCATGCAAGGCAGGACGGCAGAAGGGGAGGAAGGTAATGAAGAGCGCTCCCTGGCAGCATAGTGTGCCGCTTGGTTCCCCGACTGGAAATCCGTGTGACCTGGTGCCCACGCCACGCGTATTGTAACACCATTTCGCGAAAGATGTTGAAGGGAGAGCGTAATGATGTTGGCTATAGGGTGGTCTGAATATGGTTTCCGGAGTTCTTGCATGACGTCATGGGAATCGGTCAATATGCGTGCCATTTGAGGCGTATTCGCAGAGTACGTTAAGGGGAGACGTGGGTCTTGAAATGAAATTTTTTATTAATTGGTCTGTGATAATGAAAATCACTGTGCATATGTGTTTTGTCTTCCTCATTTCAAATATGTAATTAGTTTTCAAGTGGTAGAATTATTTTTTGAGTTATAAAGAAAACACTGGAGCCTAATTAAGTAATTTCTTACGGGCCTTTAGGAACTTTTTATTCAATTTTTTTTTAAATAAATGGTATGGATGTATAGCTTAAGACCTGCCATGCATGCTGAAGCTATTTATATTCCTGTAAAGATAGTTGATTGGATAGAATTAATCTAATTATGCCGAGTACAGTTTTCTGAAAACTTAATGACCTCTAATTATTACTCATAACATTTATTTGAGGCAAAATGAGCCAATTAAAATAGCTTCAGCATGCAGTTCATTTTATCCCGAATTCAACGGTATAACACTTGTAGAAATCCTTTGAAAAAAACTACCTCAAAACCCCTGTAAGGCTAGGCACATATGCAAAAAAAGGGAAGCTGAGAAAATCGCAGTTGAAGTTTTACTACAAGTGACAGTTTTATCTATTGACCATATGAAAAAAAGAAAGGTTCTAGAATGTAGCTCGCGTTTCGCTCAACACGAGCATACCAAGTTTGCTGAAATCAGTTGGTGGGAAAATTATGAAATTCTCTGTCTACAGATGGCACCTGGCAGAAAAACTGAACAAAAGCAAAGCCAGAACGTTGCTTCAATTTTTATGCTGTTGGCATCGCGCCGTCTCTCTTTGGCAACTAGGGCTGAGGTGCCGAGCGTGCACCACAGTTGTAAACGCTATTTTGTTATGTTATTGCTTCATTTGTAGCAATCAAATCGGATTTGCATCGCGTGAAGTGAGTTGCAGCGAAGGGGCTGGTAACGGAATGCCCGCCACTGCTTTGCAGGGAATGCCGTTATCTTATCCGCTGACAGGGCAGGCAGCTAATGACCTTGGCAGGCTAAGACGAAGCGCTTGCATATGAATGATCCGCGACGCTCGGAATTAATTTTAAATGACTTGGCTTTAATGAAAAACCAAACATGATTTTTTTCTTACGAATGGTTTAAGGAAAATGAAGACAGCTGTTTTAAGTACAAGCATACATGACGCAGCCCCAGCAGCAGAGCATTAGACATTCGGATTTCGATTGGATACAATTGCTGTATCCAGTTTGGTGAAAAGCCTGTGCCTCTTTAAATGACGCAGAATTTCAAAAGAGCAACAAAGTCGCATGAGTTTTTTTGTTTTGTTTTGTTTCGGTGGCGGTAGTGGGCACCGCGCAACCCTTGTAAACTAGGCGTCTGAATGTAAAAAAGTACAGATAAGCGTGTTTATGCATTGATGTAAAATAATTGTTCAATGACCAAGCCAGTTCAACGTAGCATGCGTTGTCAAAGAGCAAGCCAGAACTGGTTCGTTGTGGCGAGACTTTGTTCATTGACTCTATGATGCTACGGAGAAATGAAAAAAATCGTTGAAGTGGAAATTTCGTTGAAGCGGACCTCGTTTTTGCGGATTAGACTGATGCCATTGCGATGTACCGATTCACGCTTCGCAAGGCACATACTGCGTTTTATCAAACGCAATGACTCGAAATTCACTTCGCAACGACCCGCCTCATACTCTAACGCTGAAGCTGGCAATTCGGGGGCACCACGTTTTGTTTACTCCGTCTTCGAGTCCGAACTTCCGCAACAGTCAAACGATTAATGTAAACAGCCACCCTATAACCTGCCACGGTAGAACGACGCCATACAGCCTTGAACGCACACTGACCAGATTCGAATCCTTCCCCGCAAACTGTGCGGCACGCCCTTATGGTTCGAGATACGGCGCTCCAAAATTGCCTTTTTCTCACTTGCACAATAGCTGTCACTCAGCCCGGTTTTCTACCTGACTTTGCACGTTTTCGAGGAAAACGTTGAAAGACAGAATAACGTATGTCAACCTTTAAAGTGACCTTTCAAACTTCGGACATTTATTTTTTAGCATGCGGCTATCCAGTCTGCATACGAATACAGACCGTTCCGGGAAAATTGCGCAGAACATCCCCAATGAGTTGCAGGGCCTGCAGTCGAAAATTGGCGCCAATTGTGCTTTTCACCTTACGCAACCAACGGACGAAACGATTTCTGGCGGGAATTGAAACGAAAAGACGCTTTGATGACCAAGATGGACGCGTGCGCATGTAAACCCGGGGCGCGTCAAAAAATGCTATTTTCGCGTCAATTTGGTCCGTTTTATTGGGTCGTGGTAGTCGCATAATTTATTATGGTAAAACGTATACATGTGTAGAGTTTCAATGGTTCCTTTTGTACGAATCATTTTGTGAAACCCTGATGGGAAAGAAGTGTTTAGTCCTGCGTTGCACGACAGGCTACAAGTCGTGTCGCGAGAAGTACTCTTTGTCTGTCCCAGAAACAACAAGCACCCCAAGCCTCAAGCTGTGGCGACATGCGATACCAAGGAAAGATCGCCTGCTACAAGCAACAGACAGCGAGACATTTCGGGCCTCACCTCGTAATGAGGACATGGACTGCCGAGTACAACGGCACTGATGGCCGTGCTACAACAAGCATCACTGGCGCACGACGCTGTTCCCACAACATTTACAGATTGCCGAGCCGGCACCTCAAAGAAATCAACAACCTGGAAGTGGCCCGAGCCGTCTAACAGAGGATCGATGGAATTAGCTGTTTTCATTTCGTGAATAATTCATGCCAGTGTCGATTTTGTTCAAATAAATTGTCAAGTGCAAGTGCTGTTGCCTGCAACTGAAACGATTCTTCTAACTTCGTTACACCATTTTATTTGGTCCCTGGCTCTTCCAGTTACCTAGAAATTATTTGCAGCTTGAACCATAGCGTGCAGAAAAAGACGCGTGACTACAGTTAAACCTCGATATAACGAAGTCGTACTTGGGGCCGCAAATTTCGTTAAATCGAGAATTTCGTAAAATCGAGGTTTCGATTTTACAGTTCATTTAACCAGTTATTGGGGTTTTAACACTTTGGCCCTCGCCAGGCAACAACTGCTATGTAGTTACCTCTCCAATTAAAGCGAAATTTGTACTAAAACTGGCCGCGAAAATTGTGTGAATTAAGAGTTTCAACACTTGGGCAACGGAATTCGGATAGCCGACGGTAGTTCATGTGTCATCGTAAAACCGGTGCTGTTTCCGCAACGCCTCATTAAATATGATAGCAGACTAGGTTTCCACTTTTTCTTTTCATTTCGGTCACTACTAAAGCCGCTGTTAGTCAATTGAACCGCGTCCATGTCCCGTGAACTTCACCCCGCCGAGGTGCTCGTCGAAGTTACGCCTCTTTTCGTCCATTCAGTGGTAGGCTTAGGCGCGCGGGCCAATGCGAAGGCTGCTAGTGACTTTCGAAAGCTTTTTTCATGTACAAGGGCTCCCAGTATGGCGCGTGTTCAATCCAAACTCGGTACCATGTTCGAGTTGTAGCGGAGTCAGGGCCGCTTCATGTGGCAGCGCTTACGTATGGAAGCGGAAAGCTAATTAATAGTTGCCAATATTTGTACGCAATCATTTTGTGACCCATGCGGAAACGATTTCTCCCACCGCACTGCTAATGAACGCTGGCTACAAGTCACGTTCGAGAGCAATATGCCACCGCCTCGTGTTCAGCCGTATAAGAACCGAAGCATGCTTGGCTTTCACAGGCCTACGAGCTCTGGCTGACAGCGATAACAAGGTAACATCGACTCGCCTCCGCAAACATGATGGCATCCATCAACTTCGTGGCATTTACCGAGTTCCTCACTCTGTACGAACATCTTGGATGCTCGTGTTACAACGGCACCTACGATGAGCATTTTGCTATCAGCGAGCATCACTAGGCAGCACGACGCTGTTCGCAAACAAACAGCTTAAGAGCTCGTGCCTAAGCATAGCGGCCTCTCAAATGAGATCAAAAATGGAAGCGGCCCAAGCCTCTATGACGCTAGCGGTTGATGCACTTCGGCTTCGCTTTTCATTTCGTAACCGTAATTCACCGCTTGTCTCGATTTTGCTCAAGATCAATTGAGTTGAATCAAGTGGCTGAAGTGCAAAAAACGTGCCTCGACCGGAAACGTTCTTTGCCTAACTTCGTAAATCGAAACCGCCATTTTCTTGGCAAAAACTGCTTTCAATTGTTAAAACCTAAAAAATTATTGCAGCTTCGAACATAGTCGTGTATAAGACTCATGGATATTTTGTGATGCAACACGCTGAATGACGCTTGCGCTTTATCATTTTGCTACACAGCCTACAATGAAGCTGATCTTCTTTTGGGGTGCGGGGGGCTTTAGTTTTGCTTGCTCTCCCAGTCGGCGCAATTAACTTTTCATATCTGTTACATTCCACAACTACACCACAGCTATCACATTGCAGATAGCACCATTAATCAATAAGCGCTGCTCAAGAATTCACAAATCGTGAGATTGCTCTTCGCCAGGAAAACTTATTCTACCAATTTCATGACTACATTGCTCCAATAAGCGGTGGAATGCAGAAGCGACCAATTGGAATGTTAAATAACAAGCACATGCCCAGACTCTCGCTTTCGAAAGTCAATCAGCGCAGGAGCAGGGCTCTTTATTTACAGTGAGTGAAGCAAGCAACTGCAAGTGTTGAGGTGTCGTTTTATATGCCCAAGGCTCTATTTCTCTATGCCACAGGGCGATCTCGCTATCTTATTACTGTGACAAAATATAGCCAGCCAGGCTTATTACAAAGCAACTTGCACCTCTCGAAACACGGCCCCGGTTGCTGAAATAGTTCAGCGAGCTCACAAAGTCGCCAAAGCCACTCAAGATCGGTACTTAGAACGCTTGCTCACGGCAAAGCATTGTACAAATGGCGTGCTAATGCACGCAAAGAATATTTTACGACCTTACATTGCTTAGAACAGAGCGAGCATTCACAGCCATGGCCCCCGTGCGCACACGCCGTCTGTCGGAAACTGCTAGAAGGGCATGCAAAAGGTATAGTAGGACAGGCACCGTTGAGCCACCTCTCATATTCCTCCATGGTGCCCAACACGCAGAGAGAGTCAAGGCAGGCACCGAATGTGTAGCCGGCAGCATGCCGCAAGGGTGCTCGGCTTTGCCCTGCTGGCCATGCTGTTCCAGTGCTGTTGCACTTTGCTACTACACATTTGTGGAGTGACCACATCACAGTGTCTGGGCCCCAGAAAGCAAATGCCGTTCTCAACCTGTTTCAACTTTGGCGCGTGTGCACTCTTGCGTACAACGATTGGTGAGCAAGTAGGAGATGCCATTGTCTGATGAGAGGCACAATGAACGGACGTTGCAAAGCAGAGCGACAAATTTCAGCTAGTGCTCGCGAGAGTGGCCAAATGTTTTTCCTCAGGTTACCAAAAATGGCTGCCTGCCCCAACTTGACGCAAGGCGTCAGGCCTGAATCAACTGAGCAGGGAAATGCAGGCATGCCTGTTTGCAGGCGACACTCACCGCCTGACATACTTGATGTCCACCTCCATGTCCTGCTTGTAAATGTTGATGGCAGTGGCCTGACGCTTGACTGCGCCAGAAAAGAAGAGCACCCAGTCAATCACATCACACGCGGCGGAGGACTGCGCCTGGGCTGCAGCCCCCCAAAATAGAAAAGCAGCGTGAGCCCCAGCGTGTAGGCCCAGCACAGAGCACGGCAGCCACACGCACCCGTGTCCACAAAGGAGCGTGTGTCGTAGGTCAGGTCAATGTTGACGTGCTCTGTCTTGTTGAACTGGAGACCGATGAACCACATCGACTGGAACCGCTCCCTGCACACACACACACACACCAGGGCAGTGTCACTCGCAACCGCACAGTGAAGCGCTGGGAAACACCTAACCAGTACAGCAAGCACGCGCAGAAGACACCACTGCTGACCGAATAGGGTATGGTGTTTGGTCAGCGTGTTTTTTTTTTTTTTGCACCTGCACCGCGCTGCTTGTACCACACCCATTTCTACAGAACGTTGCACACTGCACAGCCTGCACAAAGCAGGGCTGTTCAAAGGCCAGCTGTGTAATGAAGGGTTCAACATCAGTGGCCACACATTCCGATGAGCTCACCACCTGACTGGGAAAACTTCGGCCAAACTTCTGGCTAGGTGAACTTCCCGATTACTAGCATACAAAACATTGCAATCCCTGCACAGGATCAGAAACATCAAAACTAAAAGTGCAGCAAGGAACAACACGACCAGTACGAACTAAAAATATCAGACCATGCTAGGAGAGTACCCTATTTACTCAAATCTAACGCACACTTTTTTTTTTTCTTTTGGAGAAGTAGGTCCCAAAATTGCACACGCGTTACAATGGAGTACAACTCAAAATTTGCGGCGCCGCAGGGCCGTATCACCATCGACGTTTCAGGATGGCCGCTTGACTACCGAACGCATAGCCAGCACTTCATAATCTGTGCATGTTTGCCTTTGTTGTCTCAGTAGTCTTCGTTTTGTGTTCCTCTGTTCTTTCCATCATGGAATTTCCCATTGCGAAGACATGGCAGCTTCATCATGATGCTGCATTTAAGAAGAAAATCTTGTGTGCAGAAAGTGATGGAAATCGGGCCGTGTCACGTGCGTTCCCTGATCCGGAGACTTGCGTGCAGGACTGGCGCAAGCAGAAAAAGAAAATTTTCGCAAGCAAAGCGACACGGAAAGGGTTGAGTGGACCAAAGAGGGGACGATATCCCCCAAATAGAAGACCCGCTGGTAAGAGTACGTGAAGCAGCAGTGAGCGGCTCAGAGACCCGTAACGACAGGGCTGCTGAAGATTCGAGCGCGGCGTAGCAGCAAGGACTAATGCAGAGGGAGGTCTAGGTTAGCAGGTGCTGGATAACAATTTCAGGAAGAGAAAAGGCTTCTCACTTTGCCGGCGGACACACATTTGCCAGAAGTTACCAGCGGAGTTTAAGGAAAAACTGGACGCATTTCTGCGGTATGTCCTGAATTTGCACCGCACGAACAACTCCTCTCCGGGCAAATCGGCAACGCCGAACAAACGCCGCAATACTTCGACATGCCCCCCCCACGATGGAGAAGGGTGCCAAGCAAGTCCGTGTGCTGTCCCTCGCGAGAGAGAGAGAGAGAGAGAGAGAGAGAGAGAGAGAGAGAGAGAGAGAGAGAGAGAGAGAGAGAGAGAGAGAGAGAGAGAGAGAGAGAGAGAGAGAGAGAGAGAGAGAGAGAGAGACGGCAATGCTTTCCTGCACTGCAAACAGGCACAAACTTACCCCCCTTCCTCATATTTAAACGCAAGACGTTCCCAAAAGGAATCGTGTTCCCCAGTGGCGTGATTGTGCGCAAACGAGAAGGGGTGGATGACGACGGACTTGTGGCCGATTGGATCGACCACGTGTGGCGGAAGCGACCCGGCGCAAGCTTGGGCCTGCGCGCAATGCTTGTTCTGGACATGTTCAGGTGTCACCTCGACGAGCGCATCAAGGACAAGCTCACCGCTTGCAACACTGACCTTGTTGTGATTCCCGGTGGCATGACCTCGCAACTACAGCCACTGGACGTTTCACTAAACAAGCCTGTCAAAGACCAGATTCGGGCGCTTTCCACGGAGTGGCTTGTTGGCGACGGCCATAACTGACGGCAAGCAACCGGATCAAGGGCGCTTCTCTGCAAGACTTCGCCGGATGGACAAAGGATGCATGGTGCACGACCCCCCTACCATAGTGAGCAAGGAGTTTAAGTAGTGCGGAATTTCCAATGCTGTGGACGGCACTGAAGACGACATGCTTTGGGCCGTCGAGAGTGAAAAAGTCGTCCGACAGCGACGAGTGATAACGTGCCACCCGTGCTGCCCAACGGCGCTGCTTCGGAACATTGTCACGGTGACTCTTCACCGGCACATTTCATTTCATGCCACCTTTGGAATAAACCTAGCTTCTTCCAAGTGAGAAAAAGTTGAATATTTGTGCAATAATCAAAATTTAGTGCACGTTACAATTGAGGACATGGCAGTTTTTTCTTCGGACTGCGAGAAACGGGTGCACGTTACAATCGAGGGCGCATTGGATTCGAGTAAATACGGTACCACCACTTCAAGACAGTTTGGCTGTGGGTGACATTTCACCTGCTTGATGCGGCAAGAGACACTGCTTGGACAGCCTGCAGTCTGTTGTGCCAGAGCGCCCGGCCCAAATTCGTTGCACGGAGTGACGCGCCGACAGCGGGGCTGATTCGCGCCTCGACCAAACCGCTCGCGGCCGGCAGGCCCAAACTTGCATCGCCGCAGAGCCGCCTCTCCTTTTGCTGTCATGGCGACTCGGTCGAATCGTGCATCGGGCGAACAGCTAGCAGCGCAGACATGCCGCTACGTGCCTGGAGACTGCTCCGCAGAAACAGGCGACGGCGTCGCCTTCTCTTCCCTTGTCGGGGCGGCTTGGCGGACGCAACCACTCCGCTTCCAATCATCGGATTTAAAACTTCAGCCAGCGAGAGTCCCGATTGGAGCGATTCAAACTTCTCGGGGCTGCAACGGACTCCTGGGGGTATAAAAACCCGCCCGGCGGCACTGAGTGGAGAGGTGCTGTCGCCTTTGTACGAGCCATGTAACACTGTTGCTACACTTGTACATACTGTATACAAATGTTGCTTCAACTTTTCGGCGGCTCGAGAACTTCATCGCTTTGCTCTGCGCTGTGTTGATAGCGGATGGAGCAAGGCAACGCCACTACACCGGTGGCTGCGCTCAGATGGCCAGTCGCAACAGTGGTGGCTGCGGTGAGAGGGCCCAGTCCCAAGAGTAGTGACAGCGTTGGGATGGCTGATTCACAAGTCCCATGCTCACATTATGCCCTACTCCAAATAGACCCATTGCTGTCAACCACACAGCCGTGCACGTTCCAAAAAGATCCTTGTGTCATTTAGCATATGGTTAACAGATTGTGATCAAGCCAACTGCCCAATGCAGTTTTCGATGCGCACAAAAGTTGACTTTATTGTTGAATGGCATGACTTGGTATGCAGCTCGTAAAGCATCTCGTTTATGAATGACAAGAACAGTTTTCCCCCTTGGATACTCTTGTGTGACATAACCACTTCACATGGCAAACGAGTAAAGCGATGTTGGTAAAGTAAAGCAATGCGTCACTGCAGAACCTCCACTCGTAGGTGCACAGGTCTAGCAAACTTCCATAATGCAACACCATGTGGCAAAGGCAGCAAGCAATTGTTGCGCGACGCTAGCTAGCATGGAGGCCCCCGTGCATGCGTTCCCCCATTGGCGGTCGTGGTGCATGGGGCATCACCCCACTGCAGCCAGCTCCCCTCCTCCCCTGGCCGCACTGCCTTCGCCCAAAAATGCTGCGAAGAATTTTGAATACCACTGCAACTGACATTTTTTATCAGCCTGTACCCATCAAACGATGACCGCTTTTGTCAATATATCCAAATTGTGCTTTTTTTTCTCGCAACCATGGCTCCGAAACGCACGGGCCAAAAAAACATACACCACACTGCCCACGCTTTATCAGTTGCCCTGCATCAGCCATTACTGACAACCGCTCGAGCAATGCCAGAAACCAAGCGCCTCCGGTCGATTTCCCCTCCTCCTTTCTGGCCTTTCACTCCAACCACTCTCCTGCGCTCTCGCTGCCATGTGGCTGCCCCCCATGCTAGTGTGTGAGCAGGTGTGGAAGGCCGTCGAAGCGACGCACGATTCCTTCTCCCCGAATGCGGCAGCGCCCGCGAGAAGTCACCATCATCACCGCCTCATCCCATCAGGAGAAGCACACTTGGAGGGACACCTTTGGTGCGCCATTCAATATACCGAATGTGCCCATGATGGGAGTTAATACACACGTGCAACAGCGCTATACTTTTGCATGGGATTTCCAAGGGGATGTTCAGACTGCTCGATGTAGACCATATTTCGATATATCCAAGTTCGACGGTACTCCGTTTCGAATACGAAAGCAGGCATTGTCAACGAGCTCAGCCAGGTTGCAAAAGGCTGCGACTACCTTCTAGTGATGGCTTCTGTTTTGAGTGGGATGCGTCCATGTTAGTGGTGCCCTGAATGAGTGCACCGCCAGAGCAGGGCCAGACTACTAGCACTAATGGTGGCAGTTTCGAAGCTTTCGGAGAAGCCAGATCCCCATCGTAGCAGATTTCGAAGTGGCACAACTGACAATCGATAGACGGTCTTCACCCACATAAGCTATTTTCCTACACGTGCAACCTTTTTTGGCTCAGCAGTTCCATTCTGATAAGTGAGGGGCAGGCTTGCCCGTATAACTTTACCACTGCAGCCAATGCTGCGCAAGTGATGTTCCCGGCTGCGCCAGTGTGCCCGCCATATGCACACCGTGTTTATGAGTGTGGACAATGCTCTTTACACTAGTTACAAACTGCAGATACGCAGAAGACCGGTCTTTGCACAACGATTCGATGCAACACGCCTGTACAGATCTGGGCAAAAACCGCCCGGGCGGGGCTCCCTGCTCACCCGTCGGGCTCCTTGGGCGGGAAGGACTCCGGGTTGACGTGCGCCAGGGCGATGTAGGGGTGCCGCTCGAGGTTGGAGATGAGGATGCGGATCTTGGACTCGACCAGGCCGTACCACTCGAGGTGGTGCTCCTTGGACAGGGTGCTGGCCAGCAGCAGGATGAAGTGCTTGTAGCGGCCGAAGAAGCTGGGCGGCTCGAAGAGCCGCATCCAGCCCGCCCGGCGCAGCATGATGTCGTCGGTGAGGGCCAGGCCCTGGCGGAACTCGTGCCGCATCACGGTCAGCGTGGACAGGGAGACGTTGAAGGTGGAGTTCTGCTGCGGGTAGGCCGGCGTCACGATGGGCATCAGGTGGAAGCGGTCGGCCACGTTCACGCGCGGGTCCCACACGGGGAAGCCCAGCCGGCTCTCCTCGGGCTGCTTGAGCAGCACGGGCTTGGGCCAGGGCCACTGGGAGAAGACGAGGAAGAACTTGTGCACCAGGGTGGCCGCCGCCGCGTTGGGGTACAGCTGGCAGGTGCGCGCCACCAGCATGGCCCACGAGACCCCGCCCAGGTAGCCCAGCACGTTCGAGTACACCCCGTGCCGCTTGGCCCACAGCTTCACCGCCCGCAGCGCCAGCCGGAACGTCTCCCGGTTCGGCACCAGGTGCAGGATCTCGTCCGTCACCCGGCAGCCTGCGCTTTCAACCACCAGGGATCACGACGTCTCCGAGGGCTCTCACGAGTAGTGCCTGGGCCCCCACAGGATTTGATCCCCAACCCCTCAAACAAAGCACAGGGTGGTGGCGTACTGTCTCCACCAAGTTGACATTTTGTAATAAACACAGGGGGGCCTGGACACGTTTCTTAAACATGTTGCACTAGTCAAGCACAACTGCAACCCCGCTTCATTCCCTGTCAATAAAATCAGGATGCTGGGTGTCGAAGAAGTGCGGACTGCTGGATGGAAAATGAACTACGGTGACCGCTAGCAATTTCAAAAGTTGAGCTAAAATTTTCCACCGCTCTCAAGCAAAGCCTTGTTGGTCAAAGGTATGGGGGTGTTGCAATTAAAATGCACTGCAGGAAAGCAAACCTCACACAATGGGAGGGCACATGACAACGATGATGAAACACGACAAAAATGCCTCCTGTGGTTGGACTGACTTTCGGCTTTCAGGCGGTTTGCACTTTGATCGCCCAAGCTTGGACACAGTGCAGCGGCTTTGATATTGGCACTTCACCATTTGATTTTTGCGTGCAAGAAAGCTTCACGTTTCAACCATCACCGTCGTTAAGACTGAGAGTATTTGATTTTGCTCCCAAGCGTAAGCCACACCATTTCCATGTCAGTACACCAGCAGGTATATTTGAAGGAATCACCAGAACAGCAGGACCTCCTCCATGTAGTACCCACACTTGCACACTAGGATATAACCAGTGCACAGCACGTGCCTGCTCAGTTCCCATCAAACCCCTGGCCCATCATCCAGAGTAAGCCTGCTCACTGAATTTTCCCTTTCCACAACAATCGCATGTGGTATAACCGCAGCACAGTTCACTGTCTCCTCCCTAGGTTTACCTCCCAACCCCCGAATTGTTACAGGAGGGCAACGGTGGGCAACACGCCCAACTGCACAAAAACAGCCCCCTCCCCCAAGCACTGTCCCCCAGATAGTTCCGACAGGGCCGCCAGCAGCAGGGCCCCGGCGTGCTCACCGTTGAGGCTGCGCACACACTTGTGGTCCAGGTTCTTGAGGATGTTGACATCCCGCAGGTCTTGGTCCTCCGGAATGTCCTTCAGGGCCAGCCGCGCAAACAGCATGTCCAGCTGGAACAACCACCGGCAGCCAAGGTCACGGTGCCCCATCACACACAGGCCTACCACACCCTTTGGGCACCGCCACCCTCTAAGGCCTCTGATCCGCAACACGACAAGGCAACTGTGTCCCACCACCCCAGAGCCCAATCAAAACATCGCACAAGCTGGCAGGAAGTAGCCACCCACCCTGTCCTAAAAGCACTGCGCTAAGCCACCACTGTGGGTTGCCTTAGCCACAAAAGCTGCCACTATGAAAAGGTTGTGCCAGCGATGCAGGCATACTAACGTCACCTAAGGTGCCCTAGTCTGCAGAGCGACCCCCAAAACATGCTCACAGCACGCCCACAAAGTGCAAGAGAGGAGAGGGGCCCTACCTCAATTCCAGCAAAGGTCATTTTGATGACAGGCACAAAGGCCTCCTCAACAGCCTGCAATAACAAGGGGTGGGGACAGCCACGGTGAGCCTTCAAGAACGCGGACGAGACGGCCAAGACCAGAAGGCCGCACGGAAAGAGAAGGGCGTGCCGCCAACTCACCCGGAGGTCCTTGACCTCGTCTTGCTGCCTGAGGAGCTCGACAAAGGAGGTGAAGAAGTCGCTGCGCTCAATGTGACGCGGGGCCACACACAGGGTGTCAATGTCGGCTCCTGTTGGGGGCACAGGGTACAACACATCAGACACCACACTGCCTCAAGATGCTGAGGTGGTGCAACAGAGGGCAAGGGGTCCTCCACAGACAACAAACCTTCCCGCAGAGTCCTTCAATGCTTCTCTGGTCATGAAACTCCCGGTCAAGTTGCGTACGGGGACAAAGGCTATCGTGAGGGGCGCCACCGCAGATCGGAGGGCATCGGGCAGCCGCCACTGCTCTGTAGCCAGACCGGCAGGCAGGAACGCAGTAGCAGCATGCCCGTTCGCACCACATTTTTTCGCCCCTCACAAAATGACAAGTCCATTTGAGCGGCCCACGACACGTAAAGCGAAAGTGCACTGCTGATAAGGCGGCGAGCGTCTGTTTTATCTTACTCCGTGGTCCGTTCCCTGCCAAACGCGCTCTGACCACGCCCCTGGCTGCCCTCTGATCAACACCAGCGCTGCGGCACGGCAGCGTACAAAGCTCTCCCATAGCGTGACGGCGAAGTTTCATGACCAGAAAGGCATTGAAGGACTGTAAAGTGCCAGTATGTACTGCCCCTTCCCCCAAACTTTTCAGTCAGCAACGGACTTCATTCCCCTGCTGCTACACAAGTACTGGGTGCAATGACACTGCTCCACAGCCAGCAGCCTCTACCAATGAAGGCGCCCACTTGGGACTAAAAATTACCCAATCGCAACGACTACTAGCCAAGGCTAAGCCACAACAATGAGACAACTCTAAACCATTTCTCCAGCTATTGAATCGCAGCTGTGCCCGCTAAAGCAGCTTCCTGCAACGCCAAAACAAACATGTCCACCCTTGGCACAGATGCCGTGTACCCACCTTTCGTGTGCACTCCCAGCCTGTACGACCCGAAGGTGTAGATTTTCCCACCCACGTTTTCGGCCACACTGGCAGGCATGTTCTGTAAGAAGCAGGGGAAGAGATCGGGTAAGGGAACAAGACACCACAAAGGGCATCAACAAAGCCTGCAGCCCGTAATAAAGACATGTAGCTCAACTGGGCTTCCTACAGTTCAGAGCCCTAGCCTGGTCGTCCTTTAGAGGTACCATATCGTCATCCAATAAAAGGGACACATGAATTAACACTTTCGTGACCGCGCCAATTCCCATCGATAGTATGCTATCGATGAGTACAAATTCAAATTTTTGCGTTCTCCGAGCGCTTCTGGAACACTAAAGCCATTCAAATGGTAAAGGAGTAAGTATTTGACCAGTTTCGCTTTCGAGTTTCATTTTTCCGCTGTGTGGGGGATTTTTAAATGTCCTTCACCGGCAGGGAGATGAGCTCACGTGGTTTCAGTTATGGCATCGCCGCCGCTTGCCCATGCTTCGCGTGAAGGGCGAATTTCAGCGGATTCCGATGCGAGTTTGAATCTGTGCATGACGGTAGCAGCACAGACACAGAAGATGACTTCGATTCGTCAGACTTTCCTACAGTCAGCAAAAGTGCGTCGCCCCGGACCATCACCAGGTGTGTGCCCTTCAGTTTCGCTTTCTTCTCCGGTTGCTCTATCGCAGACGCGCGCTGTTGTAAACAGATCCGGCCCTGTTCTAAAGGCCACAGCTCTTATCTGCAATGTGTCAACGATGTTCCGGCGAGACCGTTTGGCACCAGCTGCACAGAGAGCAGAGTGTTATCCACGAAGACAGCCCATTGTTGACCTTGGCGTAGCGCTCCGGAGCAGCACGCGGCTGTTTGTTGATGTTTTCGTATGCAAATAAATTTTTTACTTACACCACTAATATTTGCAGTATTATTCTATCAGTGTTTTATGGTCAAAGTGTATATTTCAAATTGCTTTTATGTCTACCGTGTGCGAAGTAGTATTAAGGTTATTTTTTCCTGTTTACTTTTTTTGTTTTCACAATTTTTTGATGAAATTTCTAATGAGTCTGTTGTTTGAAATTATTACTGTTGAAAAGCCACATTCTTCTTCTATCATATAACCTACACTTTAGCATCCATTATTTCCTGTGCAAGAAAAAAATATTTCCCTGACTACCCAAAAACAACCAGTAGGCACTACTGTTTATATAATTGTATGTACGTAAATAACTTTTATACTTACAGAGCTCATTTTTGCAGTATTACTTTATAAGGCCCTTATTTCAAATTTTATATTTCAAAATTTTTTAAAGTGTACCCTGTGCAAACGCTGCATTGATGTTTTCATCATTTTGAAATCTGTTTGAAATTATGTACCCTGTGCAAACGCTGCATTGATGTTTTCATCATTTTGAAATCTGTTTGAAATTATTACTATTAGAAAGCCCCGTGCTTTATCATTCCTTACTTACACTTCAGCATCACTCATTGTCTGTGGCAAGAAAAAAGTAATTCCAGGAAGGCCCAAAAACAACAGATTTTTCCGCTGTCACGAAAGAGTTAAGGGAAGCCACTAAGTGGAAGCCCTTTAACTCGTGCCCCCATCAGCACTTTTCTGTTGAAGTGGGCGAGCATAGACCGATGATGAGCCCCCAAAAGACAGACACAAGGGTGGCCCAGTGAGCGCACGCCACGCTTGCCTTTTTGATGCTGACATCGTAGATCCACTGCTTGACGAGCTGGTTAATCTTGGACAGCACGTCCATCCTGCAAGACCACACAAGGGCACATCAGCGACGCGGCCAAAAAGCACAAGCAAAACTGACGGGGCAAAATGCCACCCAGAACTCTGCCAACGCCTCCTCTGCCGACAGGTATGTGGGCACTCGGACAGCACTGCAACGCAACTTCTCCAAACATGTCCCCTTTGAGTGAGCAGCGAGCCTCGTCAAACTGGACCAACTTCTTTGGGCTGGCTTAATGCTTCCCAAGCTTGCCTACAAGTTCTCATTGGACACCCCAGCTGCATGGGCGACTTAAAAATAAAAATAAACCCGGAATGCCAAAAATCGCGGATCCCACGCAGAGGTGGGAATCAACGCAACACGAAGCTTTGACCGTGGCATACCTGAGTTGAACTGGCGCGCGATTTCTTTTTTTTTTCCCGTTATTGTGCTTGACGTAGTTACAGATTACTCAGAGTGGTGAGCCATGGAGAGTGTTTCGAGAAATACGTGTAAGGAGAAACGTTCGAAGCTTATGCCTCCTTGCAGAAGACACCAGCAGCTTCAAGCACAGAGAAAGTGACACAGGAGCTGAGTGTGCGCCCCCTGCCCCTTTACTCCTTGTCCTGCTAGTCCATGCCTCAAGCTGACCCTTCAGGTGTGGTCCGGGCAAGCTTAACTTCCATGCAGGGCGATAAGCATAAGTGGAGGCTAGCTAGAGTTGTCGGGGCAAGATAACCAGCCGCACGATGCCAGAAAGCAGCAGCCCCCTCCAAACATGGCTGAAGAGCCTTAGAAAGCTTCGCTCCAAAACGGTCACCAGACACAGCCGTGCAAGAAGACGACGGGCAGACGCACCTGTGTGCCAGTTCCTCCTCGGACTCGAAGAGCCCGAACTGGCGCAGCGTCTCCTCCAGCTCCTGAGTGCGCTGCAGGTCGCTGGCCTTTGGCGGCGCCGTGCTGATAGCCGATGTCATGCCCAGCGTCTTGTCCACCACCCCCACCATGGCGCTGCCCCCACTGGTGGCAGCCGCCGGCTGCTGCTGCTGCTGTTGCGAGGTGCCGCCACCCCCACCACCCGACGGGGGAGGGTCCCCGCGACCCCCCGGCGCAGGGACGCTGCAACAGGGCACACGCCGCTCCATCACCCACAAACTCTCCCACTCGGGCACTGACACAGGGCTGGGTCACACGGCGGCACCACCGATTTCTCTCTGGCGATTACTCGGGGAATCAACACTGCGGTCCACCTGTTGTAGATGGTTGCACAGGCACAACTGTAGCACACCCATGCTGCGCGGGGCTAGAAGCAATCACATTGGTCCTCAATCTGCACTCGGTGCTCACACTGGCTTCTGTGTCCGCACCAGTGCCACACTCCAGCAGAAGTGTAGGGCACAGCACTTCTCATTGGCTTGGCGTGCTGCAAAGAACTTCCCAGTGGACCTGCTCCGTGCATTTGAATACGCCGTTGAACCCGACAGCAAAGGATAGGAGGCACCACAGCCTACAAGTTACACTTAAAAAAAAAGAAAAAGAGAAAGATCTAGCAGCCTTGCACTTCCCCCAAGATCACACTGTCATGCACAAGTACAACTACGATCCTGATGGCCCTGACCTAAACAAGTTCCTTCTGGGGTTAATTGGAACTTGGACAATTTTTCACTCAAAATGAAAGGGGCAACAATTTTCCAGCAGAACAATAAAAAACATTACACACATCATGAAACAAGCCAGAGGCGTTATTTGTGAAATTTTCCCCTTGAACAGCCACACTTGAAATTTGTCATTCAGCCTGCCTAATTTTTGTCGCAAAAACCTACATTAGCTACGTGCAAACTGTGCATTTCCAGGGAACTGAAATAGTTTGCCTTGTTCTGAACACTGCGGCAGAAAAAAAGTTTAATGTTACACTAATCTCGATACAGCCGGGAAAACATCCTGTCACAAGCCAGAGAAGTAAATGTTGAATGGCGAATCGTGCCATAAAATTGAGCCTGTTTAGCACGTAGGAAAATGAGTCCTTTCTGACAATCAACCTTTTCTATTTCCCCTCAACGGGGGTTTCATCGGAAAAGGGACCAAGTTCGTTGTCTTTACAGATTATTTTCAAATCCTACAAGTAAAAAAAAAAAAAAAAAGAACAACCGCGCACCGCAAAGTCAGGAAAAGTACTGCTACGGCTATCACAATCGGGCGCCATACACAAGACCATACCACCGCCGGCGTCACGCGACCAGAAGGTATGGTTGAAATACATGAACGTCTAGGCAGCATACATGCAAGAAATGTCAAGCAAACGCGTAAAAAGTACCGTAGAGCGCTCCGACACCCTGCGACAAACGCTTGGCTTCGCTCCGAAAAGCGGAAGCCGATGAACGCAAGCAGTCAACGTAGAACAGCTACTTCTTGGGGCCGGAAACGATGGTCGAAGGTTAACCGCGGTCAAGGCAGCTTGTACCGACAATTTAACGAAAGAGCGAAGCGCAGAAGCTGCTATTTTGGTGGCGACGCGCGTTCGGGCTGCGGCGTGTGTCCCGAAGTTCGGCAGTCAACCACGCGGTGGCAAACGTCACGCGGACGGAATTTCTCGCGTCTGAGAAAAGGGAAGCTGCTAGAAACGCAGGGTTTGACGCGACCATGCGAAGGTGAAGGCACGGGGTCGCACTAACGGCGTCGCGTGAACTAGCGTTCTGACAAACGGCCTGGGAAGGAACCGCAACTGGCGAGTTGCGTTCGAAACACCGAAACGAAAGCGTTTCAAAAATAAGGTGCTTCGCGATTGCTGGGGCCCCGACTTGGTTCCGAACAAACTTACACGTCCGAGCAGAATCGCGGCGTCGACATACCCCGACCCGCGCACAAGGCAAGGTGCGGAGCCGCTCTTCAAGAAAGAATGGTGCTCAAAACTGATAGGCCTACCAGGCGTCCTCGGAGGGAACCATTGTAAGCGGTCCCTGGTCGACGAGGGACGTGTCGATGATGCCGGACGCCTCGCGGGCGCTCAGTCGGGACAGACCGCAACGCCTCGCGCACTGGAGAACGCTGTCTTTCGGCGCGCTCGCCCGAACCCGACCGCCGATGTGTTTTTGTTCGCCCGCTAGGCCTAACCGTCTTGCCTCCGCTGACGCAGAGCGCGCCCAGCGCGTTCCGAACCGCGCTCGTGCGGCCCTTACCTCGACATGGTGGACGTGGCCGGCGCAGTTGCGTTTATCCTCGGGTCTTCTTTAGTCCCCAAAAGAGCTTCATGGGTGAAAATTACGCGCTAAAACGCAGCACGCATTAAATTTAATTCAGACCGTCTGCTGTGGAATTATGTATCGTAGCGACTTCAAGTAGCGGAAGTGGAAGACGAAGACAAAGTTCCGCGTTTCGTCCGCCAGGGAAATAAAGTTGTAACGCCATGTCACAAATAAATTGAAACAAAAAATATAGCGTGATTAATTTTGTTTTTTTTAAAGCTAATTACAGAGTCTAAAAAATTAAAGGGAAAGCTCCAGAAGCGATGTTAGTTGTAGTACACATATCCACCACAAGTCTAAAAATGAGATTCCCCCTTTTGCTGCAGTGCACTACCTGTTCATCAACACCACCCAAACAAACAGGCGTGCACTCGTGTGCCCTATCGTTAGCGTGTACAGCTCGAGCATGATGATCGCCTTTGGGTCGCGTGGTCTGCGGTATCCTCGTTCAAGTTTCCTCAAGTGAAGCGGGATGATTCTTTCGCTGCTTAAACTGCCCTTCGCCGTGTTCAATAGCGTTCGGCAACTTGTGTCGCAGACGTTTTTCGTGGCCGTGCTGTTTTCCGTGATAACCTGGACATCGATACTCCTCTACGGGGTCTTCTACTGGAACTACATTCCCAAGTCGTCGCACGTGTATCCCGTGCACTTGCACTTCGAGTGAGTCCCGCACGAGCGCTTCCGTGGTTTTTGACCTTCACAACCTCGCAGCTGTTCATGTTGTTTAGCCGCAGCTGGGCTAGATTAATTGTGGACACTGGTTTCGGATTGTACTATCTTCGGCGACTGAATTTCTTTTTCCAGGTCTAAAGCATGTCCGGGAGGCTTTTGCGACTACCCCATCGCCGATGTGGCAATAGTGAGGCCAGGGCAAGACAACGTGAGTTGGATTTTGGTCACATATCGGACTATATCCGACGCGCTATCGCGGATATGGGCTTACGTTGCCAGCAGCCTGACCCGGTTTGTCGCTGTTAACGTTCCAGTACCTGGCCAGGGGTCAACGTTACAAGATCTACCTGGAACTCGAGATGCCAGAATCCGAGGCCAATCAAAGGATCGGTGAGAGTTCAGCGTTTCTTCAGAATTGTGAGGCAGCTGCCGAGGATCCCCTTATCAATGCTCATTGTCGTGGCGCGAACCGAGTGAAATCTTTGAGTGCCTTTCAAGGAGAGTCAAAAGGACTGTGCTTGACGTTGCGTGCACGAACGAACGCCTTATGGATTCTGCGTGGCCATGTATGCAGGGATGTTCACGGTACGACTTGACATGATAAGCGAAGATGGCGAGGTGCTGAGGTCTACGCAAAGATCGGTGAGGGTTACCACTGATTGGTGACCGAGCGTTCTTTCTTTCTGTCCAGCTTCTTTCTCGCCTCTTGCGAGAGTTTGAACCCTCTCACGTCTTGACACTCATGTTTGTGACGTCGCAGCCATACTCATCGCTTTTAGCTTGTCGACAGCCTTGCACCCCTTTTTTTTTAAACCCCTGCGTTGCTTTATTCCTTGTTCTTGTGTCTGCAGCCACCACACATTTCGCATGACTTCCTGTCCATGGTTGCTTGTCAGCGCAAGAACAGTTGCAAAACAGAGCGCTGAAACATGAATGCTGCTTTCGTGTTGTCTGTCGCCTTCTACGTCCTATTTATCGAAGCCGTCATTTACTATGAATATCCTTTGTCTCCCCACAACTGTTTTTTGGGGTCTCTGCTTGTTCTGAATTTCTGCTTTTCCTCAATCATCTTTTTGTTGCCCATTCTAGCACAGCAATTTTACGCATTGCATATCTGTGGTGCCTTCGTTATTTTGCATGCTGTTTGGCAGCAGGAAATTTCATATCACCTTTTCTGTCGCTTCCGCCTACTAGGTTTGGCATGCTGCGGTTAACCCGTTTGTTGTAAAGTTGGTGGAACCAGAGTGCAAAAGTGGCCAGCGTGTCGACCACACAAAGCCTCGTACACATGGTGTGCGTGTTACCTTTATCTTGTAAGCCTCTCTCTATGGCTGGGCAGTGAACTGTTTCTATTTTGCTCGGCCATTGGCCGGTTTACAACACAAGGACGTCTCTGCTGCTTCACCCCTCTTTCACCACCAGTATGATGTTGTGGCTTGTACCTCAGTCTCGGTTGCGTGCTCTGCTTATAGTGCACTTCCTCTGTTTCGTCTTGGCGATCTGAACTGAACTGATGAGATCGATTGTATATGTCATTGGAGAATCTGTTGCGGTGAGGAAGCCTCTTACAGTAGGCGATTGCAACTGAGCAAACAGATGAAAAAATATGCATTTTTTGAGTTGGGGTAAGGCAACAGCATTCTTTTTGGTTGCATGGCTCTCTGTGTCATTAGATTTGTTTCTGGGTGTTTAAATATACTCAGTGCTGTGCCTGTAGTTGCAAAGAATTACATTTACTATAGGTGTACTGAGCCCGAGGATGCAGGTTCGATTCCCGGCTACGGCTGCCGCTTTTCTGATGGAGGCAAAATGCAAAAGTGCCCGTGTGTGTGAGATTTGGGTGGTCAAAATTAATCCGGAGCCCTCCACCACGGCGCGCCTCATCGCCTGCGCTGCGTCGGCGTGTTAAACCCTACAATCATCATCATTACTGTAGGTGTAAAGAATTTTCAATGTCACTGACATCGTCTCTGTAGTGTTGTTGTTGTTTCATAAAAGGTAGTTTGGCGTGTGCAATATCTCATTCTGTGTTGCAAGAAGCGTGCTAGTTAAACACTTCCATCTCACGCCCTTGTGTTGTTCCATTACTGCTATCATTCTTTGCTGAAGGGATGTGCAGAGTACATCTTTACAGTCATGCAGCCAGTCATTTGTAGAGCATTCCAGTCCACAAACGAAGTCTTCATGGGTGCCAAGGGTCGTTTTACATCAAGAGCTGTAATTGCAACATTTTTAGTTCGGAAGCAGCAACAGTAGTCTTTGCTTTTCAGAATAAAAGTTTGTTACTGTGCGGCAGTTTATTTGATTATATGCTAACAAATGGTTGCTTTTGTCACTCGCTAGTAGCATAAATGAGACAGCATAATTCTTGCAGTACATTCACTGGCCGTTAGATGAAGCGGATAGCATAGGCTGACAGACAGAAGCACTGGAGGCCCTGAAATTTGCATTGCAGGCAGTTGGAAGCAGATTGACCAATCCGCCCCTTATCATGAAAACAGGATACAAGGAGACAGTCGGTGCTGATAAACCCACTAGAGGCGCAGACATTGGGAAATGATAAGTTGTTTGTTTGCATATTAGGGTATCGCTGCGGTGGGGGCACTTAGGTCTTTTGTACTGGGACAGTTTGTTGAGCTCCATGCGACCAGCTGGTGCTGCCAGGAGCTGCCGAAACCGGGCCAAGTCTGTCTGTTCTCTAGCAGTGCTTTGTGACAAGTTCTTGAATGGAAACGAAGCTTCAAAATTTTCAGTGACTTGATTACAGAGCACAGTTTCAACCGCGATTTGCAGTGTAGTAAAGGACCCCTCCTGCACACTGCTGTTGTGCATGCGTGCTCTGCACTGATTGTATGTGGTCAGGCGTGGGGTTGTTGCTGTTGTTACACGACACCAGTGTGCTCTGAAACAAAAGCAGCCTGCTGGCAGGTGCATTTTAGGCAACAATGCTGCGGTCGCATTGATGGGCCCGCACTGAACTGGGCATGGTGGTACAAATCCAAGTCGACGAGGTTTCGCACATCGTGGCTATTAGTTCCACGCTACGAGACGCACTGCAGTGGAAGGCTGTGGATTTATTTACACTACCGCCTGCTGGTCTGTAGCTGTCTCCGAAATCTTGTACTATATTGTTCTTAGTGGCAATACAAGAGTGGTAAGCGTGTTCTACTCTCAACAACAGGTGATAGTGCTACAGTTAATATAGCTACAGCAGAAAGACTGAATGGCTATTGCATGAAGTGGTTGGGTTGGTGTCGCGTGGCTGCTGCACAAAGCACATAAGTGGTCCAATCAGAGCATGTCCAGTCATGCTGATCCTTCTTTTTCAAATAAAAAGGGGGGGGGGGAGAGTTTGTAGTGTGCATTTTGCATGGATTAAGGCCAGTGGTTCAGGCAGCGCGCATTCTGCTTCTGTGTGCATCAAGCAGCTTTTAACAACCCTCCAAAGTCCTTAACAGAATACCCTGCTGTCCAGGCTGCGCCTGGGAACAGCATAGCTGCAGACTTGAAACAAGTGGACAAAGCTCCATCAAAGTTGTTTGCTGCCTCTACTTGGAGGCTTGAAGTGGGTAAAAAGAAAGAAAGCAATGCCAAAGCCATTGCTTGCGTTTCCTCTCCAGCCTTATGACAAGCACTGCCATTGCTAGAGACACTCTCGACAGCAGCGAGGCTTCAACTGCAGGGTCCCTGCACCCCTCTAGCAGTGTTTCCCATCTTGCGTGTGTCATTACTCCATTGTGCTTCCAGTTGCTGGTGATGCATGTGTGGTCTACCTCTCCTTTGCGTTTGAAGAGGTCTTTGATGCAGAAAAACTGGTGGCATTAGTGTACTGTGCTGCACCTTCCGGTTTTTTTTTCCCCCCAGGGTGTTCTGCGGTACAAGTCGATGCTCGTCAGGATCTTCTCCACCTTGACCTACATTCCCATGCTGCTGTTTGGGTCGGCAGAGGAGAAGCAGACTGTGTCGGTCTTGCTGTTTGACAGATACGAGGAGGATTATGTGAGCACACTTCTTGCAAAATGATTTGCGACTAAGCATGTATTGTTTATTTTGTAAAACCCAAGTTTGCAAACATCTAATTAACAAAAAAGTTTGTATTATAAAATGATATACAAAATTTATCTGTAAAACAAAAATTATTCAAATATTTTACATTTTATAGAACTAATAATGTTTGTGAGTTTAATTAAACTCGCTGAACAAACAGTGAGCTTGTTCTGTTTGTGCAATCCCCGGCTGCAATACAGTGAGTGACGTGTTGGCCTCCGCTGTCCACTTGCAGGCAAAGCCCGCCACGCAAGCAACCATTACAATCAGGAATAGCCACATTGAGGTCTACACAGCCACGCTCAAAATATTCGCCGACTTCACGGGGCTCCGGTAAGAGCACACTTTCCGGTTGCATCTCTGGAAACTCGTTGCACTGCAGGAATGGCTTCAAGATTTCAAAGTGTTTTGTTGCTCGCACTTCCATTGAAGGTTGCAGCTTGAAAGCTGCTAGTTGCGCTCCTCAGATGTGTTTACAAGTTGAGAGTCTGCATGCTAGTGCTCTGAGCACATTGAAACATTGCTTCAGCAATACCCATCTTAATTGTCGCAAAATTTATGCAATGAGCAAAGTGGTGAAAGCTGCTACTACTAAGCATTGACCCGTGTGGACAGCATGACAGCCTTCATGGTGATAAAGCGTTGGGGCATCCAAGCTAACATGGGCAATGCCAAGTTGCTGCTTTGTACTCTGCAAACTAAGTAGACTGAACCTACCGGAAACAGCGTGATGACGTGACGGTGAAAAAGACAAACATGACCACTTGTGTCTGTCTTTGTCACCTGTGTGTTCATTGCGAGCTGTCAAGAGTGATTTTAAAAACACCCCTTTTTTATTGCCGAGTGCTCCCTCCTGCTCGAGTTTTTTGGTGGCTGGAATTCACCCCCTCCAATGAAAGTGCCGGACTTCCCTGCTGTACCACCTGCTTACTGTACCACCTGCTTACTGTACCACCTGCTTACTGTCCCTGCTGTACCACCTGCTGTACCACCTGCTGTACCACCTGCTTACACGTATAGCTGCAGTACCCCAACGCTTTCCTGATGTGTGGACCCTAAAGAGTGTTTTGCAGCTCCATATATTAGAGGACTCTGGTTGCCCACGGTGTGGATGGCAAAGTCAAAGAACTTAAATACGTGGTCTTTGTAGGGCCAGGCCACTTCAGCTTTCTTATTTCAGGCTCGGTGCTTGCTTGGCAGTTACAACAGGGCCTCATCGCTCTGAGAGGGAGAGAAAAACTTTGTTAAGCAATAATGCGAGAGTGGTTCCTCAGTCCAGGAGCCCATGTGCTGTCCAGACTGCCGAAGCCCTGGTCACAAGCAGGAGCTGGTCCTCCGAGCAACTGCTGGACAGCAGTACCATAAAATCCCGAGCCAGCACCCCCCTGTAGGTAAATTGAGATCGCGGGCAAAGTGGGGAGGGGGCGCTGCGCCGGAACGGCACCAAAATTCAAGATGGCAGCGATAGAGATCCTCTGCCAAGAAAGGAATGGAATGCTCATGGACCTAACGTTTTGCCAAAAAATGTTAGTCATTGCTCTCAAAACCATCAAAACACTCCTCCTAGTTACTCCCCCCCAAAAAGTTGTATAAGAATTCATGCGTGGGAATCCATGGTAGACCGACACAGCCAAAAGAAAAAGAAGAAATTACTTGCAGAGAATGGGCTAGCAGGCATGGAGGAAAGAAAAGTTTCCTCCACGCTACCAGGCTGCTAACCAGGATTGGGTTGGATTGGATTATAGACTGGCCGTGGCACACCAGTTTGCCTGGGTGCAGTGGACCTCAGGGTGTGGAACAAAGGAGGAACGGCACATTCCAGTGTTTTGCTGGAACTGCGCAGAAATTTGAAATTAGCAGTGGATTTACGGGGGGCCCTTGCACGGGTGGGGCACTTGTTAAGAAGTTTACGGTATCTCCCACAGCTCAGGGGAAAAGGACAGGTTCAGTGCTGGAAGGCCTGGGTTTGCACACTCAAATAGTGCATGCTCCAAGGTTCGAGGTTCCTGGCAGAATTTACATCTAACTGCGTACCATGTGCGGAAGAGTAAATGCATACGTAGCAGGTGGGGAAGTGTGCTTCCTTGTGTGTGTCCGAGTTGCGAGTGTTTGGCTTTTGGTGAAAGATGTGCGAGAGCTGGGGAAAGGCCTGCCCTGTGCTCCTCCCCCCTTGACCTCGAACGGCCATTCCCCCGGCAGGTACCTGCTGTACAACTGGCCGCTCACGTCGGCCGTGGTGGGCATTGCGACCAACTTCTTCTTCGTGACCCTGGTGGCACTGCTCTCCTGGAACCACTTGGCTCCGGCCAAGCCCAAGCCGCCCCGGCCCGAGAGGAGGAAGCGGCCCAGCAAGGAGGAGGAGGAGGAGAAGGCCAAGGGAGAGGGGGAGGACAACGCGGAAGGTATACCGCTTCCGCTTTTTCTGCGCTCCCAGATGGAGGAGTGGGGCGCACACCAGCGGTATGCGAGGGAGTTCGCTGATGAAGGAGAGTTGGATGAGTGCGGGTTAGATGAAGGAGAGTTGGATGAAAGCAAGTCCGACGAAGGAGAGCAGGACAGGGACCTGTGACGAGTGCATCACGTCTTGGGAGAAGGCAGACGTTGGTGAGGCAGACCAAGGTTTTGTGCCACGGCCTAGAGCAGAGCAGGCTCTTCCATCCAACTGCACTGTTATTTATTTACTTAGAAATGCTGGAGGCCAGTTCTCTGGCCCTGGAGTGTGACTAGAACAGAGGGTGAATAGAATATTCAACGCCAGCATTTCGTCCAAATAAAGTACGAGGTCGAGATGGCACTGGTATCTCTGTGAGATTGTAAAAACACTACATTGTAAAATAAGAAAGGAACTCGAGGCTTGTGGTGCCACGAACTCAGCCATGCCTTTTTGCAGCTCATTTCACCGAGTACGGAGAACCTTGCGCGTCTAAGAAGCGATGTGCAAGTCTCCTGTTGTCTTGATCTCACTTGGCAGTTTACTTTTTGTGTGCTGTGTAAGCATGGCCTTGCATGTCTCGGAGAGCAAGATATTGGTACACTTTCTTCTGCGAGATACAAGTACGATTATGCATTATTGATGCCATGACAAGAGGTTATCACCACTGTATGTGTTGTTAGCGACGTGCAGGTGTCAAAAACAGTGCAAGCTGGCTTTATAGTCTGAACACTTGTGTAACAGCTTTGTGCAGTGAAGTGTACAACAATGTTTGTGAACTTAGTGTGATGCAAATTTGTTGATCCTGGTGCATTGACACTGGTGTGCTGTTCTAGTCGGTCCCGATCGGGCTTTGTGGGTTTCACCACGCAGTATATTTGCCCATCAGTTGCCCAAGGGAGTTGCACTTTATGGTTGGTATTTGTTGTGTTCAATGTGTTTAGTTATAATAAATATCTCAAATTGGTAGTTTCTGTGTGCACAAACTTTATTTCTTGGGTGTGGACTGTTGCTCCACAGAGGTGCTGTTGTCACCTAATATTAGCCATTCCTGCCATTGCACATAGTGATGCGTATTTGCACTTAAATTAAACAGTGTACCAAGTGGCCCCTGCCCTTCCCATTGCTCGTAGCATGAGTAGATGCTAGAGTGCATAACTCACCTCTAGCTGAACTGCACGGTTAGGAAATGTCAGCAAGCACCCATTTATCATGACCGCATTTAATTGCTTTTCGCACAGGCACGCTGTACGTGTATTGTAGGACCTATGATAACAGCCGATAATAGTGATAACATTCCACACTTCCTTGGATGAAGCAAGTATCATTGTTGATCTGGCATACAGAGGTGCAACATTGTGAAAATGGAGCAATTTTTTTTGTTGTTCCTGTGCTAGCAAAAAAATAAGTACATCCAAATGCTCCTCGCTTTTCCTCACATTGCATCCCCCTCCCCCTTCGAGACTGTTTTACAAGACCTGTTTAAAAATGTGTTCCAATATTTCCCCTGCAGTTTTGAGAGCAGTAACTTGCATCGAGATGTTAGTCGCCTCTACACTTCTAGCTGTGCACCAGAACCTTACTGTTATAGGTGGGAAGGGTAAACTGCTCCTTTCCCACTTTTGAGCAGCCTGGACACAGCAAGGCAGCGATGTGGCACAAACACAAAAATGTTCACCTGCATAAAAGGGAGTACCTTCATTTCAGTGTGTCTACAAAGTTCGCTGACCTTGCATGGTTTTCATGAACAAGCCCTTCTTCTGGGGGGAAGCCACAGCAAGGCCACTCACTGTTACCAGTTCCCTGGTCTGTTCCAACACTTCACTTAACCTTTGAGGAACAAACTGCACAAATGTGTGTGCTCAGATTCTACTCCGGCCTTGCCGTACTGTCCTCCCAAAGCTGTGGCTTGCAGTTGTAGCATCCTGTTAGGGTGGGATACCTGCACGTTCCACTATCTTGTAGGGAAACCTTATTAGGCACTAGTCCAGTTAGTCCCGGCCCCTGCCCTGTGCCTTTTGGGACAGGGCATAGGTATTGCGTTACCTGCCAGTGCTGGAGCTGGGCTTGCATTTCTTGCAGGCGACACTGCCAGTGAAGTCGGCAGCCAGCCTGATCTTGTCAAGGAGACCGTGGAGTCACGCAAAGCCCGCAGGAGGAAGAAAGGCAAGTTTTTTTTTTTTTTTTTTCACCGAGTGTTCGCTGTTGTAGGAGGAGTAGAAAAGAACACACCCCCTTGAACATTTGTGCTGGAGTGAGAACAAAATTTTGGTCTCTCGTGTGTGTATCCTGAGCAGTTCCTGGGCAGTAAGTCTAAAAACTGCACCCCGCAATAGAAATTTTGTGGGAAAATAAAATACAGAGATGCTTTGAAGCAGTCCAAGGTGACAAAGGGACCTTTTCTTTGTGTTTGCACCTGCCACTTGCTGTCTAAGGTTGCTCCCCGTTAATTGACATTTTGACTGATGCAGCAGGTCTCACTCTGTTGCCGAGAACGCATTTCGTCGGAAAACTTTGCGGTTTTCAAAGCTTCAGAGTTGCGTATCAAGTTCTTGAGCTTGCCTTAACATTCCCGCAATCCTTTGGCAGTGTCACTGTGCCTGGTCCCTTTGGGATGCTTGCCAAGATGATTCGATGCAGCACTTGGCATGGCCACTGATGTCCAAATCACTAAATCTTGGAAGAACGGGAAGTGACCCTAGCAAAATCTTCCCCCCTCCCTCGTTTGTCCAGAGCTTGACGAGAAGACAGGAAAAACGCTGCGGCAGCTGTTTGGGACCCCGGGTCACGAAAGCAGCACCAGTCTCTCCTCTCTCAGCAGCGAGAGAGTGGCAACCGCCGGTACTGGCCACCAGCAGCAGAAGCGGGAAGAATTGAAGACGTGAGCACTGCTGAATCCACCCGCCTCTCCAGGATTCACGTTGCAAGCAGGGACAAAAGGATGTTGTCCTAACTGTGATAGTTCCTCAGAACTCCACCATTCCCCTGGTATGGTGTATGTTGGTGGTGCCAGGCCCACTGCAATGATGGCCAGCATCACATTTAAGATTTCTTTTATGATCTTGGTTGAACCACTTCTGAGAAGCTAGCCTCAACATTCTCCACTGTCACGTGCCAAGAGTGACAGTCGTCAGTGTTCTGGGGGGGCACATAGCGTACCTGTGAACTTTGCAGCCACACACGACTTGCCGGACTAGCACAATTTGAAATTGCTCTTGCCAAGCTCCTGTGTGCGAATTCAAGTGTCTGATGTTGGTACTTTTATAACAAGCCGAATTTTAAAATAATTGTTGAACTAATTTAGAAGATTGTCGTCGAGGCTTGCACCCTTGATAATGTGCTATGGTTTTTAAAGCTCGAGAAGTGTGCAAGTATTTTAGAACAGTAGTGCAGTACCAGCACAAACTGTCAAACTTGAACATTGGATGATATCGTATAGCAGGCGCCAATAATGCAAGATGTTTTGAGTAGGCAGTTGTGTAGAGTGCTGGACTGATTGAACAAAAATGTCTGCATAGAACACTCATGTACAACTGTTTTTTACATTACTTTGGCCTTAACGGGTGGGTTTCAGTGAATGCATGTATAGATTGTGAAAGGATTTGTTTTAAGCGTGTGCTTATGTTTTTAATGTGTCAAGTCACTACAGATGCTGGTTTGCATATTTTTGTTATGGTTTTGTTTTCGACTTCTTTCAAAAACTACGCGACTTGTTTTACCAAATGCAGAGTTTTTATTATAGATTAGGGTGGCTGCGCACATAGTCTTGTGAATGCAACTCTGGACCAGAACTTTTCCATGTGCGTGCAAGATATCTTGACATTATGAGCACACCATGAGGACCAATGTGGTATTAAAAGTTTTATCAGACTGGCTGAGTTGTCAGTGAATTCACTGCGGCTGAAATGGACCTAGGGTCTTAGTTGTGGCTTATGGCTAGCCTATCCCCTGTATTTGCCCCTCAAAACTTGGGACAAGTTTTTCCCAAAAAGTTGGGAGCTTACATGGAGAGATGAGATGCAACGTATCATTTTTCAAGAGAGGGCTACGATGTCTGCAGTCCAATGCAGACCATTGGTGAAAGGCCAAATAAGTGTTTGTTTTAGCTGAAAGGAGGAGGAGGAATAAACTTTATTTATGCGAGCCTTAGGTGCTGCTGTCTGGGCACCCGCCTGGTGGGGGTTTCCTCTAGTCCGGGATACCCTGGCCTGCACTGACCACCCGGGCCCTCTCTACCAGGCTACGCTGGGAGGAGAGGTCGGAGCTGGTCAGTTGTGCCACCCACTGCTCGAAGTAGGTGGGTGATTGGGAGTAAGGATGGGGTTTGTTGACACCCCCATACCAGATGGTATAGGGTGCCAAGATGGGGGCAGTATTTGCAAGATGCGGGGTAGAGGGTGGGGTACATTGCATAGAGTAGGGTATTGTGGGGGTAAGAGTTTGTTTGTAGTCGCCGGAGTATTGTACCTTCGGTTCTAGATAGGTGTGGGTGGGAAGGTAAAAAAATTTCGTAGCCCTTCCGGTAAGTGACGAGCCACACTTTGTCTGTTTAGAAAAATGACTCTCTCTCCTGTCTTCATTCGATTTTTCATGAAATAACAAGAGGGAACGTCGCAAAGTGTGCCAACCTGTGCCAAATGAACACTGAACGGATGCAAGCTACCCAAGTGAATCCCCGAGATGCTGCGACTACGCAGAAGGCGTTGAATGTGCATGCACATTTGGACAGGGTTGTGATCGGTAATGCTGACGACAGCTGACTTCGGCACCATCTCACAACTTTTGCCACTGGCTGTGTCTACACTGCTACCAGGAAGAAACTGTAGCTTTAACAGTTAGTTGCAAAGAAATTGCAATCTTTACTGGTAAGGCAACCAGTGTGGCAGTGTTCAAAGGTTAAGTTTGTATATACTGCAACTTGTGAAAATGCCTGAGAAAGGTTTCCATACGCATTAATTTTACCCTTCCACATCAAGAAGCTCTTTTACGCTATCACTCCTAGCCAAGCCGTACGTAGATAGTTGAGTAAATAGTGCAACGTCATCCTAAAGGCAGAAACCTCGTACATTAAGCACATTTGGCATTACAAAAGGGAGGGGGGGACACTAGCAAAGTAAAGTTCACGTAGGGCTGTTCTTGCTGCCAGATCTGCTGTGAGGTGTTTGTAAACTCCTTGGCCTGACTGTGGTGCTGAACTGCGATTGGCAGTTGATGCCCTACAGTAACGGTCGACAGAGTTGGCGAAGAAAACCTCCAGGCTGTGAATACCAGTGGTCGAAGAGCAATGTTGCTAGAGCAGAGTTTGCGGCAGTTGCCATCTTTCAACAAGCCAACCAGCCGTCGGGGCAGCATGTCACAGGAGAGGCAGAGTTATGGGAGGATGTGAAGGTCGGCATGCATTAAGCTAACTTCTGGAGCCAGAAACTGCAAGCAGTCAAGATTTTCGTTTTATAGCAACCTAAAGTTGCTGCTGCATTTTTAGAGTGCAGTTTTATTACATTAAAAATTCGGTCCAGCTGAGCCTGACATTGCGGTCTTAAGTCAGTGATTTTAACAGTACCATTCTCACAGATGGTCGATGTCTAACGCAGACATGCCGTTCGTGTTGTGCGCTACAGAATGCAAACTGGTAATGCTAGCTTGACAGGTTCCCACCGTGTGTAGCTTTCGCACCACAAGCTCACACGTAGGTGACCTGCCATTTTTAAAACCAAGGTCTACTAGCCAGCGAGCTCTCAGATTAAAAAAACACGTTACCTTCTGGTTCTACATAACTGTACGGCTCCACGAAGCACTTGGTCGTCACACTTTAGTTCACACATTGGGCACAATGATTGTGACTATCCAAGGTGCACAGGGCATGTCTGCCCAGAGAACAACTCTCCGGCACGGTGTTTTAATCGAACAGTGACCGTCACTGCAAAGACATTAACAGATGCATGGCATCTTTATTATTAATAAAGTCACAGAGTCGACGTGCCACCGGTGAAGTGCTTGTCACGAGGAGACAGGGGTCAGTGCGAGTGAACTCCACAGGCTCACCTACGTGACGACCCTGCCCAACCGAGAGCAAACACAAGCACCGTGTGAGCGGCACGTCCGGGCAGTCTGGCGACCGGAGCTGAGCACCGGGTGGCGCAGAGCAGCGGTTCACTTGGGGCCCAGCATGTCCTTGGGCTGGACCCACTTGTCGAACTCCTCGGGCTTGAGGTAGCCCAGCTTGACGGCCGCCTCCTTGAGCGTGGAGCCCTCCTTGTGCGCCGTCTTGGCAATCTTGGCCGCCTTGTCGTAGCCGATGTGCGGGTTCAGCGCCGTCACCAGCATCAGCGACTCGTGCAGCAGCTTCGCGATGCGCTCCCTGCACCAAAGGACAGCGACCCCCCCTCCCGTGAACCATCTCGGCCCGCCTCGAAGCTGCACCAAATGGTGCGTTTCCTGCTGGCACCATAAAGTTTAGTGGGCCTAGAGTACCTTCTCAGGTTTAGACAGGAAGAAAACATTTCAAAGCGAAGGGTAACACGAGGCCCTAGCAAGCCGCAAACAGTGGCACTGCCACCAAAATTGACCCAGAAAGCATAATGATAAACCATTGATTTTTGTTTCTCTTAATGCAGGCCTGTGAGTAGAGACTTTTGTGCTTACGAAGGTAATTATTTTGTTGACAATATGAATTGACAATATGAAAACTGATATTTCCAATTTCTCAGTTACGACCCTCTGTAAGTGGTGCAAAAACTTTAGGCCAAGCTAAGAGCTCTGCAAAAACTGTTCTAAGCCTTAAAGCAAGCATGGCAAGTAATCGCAAGTTTGCAGACTTTCATCTTAGCTGATGGTTTGAAAGCCACTTCCATCTCTAAACTTAAAAACTGAGTACTAGTGGAGGTAGTGTTGCCACTACCATTCTTATTACAATTACCATTCCATTCTCTCGCACTTATCACCCATCCCTCGAGCAACAACTGAAAAAGTGAGGTTTGCGTATCTGTGAGGTCTTGTTTCATTTCTAGGAACGAAGATGCCAATCCTTCGCATGTCAGCTCCAGTCTTGGTACTGACAACAGTTTTAAACTTTTGAACATCTGCACTGCAAATTCCCACACGAATGAATGCACACTACGCAAAAATCTAAAGATAGGGTCCACTACAGTAACATCTCCAACCCTTACACCGATGGCAAAACCGAAGTTGGTCTAAATAGAGTAGCGTCCCCAGACAATGAATATACTCGCCCCTAGGGCAGTAGCCTCAAAATAATCTCGTAAATGGTAAAAAAAATGAAGCTATCGGTTGCCCAGCAGAGATGATCGATGTAAACAGCGGGTGAGCAGATGCGACAAAAGTTCTACGAACAATAGAACGATAAGTGCGCACCACACAAGCGCTCAGAGAAACACGTAAAATTTTTCTTTGCCCGTTAACTTTCATAAGTCATAAACAATCGTAAATGTAGAGGAACAATTCAAGCCATGCTGACATTCGCAAGCTGAGAAGTCGTGGCGCCGCTGGCAGTCGCGATGGTTATTTCAGGTTTGGCATAGCCACTAATGACGCCAAGAGCGCGTGACCAGTGGCTCCTGCGGCCGTGAAACTTCACTTGGTAGGTTTTAGGTTTTAGCTTTCCTGCTAAACCACGCCGCAGTCGCACTCACCTCTGGTCGCTGTTTCCACCAAGTGAAATGTCATGAAATGGTGTGAGGGATAAAGCGTGTCGTTCGATTGGTTGTTTCTAGGCAATTCTTTTGCTGCCAAATAAACACTGAGAGGGCTTTGGGGCAGTTGAACTTTTGTCTGAACCAAGCTTGCTAGTTGCCTTCAGTGCCCCTTCAACTCTAATAATTTCAGAATGAGTTCCGTAAAAGCCACTTTGTGCCAGAATTTGCATAAGGGCTTCAATAAAAGCATGTAACACATAAGGACAAAGAAAGCATTCAGATTGCTGAGGAAGCTGCAAAATAGACGTCTCCAAATTTTGTGCAGAATTGCCACCTCCGTATAAAAACAAAAAATGTTTCTCATGGCATCACAAAAGTACAAGCCGTCGACAAGTTTGCCGTTCTTCTCAATGACACAAATACAAAAATAAGAGATTATCACCAAAATTAATGAGAGCTCTTTAAAATTAAGTAGGCTGTCTTACATAAATATTGTGGAAGACGGAGTCTGCTGTGGAAGACCACATTATCACTCGACTCCTACAATGCCAAGGGATACTTAAAGGGACACTGAAGTGATTTGTAAACAATGAGGGATTACGAGCGCAAATTGTAGTCCGGAGCCCCTAGGCAACGTTTCGACCACTCTGAGCGCGTTTACGCAAATTTGTTGAGTAGAAAAATCAATTCGAAAATGCTGTCCTACTCTCTGCACTCTCGCCCATTTTCTGTGGCGTTTTTGTGTGACGTCAGCAGGAGAGGAGCTGGCAATTGGCTGCGCTACTGCACGCTCGCCGACCTTCCGCGACCGAGTCAGTCGGCCCAGCGTTTAGTCCGCCGGCCGCCGACGGGTCGTCGCAATTCGCTCGATCAGTTGAAACTAAGCCACAACACGTTTGGGAATGGAAGAATGTGCCTTTCGTTACTCCGTTAGTTCGTACACTGTATCTAGCTCCAAGTCAAGGTCGCTTCACACAAGCGCTGCACAAGCGCTGCACAAGCGCACATGCGACGCTTCGCTGACTGGTACGCCAGTAGGAAAATATAAGGCCTCTTGAAGGGGGAGAAGAGTCAGCGAAGTCAATATAGGTACTAAGGAAATAAAATCAACTGATATTTTTACCGTACAGCGTAAACCTAGAGTGCGGGAAGCACTTTTTTGCGCTGGGCGAACAAGCACAGCGGTCAGCAGCACGACTACGCATCTGCGAACGCTTTCCCGTCTACGAAATGCAATTGCTAGACGTGAGCTATTGTGGAAACTCGGGGGATGCTTACTGCACGAGCGCAATACAACAAATAGTCACCTAAGCTGCTTGAAATACTAAAACTAAATAAAAGTGTAAACTGGTTATACATTATATACCTTATATTTCCATTGTGGACACCGGCCTGCCCGTAGCCTAGTGTTCTGGAGCACTATGTATGTCATTGGAAGTGTTTTGCCAGTCACAAGTTCGAATCCCCGCGGGTGCATGCTTTTTTTTTTTTATAAGTTAACTTTTTCGTTTTTCGCCGATGTTTTCTATACTGAGGTCACCTTTTTTTGGGCCGCAACGTTCATTGCTCCACGAACTAGTCCACAGAACTCGCGCAGGCTGGCACTGGCGCGCTAGCGAGTTCTCGTTGGCGTGCTGTTGCCGTAAGCACCGACTGCTTGCGGGCAGTGGGCACAGGCCAGAATCAACAGACCCTTGGCCTGGTGCGAACACGCTTTTTACGATACAGGCATGAGTGAGGCAAGCTCCAAATATGGGGGAAAAGCGCGTGCATTTGAGCGTCTGCGGGGACGCGGAGGGCGTTGATGCACTGCGTAGGCCTCAGCTAGTGAATGCTACGATTCCAAGCCGTCCTGGTAGGCTTATCTTATGCATTTTACAGCCGACAACATGGCAGAAGCACGGTACTACGATTACTGTGATACAGTTGAACCTCGTTATAAGAGACACTGATGTAAGAGACAAATGGGTATAAGAGACACTATTCACCCACATGGTTGGCTGCCCTATCTTTTCCCATTAAATCAACCTCTTTATAACAGACATTGTATGTAGAAGATTGGTTATAAGGGACAAGTCATCCTTGAAGTTTAATCAATAATCTCGCTGTGTACAGACATTTTAACTTCAATGCAGTGCCACCAGTCACTAATCTAATTGCAGTTTGCTTCCATTGTTGGAAACACAGTGGACGACAGACACCTGCAGTCGCTATTTATTATAACTTCAGCAAACACAAAGTGGTTCAGTCAGGCTATGAAATGACAATGAGAAGCCCTGCCCAATGGAAATGCAACTTACAGAAGTGGTTGAAGCTTACTTGCCGTCCATTGGATGGAGTGCGATCGCACATGCGGGCTACTCGCGTAGCTCCCAATCAAGAAGCACTGCAGATGTTGAGTCCTGCAAGCGTAATGAATAGCCTGAGCACACAGCGGAAGAAGCTGTGCTCTCTGACTATTTATCAGGCTTGTGAACTCAACATCTACGATTGATCTTACACAAACAAGGAAAGGAAAAAAAGCTTGTAGAATCGGTTGTAAAAACCAGTGTAAATACAGTCATGAAGCAAACAAAGTTTCATAAATTCTGAGGCCAAACATTAATTAGAATGAATCTTTTGAAACATGCTGTAGCGTTCTTTTGAGCTTATATTAGTCATACAGTGCCCACATTGAACTAGGGTCTGATTAGTAAGTGAAAACATAGTTCCCTGCTTATAAGAGACATCTCTTATAAGAGACAGAAACTGCTCCCCGGTACGTGTCTCTTATAAAGGGGTTCAACTGTATTGAGAATGCCCATGCAACCACGCCATCCGATGTCAAACATGTTGTTTTACAGAACCGAAACCGAAACTTGTTTGATTGCTGACCTTGGGCATCGTCCAATCACGGTGTCCCCTCCTCCCAACGTCACAGCTTAGTTGGTGCGGCCGCCGCAAACCGCGCATGGTAATTTTTCTTCTTTCGCGCTTTGTAAAATAATTACCGATTTGTCAACCGGATAAACAATGAAAAGTGTGCTAATTTGAGCCAGTCTACACAGTGCAAGCAAAAACGGGAGCTTGACAAATTCACTTCAGTGTCCCTTTAAGGCTGCCCCAAAGGCTCTTATCACTCTCCAGCTGCACAATCCACAACACATTACCTTCCGCTGTCAGTGTGCAGGCGTATATTATTCGATTGGAACCCTGTCAAATAGAGAAGGCATTGTGCGAAGGCTCCCAATCTCCTTGGCAATTGGAACAACTCGTAAAATTGGGGTTCAACCGTAGCACAGGAACCTGCTTTCGGGGATGCCCCTGCTCGTGACTCACTTGTTGGCCACGATGCCGGTGACGCAGTGGTCGGTGAAGGAGACGCACGAGTCGGCGAGGAGGCGGGTGGAGCGCAGCACGTTGGACACGATGAGGGGCTTGAAGACGTTGAGCTCAAAGTGGCCGTTGCTGCCGCCCACCGTGACGGCCACGTGGTTGCCCATCACCTGCGCCGCCACCATGGTCACCGCCTCGCACTGCGTCGGGTTCACCTTGCCTGCAGAAGTGAAGGGAGGGGGGGAGAGTTGATGTCTCGCAAGGCACAAAGTAATATGTGCCAAACACAGTGTAAATGCAAACAAGACAACACGAAGCGTCGAATGTCTTCTACACCTCACTTGATTGTGCACGGGTAAACTTGGTTCTGCATTTCGATTTAATTAAATGTTATTTTTCTGTTTGCCTGGTCCAAGACTTTTCAGCTAGACATGCAGTAATCACCACCATCATGACGGAGCGAATGTCTCTATCCTGAAATGTTTGCACCGACATTTTGCCCCTGAATTACTACCTTATTTCACCCCTCCACAGAATTAACTAGCTCCTCCTCCTTCTCCTGGTCCTGTTTCCTACGAAGGCACACAAGCTCATGGCAGGAGCAAGTGACCACTGCGGCACAAGGGCCCCGCAATAAGCCTTCTTGAAATGTGGCAACACTACAGGTGTTCACGTTTTCGCCTCCACCCATGTGCTCGGCGGCTCATACCCACTGTGTCAGCCCTGAACAGTTCAAGGACTGCAGCCAGCAAGCTAGTTAGTTATCCACGCAATGCACCACCACACACAGGTCACTGCACCCTGAGAGGGCAGTGAAGTGCACTAATTCCACCAATTCTAACCACTTGCTCTCTAGGCACCACACAAACTAGAAAGGGGAAGAAAGAGTGATACACACATCCTATAATGACCAAATGTGACCTTAGGCAAGGTGAGCCGTGGCTTTTTTTTTACTGACCTCCTCTCGCGTACACCACCGTGCATCACTGCACACCATTTATGCAAAATACAGCAGCTCAGGTTGAGACTCACACTCGCCAACATGTGCCAAGTGGCAAACGGCCTTATTAGGTGCGGAGTACCTTAGGAACGCACAATGTTCCTCCGCGTCCGTGCACATAGCATTTGCAATCGCAAAAAATCACACAGGCACTGGCAGGATTCAAGCCTGTGTCTAGTAGACCAGGCAGAGTGTCAGTCATCTTACCCATCAGGCAACGACCGCGAGTTAGTACCCGAGAGTCAAACGGCTTACTCCCTCGCCTGTAACGGTGCGGAGTACCTTAGGACCTCCCAATGTCCGTCTGTGTCTATCCATGCGCACACCACCATTGAGTGAAAATCAAGCGAAATTCAATTTGAGCCTTGAGTTGCAGTTTCATTTAGGGGTTAATAATCAAGGTGCAACTCACGGCTCCAATCGAATGACGGTCAGGGCACAATGGATGTCCTTTTGAGTCCCCGTACTCTGCACCCTTGCCATCATCCACGGAGTGGAGATGCTGCCATTTTTATTTTTTCTGTTTTGCACTGGCAGGCCCTGTACCGAGGGCACCTCGCACGGATGGTCGATTCCACTTTGAAGTCATCTGTATGAAGAAAAAGTTCCAAGCCCTAGACCAGAAAAGGAGATTTTCATCTCAAGCACAAATCCCCCCCCTGGACGTGGCTTGGCGCACCAGTTGAGAGAAGACAAGGCTCTGGCACGAAGCCTAGCCCCAGCCAAATGTGACCCACCGGGCATGATGCTGCTGCCCGGCTCGTTCTCGGGCAGGGAGAGCTCGCCAAAGCCACACCGGGGCCCCGAGCCGAGGAAGCGGATGTCATTGGCGATCTTCATGAGGCTGCAGGCGAGCACGTTCAGTGAGCCGGACACCTCCACCATGGCGTCGTTGGCCGCCAGGGCCTCGAACTTGTTCGGCGCCGTCACAAAGGGCAGGCCTGCGGGGGTGTGGGCAGGCAGGCACTATGGGCGCACACCCACAGAGAGACCGCCTCGCTGCAAACGCAGCAACACTGACACGCAAAGAATTCGTGTGCCCCGGTGTTTTGACAAGGCGCCAACGGTTGGTTCGCTGAATACCTTGTCTTTTGCTTTGAACGAAACAACAATTGGATTGGCACTTTGGTAGGGCGAACAATTACAGAATACTACGGAGTTTGTTTTTCTGACTGAAGTTTGAAAGCAGGTGAAAATGCCCAAGACGCAATCTTCCAAGATCCTGTTTGCGACACTCGTTCTTTTCACTCCCCTCGGAACTCTTGCTGGGAGTGGAACCCAGGATGGCTTTACTCGTGCGCAGCTATCCCACCTACTGCACTTGGGAGTGCACGATAAAACAAAAATTGTGCACCATCCCCTGCAGTCGACAAGCAGTTGGCACCACAAAGCACAGCCCTTTTGTGACAACCGCCGAGAAAAACAATACATTTTCTACTCACACCCGATTCTGTAAAAACAAAACACCAGTGAAAAAAAAAAACAGGCCTACCCATGTCGCTGTGTATGTGCCCCTAATTATAAAAACCATGCATTTGTTTGAGCAGGGTGTGTTAGCAAAGAGCTGAAAAGGCGCACAGGGAAGGTGGCCTTCCCAGCACATGCTGCTGTATTGCTGTTCTTTTACTTTGCAACTGCACAGTAAACATAATGCGTTCAACTGCCATCATAACGGGCATTGTACTTACTACACAGTTATCACAAGTTCCTGCATATGCTCACCACATGGCCCCTCTCCCTGTCTGCGTTTCGGATCCTACTGCTATTGGGAAGCAGTTTGTGGCAAACCTACTCAGATGTGGAAATATCCCTACCACTGGAAGAACATGCTACGAGAGGAAAAAAAGTCCTCCTGAAGGGTGTAACCCAACTTTGCACTGACAGCTTCAGAAGGAATCCGAGGCTGCTCACCTGTGAACTGGGACACCTTCTCTGCCACTTTCTCTGCAAACCCAATCCTGGTGTTGAGGCCCGTGCCAACGGCTGTGCCACCTGGTGACAGCGTGGGACGAAGAACACATTTAGGCACCACATGTGACAAGCAAAAAAAGTAAAAACAAGTGATGAGAACAAGAGCAGCGACAGAGACAGACAGTTTGCATAAAAGCCAACACAAAGTTGGATCGAAAGTACTGAAGAAATCCAATCACTGATGAAGAATGCACATTCATCTGAAATTTTGTTTGGCTTCCTGCAGCAACATGCATATTTCGCCAATCCATTGATGATTCTATGTTCATTTCGCATTCGGCAACTACAAATACTGTATTTACACAAGGTATCACAAACTTATTGTTTCCTTTCAATATTTCTTTCACCTCTCGGGGAACAGCATCATTGAATCACCTCCAAGAAGACCCAAACACAGCCAGAATACAGCCATTCTGAGATAACAGCTGTGGCCTTTATATTTTTGCAGCGCTTTGCTGGCAACACAGACCCAGTGACAGGAATAACAGTCTAATCTACGTCCGAATCCCCCAAGGTAAAAGCATTTCCCTTTATCATGCTCTTGTTTTCTTTTTGTTTTTTCAGTCGCTTCTACAACTGCGCGGCTTTCACTGAACACATGACCACGCAGTGGTCCCAATGTGCTGCCCACTTCAACAGGAAAGCTATACACACATGTGCTACAATAAAACCGTAACCTTGTGGCACTCACTAATCCAAAAATATGCTAAATTTATAATTTAACACCACCCCCTTTTAGTATACCACCTATGCAGTCATGACTAAAACTGCATCCTAATAGTTCCTGCCGCATTGCGCAAACATGGCATAGCTGTTGCTGGCACTTCTAACACAAAATCAGGGCAAAGTGTACATATGTGAATTTTATCAACTTCCAAGTAACAATAAAGCTCATATTTTAGCTCATATGTAAAGCTCATAGCCAGAAGGCTCGTTTAACAAACACCTCCACTGTCCTACCACTTCAGCCAGTGCATTGCTGCATCTGTTACCTGATTGCATTTGTCGCAGCTTGCAACAAAGACAACGTAATCCTACGTATTAGAAACCCAAGTTGCATTCATGGACAGGCAGTGGCCACTTGCTAGACAGTAAGCAGTCTGCAATCAGGACTAGTTCAGTGCCGGGGGTTGAAAAAGCCCCTCGTGTAGTTGGTGTAGCTGATTGAAAAAGGAAAGTGTAAATAAATATTTGTTTGTCAAAGCAGAGCACATTTACTGCGCTGCTAAGATAATACATGAAGAAATCAATGTACTTTTAAGCAATGTACAGCGGAAGCATCCTCACCAATTATTCCACCATCATCTAGACTATGAACTTACACACAAAAACACCAGGGGTGGCAAAAGACAGTAAAGAAATGGCCACGTCTATTGTAACTGTCCTGTGGGACTCGCTCACTGTCCACAGGTGCCCCTCTGGCAGGACAGGACCCTCACAACCATTGCGTTAGTGCGCTGCAACACAGAGCAAGCGACGACGCTGTGAACGCAAAGCAATGGCGGCGTGGCACTTACCAGCGGCCAGGTAGTAAAGGCGCGGCAAGGTCGCTTTGACCCTCTCAATGCCGTACTCAATTTGGGCAGCATACCCGCCAAATTCCTGCCCCAATGTCAGTGGCACTGCATCCTGCAGGTAGAAAAGGCAGCCATTTTTAGAGAGAGAGTCTGTACCACTCTTGTTTTCAATTGAAAAGACCTATAAATTTCTTCCAAATACTAGGCGTGTCTGGAATAGCCACCCTTACAAAGCAACAATTCTTTTTTGCCCGCATATGACAACATGGTCAGAGCGGCCAAGAGGCACTGCTGAGGTGGTACATCTTGGTTCTGAAATCTTGGTTCTGAAATTAAGCAGGAATTTGAGTTAAAAAAAAATCCCCTAGAACGAACACCGCTTCAGCCTCCAAATTCCCCTTCTCGAGAACAGTCTTAGTACCAAGTATTTCCTGCTTGCACTTCTGCTTAAAACAAATGTTAAGTGAGAGAAAACCAATCACACCACGGATTGATTTTAATGAACGTTAGGAGAAATAAAACAAAGTTTTGACCTACAACAAACACAGGCACAACGTCCTGCTTGGACAAGTCTCTGAGTGTTGATGTCACTTTAAATTAAAAGAACCATGAATACGAAATACAAGTCTGGGTTGTTAAAGAGACTGCCTTGTCCTCAAACAACGACACTAATTTTATTGCAAACTCCAAACAAGTAACGGAGATATTCAGGAAAACGGATTCCCCAGCCACTTTCTGGTGGTTTCTCTATGACTTCACAGAAACCCGCCGCGGTGGCTCAGTGGCTAAGGCATTGCGCTGCTGAGCACGAGGTCGTGGGTTCGATTCCCGGCCGTGGCAGCTGCTTTTCTGGTAGAGGCGAAAAGCAAGAACGCCCGTGTGTACGAGATTTCGGCGCACGTTAAAGATCCCCAGGTGGTCAAAATTAATCCAGAGCCCTCCATTACGGCGTGCCTCATCGCCTGCGTTGCGTCGGCGTGCTAAACCCTACAATCAATCAATGACTTCGCGGAATGTCGTCTGTGCAGTTGACGGCTGCCGAGCTAGGCCAGCGCCAGGAAACACGACTGGGAGGCTGCAGTGGGACTTTTAGTTCTATTTGGCCCTGGAACTTGACCGCTAATGTGCAGTCAACACACTCATAACAGTGTGGACCCATGTTACGTCACTCTTGCCCTTGTTACACCACTGTAGCGCAAAACTTGAAAGTTCTTCAATATTCCTGGTGTTTTTTCAGTTGATAAGCAGTGTACTTAGTGGCCGGGATGGAACTGAGTGATCTGCCAAGGGCTAGTTTTTCAAAACAGAACAAAGTTCGTGGCCCCTGTGAGGGCTTTCAAGCTCCCAGTGCCACCTCTTCCTCTCTTGAGGGCAGTGCCGGCAGACTGACCTGGGTGTGCGTGCGGCCGATCTTGACGATGTCGTCGAACTCGCGTGCCTTGGTGCGCAGGGCATCGTGCAGCTTCTTGAGTGCGGGCAGCAGGCGGGTGTCGATCTCCATGGCAACCGCTATGTGCATGGCGGTCGGGTACGTGTCATTGGAGCTCTGAAAGCACCGCACCGCACCATCGGGGTGAGCACCCAAGCAAGGAAGAAAAACAGGGATGTAGTCGGGGCACTAGGCATGGACTCTATGGGAGGGTACCTCAGGACCCAAGGGCATTACAGAGGGGAGTGGGTGGTTAGAAATCGTTTCAAACTGTCAGAGCAAGCAATGACGCATAAATAAGCAGCTCTTTGCACAAAGAGGCTAGACACTGCCATGGTTATATCACTCAGCAGGGAAACACTTTCGGAACACTGAAATGTCCAATGCATATTCCTCTCTTTCTACCACCATTTTAATAGACTTTATTAAATGATTTTTTTCTGAATCCCTTACTGTAAACTTTCTCCGGTGTACAACTTGTGAAAGTATCTGAAAGAGTGATATTGCTGAAAGTGAAAAAAAAAAAAAAAATCGATGATTTGTATTTTTATGTGCTTGTGTGACAGCTTAGTATATGCCAAAATATACAATAAAATGAAAAATATTGTTTGCAGCAGAAAAAAAAAAAATCCTCAAACACGGTTAATTTTTTTTGCATCTAAACAGCGGCTGTCCATATCATCCTCTTGCATGCTGGCCAGCAGTGCGTTTGCCTGCTGCAGACATTAGTGTGCTACGTACTCCCAGTCTGTAGATGCCCCATTGCATTGTAGGGGAAAAGAAAAGAAAAACCAAAGGACACAGTTCCATTTCCCTCATCTCCACACCGTGTGCCCTTCCATGGCCCCTGGCTCATGTGTACCACTTTTTCCAGCATATATCTGGCAGCCTTCTTCTAAACTTACCAGGAGTGTAAGCTACACAGTGGTGCAGCCTGTAGTTGAAATTTTTTGGGTGTCGCATTAAACAACGTGACCGAGGACAACAGACGTGACATTTTCACCCTATTCCTGCACCGTTACAGGGAGCGGTGTCGCCATATGTTCACATGGCTTCACAGGCAGAGATTTGTGAAGCACTACTCACAGCTGCCACTGACAAGTTTACATATGCCTTACATGTGAGGGCATATTTAAGCTCCCAGTGTAGGTAGGAGACCGAGGACGAGCACTTGATGACTTTGCACAAACGTTGGGGGAACAAGCCTCTTTGATATGCAAGAGCAATTTGCCAGAACTTGTTTATCTTCCCTACAAGTGCAGTGGCCCATTTCTTGTTTTAATCCAAGCCAGGTGTATGGCATTTGCCCTAAACATCAACACCACTGTATCGGTGGTTTCACTCGCAACAGTAACAAAATTGATTTTTGTTCAAGTGCAGGCAACGATGACAACGCATCATTTTTGGGAACTCCTAATAACTTTCATTATGGCCACAGCACAAAATGTGCGGCTCGCTTAAATGTAACCCTGACAACGGCACGAGTTGCAAGGGTGGGGGGGTGCTCTGCGTATGAAGGGTGTGCCCCACCGCCACACTGCCCCTGCACTGGTAGTACCTGGCTCTTGTTGACGTGGTCGTTGGGGTGCACGGGGCTCTTGGAGCCCAGCTTGCCGCCCAGGATCTCGATGGCTCGGTTGGCGATCACCTCGTTGACGTTCATGTTGGACTGGGTGCCCGAGCCCGTCTGCCAGATCACCAGGGGAAAGTGCGACTCCAGCCGGCCGTCAATCACCTGCAGCCCACCCAACAAACAGCCGGGCTGCCCTGTGGCTCAGTTGCCCACAGCACTCGTCGTGACACAGGCAAGACGGGGAGGAGGAGAAGGTGCTGGAACAGAGACCTTCTCCTTCCTCCCCACCCACCTTTTTTAAAAAACTCAGCTTAACAGCTACAATGCTGCAAGCGCCAAATCGGCAAACAAATAAAAAACAGCAAGAGGAGATTTGTGCAGGGGTTGTTGAGGGGGTGCAAAGCATAGCGGTATACAGATGCCTGGTGTCAGTAATTATTTGCATCATTTCATAAGAGATGATTTGAAGATTTACGCCTCACTCGTACGGTACCCCGTCTGTTAATGACTGCTAACACGCCAGGAAAGGCGTAGAACAAACTACAGCCCACTTTGTAGGACACTGAGTGCCACATGCTGACGCACTTCATTACGTGTCTAGCAGTCTTCCCATGCCCAATGGGGGCCCAGTCCAGATCGAGCGAACTGACCTCGTCGGCGGCTTGTGAGATGGCATCTGCCAGCTTGGCGTCCAGGCCAAACTCCTTGTTCACAATGGCCGCTGCCTTCTTGAGGATGCCGAAGGCCTTTATCACGGGCAGCTGCACACCAGGGGCAAAAAGAGGCAGGCTCCACAACGGGGCTACACTGACGTGGTAACAGCTCTACTCCACTTGGACATCAGGGGTGTTCTTTTGAAGCCTGACACAAGGTAAGGTTTCAAACCAGCGGTGCACTACTGCCAAAACCTGCCTCCATTTTCGGCTTAATTGGTTTGCAATTGTTCCCCACTCCAACAGAAACGAGTGTGCCTTGAACCAAAATGAAGTGGCTATATTATTAAAACATAGCTTCTGTTTACCACTCAAAACAAAGCACTTCTTCTGAACTGCTGGGACAAACAAAACAAAAAAATACAGGGGTGGGCTAATACTCGAAGCAAAGTATTTCATAAGCACTGTTTGCGATTTCATTTTCAGCGCATATGCGCTCTTCAAAGTACTCAAGGTCTTTAGATATTCTAAATTTGTGAATTAAAGAAAGAAAGTTGGCTCTGCCACACGACACGCCCATTTTCCAAGCTTCACCGCACAACAAGCGCTCCTGGGGAGGCTTTGTTGCACAAACGCTGCAGCTGCGCAAGAAAGCCCACAATGAATCTGGGTCAAATGCAAGTTTTGCGCAGAATTTCTTTTTCTCTCACATTCCTTTGTGACTATGTCTGACAAGCTTTTTTGTTTCAATTGTTCAGGAACTTTCCTTGCACCCAAAATTGTTCTTTTTTTTTTCTTTTTCTCATAAGCTTGTCTCGCTTCCAAAGGCAAGCCACTGCTACACAACTAACAGTACAGGGACCGCTGAAAATGTTGAACTTTCAGAATGAATCTTCTGGCAACAATACATCATGCCGTTAGTATGGAAATCTGTTTATGGTACCCGCATTTGAGTTCGACGACCACATCGCCATGCAATTTCAATGTAAAAACCTTTTCATTTTCCCGACTATTTTTTGGGGCTTTTCTGGTATTAAATAAATAGAGGCATCTTTTGTTTCTTATAGGACGTGTACAGAAGCAATACAAAAGTCAAACAGGACGTGCAAACCCAAGAGGCCCCCAAAGTACCCAATTTTTGCCCAAAAACCGAAGCATTTTTTTCCGTACACCTTGCAAGCCTGTACATTGGAAAATTTTTTTCCCCCTTAGTGACTGGGTGACATTTAAGACCAGCCCCACAGACCGAACTGGGCCCGCAGCTTCCCTCCTTTCACAGTCACATCAACAGCGAAGAAAGGGCCTGTTGCCCCCAAGACAATACCGTTTGGGGAACTCGCCGTGGCTTCGAGGCGGCAATCGCATACCTCGAATGGGAAGGATGCGCAGAAAGCGCACTTCAAGTAGCCAACGTGGAGTGCTTTCCGGACACTACAGTAAAGTCGAAGGCATCAGTGCAAACCCAAATCTCGTTTTTTGGCTGAATAAACCGTGTTCTTGTCTGGAACGATGTCTGGAACGATTATTCCTTAATGTGTGTGTTTTTGACCTTGATTCGTTTTTACGGATGACTCACATTATGGACGATTTTTCTGGGGAACAGGGGCTTCCATATTAAAGAGGCATGACTGTATTTGCCATAATTTGCAATTTCTGTTTCTGTTGTTTAGGCATTTGAGTTGACACCGTACGACTGTCATTTCAATGTAAACATTACTTTTTGTCACTTTGTCAGCGCTTTGTTTTAAGCTTTTCTTTACTCTACATAAAAGCTAGAGGATCTCTCCTCTGTGACAGACAGTACAGAATGGCAGTACAGAAAGTCAAACAGGAGTGCAATCATACGAGCAATGGACCCAATTTTTCAGGTCGTGATTTTTTTCCGTACACTTGCAAGCCTGTACATGAAATTCCCACCTTCATGACTTGTGACATCACAGACAGCACAAAACCTGAACTGTAGCAGCTTCCCTCACTTTCATGTCAGTTTACAGCGTAGCAAAGGGCTGTTGCCCCCAAGTACAATGTGTTTGTGAACTAGCCGCGTTAGCTTCTCAGGAAACAGCAATCCCGCCTTTTGGGGTTTCTGGAAAAAGTAGATCTGTTGTTTGTTTGTTTCAGGCATGGGGGAAGATTGAGGACATCTGCAGACAACATACCGGCATCCTCTCGTGTTCACCGCCAATGTCAAAGTTGAGCATGGAACGCATCGTCTGCGCTCCATAGTACTTGTCGCTGGGCACCTTCAGCTCCCCAAACGTGTCCGACTCGATCCGATGGCCGCCCTGCATCACCGAATGGGAAAATGAATAACATGGCCCCCACAAAATTGACATCTTCTGCCCAGCTAAATAGGTCCGGCTCTCTGCGCTCTTAAAGTTAAATGTGGAGAACACATCTTCAGCCAGGGACTTTCAGCAGGAATGAGGCAAAACCTGCACTGTGTCCCATTATTCAGTGTATCCATCAACAACAATTTCTGCTGTGACCCACGCACAGCACTAGCAGCCTAAATTGAGCACTTCTCCAAGTGATAATTAGGCAACACTGAAGCAGTGTTGTCTCAACATCCTGCCCAGAACATTATACTTCTTGGAAGGTTTCAGCTGCACCAAGTCATCTACAGAATTTCAGCCTTGTTTTTTGTTTGTTTTGAAAGTGTCTATTCTACCGGCAGTCGGGAGAAATGCGCAGCCAAAATTCTGCTGGCACTCGCTTCTCATCGGCTTATAAAACCACGCAGCTTTCCCTTGAAAATAAGCACTTTGCTGTTCTCACGGCAAACCTCCCCCCTGTTTATTTTCGAATTGAAACTTTTTGAGCAGCCCCTCCTTCGAACATTGAAAATGAGCATTTTGTGGTTTAACTGCCACACCGCTACCAATATAGTATGCTTTTTACCACTTCTTTGGCAATTTGAAGCTTTTGATGCACTCAGCTTCATAGCCTTTGCTCGGACATACCCGTGGCCTAAAAAAACCACAAATTGTTGATGACTATCATATAGACACAGATCTTACCAGCGTGTCCGCAAATATGTACAGCAAGCACTGCAGTAGCGGGATGTCCACTCTGTATGGGAACTCTTGCTACAAAAGCATGATGCATTAGTATGTAGCGCACGCAGCAATGCCAAACTTTAGTGCTTAGCACGTAGCGTCTCTCTAGCGGCTGGAGTCTGCAGCTCGTATTAAAAGGAATGGTTTGCATGTTGTGAAATATCTGCTTGTTTTTTTCAAGCAGATGACACCATGTTTCGATAGTCACCACCACACTGATTCAAGTCTAAATGTATCTTAATATCACTGCTTACTGGCACATAGCAAGATTTCACAATTTTCTCCAGTTCGAAATGACTTAAGTACATGGCACTGGGTTCTATTGCAAATAATAAACGCAAAATTGCATTCTCGATTTTTGTTGCGCTTTCTTTAGGTCATTTTGTGAATTTGGAAGAGAAAGCTGCCAATACACAGACGCCGGCCGAGTTCTTTAGTTTGATCCTTATAATGCTACTTCCCCCTATTTTAAAAACTGGATCTGGCCCTGCTCGCAGTCGCCCCTAATGAAGAGTTCAGTGATGGGTTTCCGACACATCCACACGACAGCTGCATGAGGCACTTGTCCAAGTTTATTGCATTTAAAAATGGCATACCAAAAGCACTTAGTAAAACAAAACCCTTAACACTATCACACGGCACACAGAAACAAAACAGTGATGCAGCAAGAAAATCATCCCTAAGCATCAAGGAACGGTCAAAACAGAATTGGAGTGCTTGAACCTGGCAGTCAGATGCCGTCATGGCACAACTGCTGACTGGGGAGACAGGCAAGCAGCAGAGCATTCAGATTTTATTTTCGAACCCAGAGCGGTGAAAATGTATGCCCTACCTGGGTCGCACTAGTATTTTAAAGCTGGCTATGCCTCACTGATGGCATCGATGTCCGAGCAAGAACACACGGCAGGAAAGCCAACTTTACAGAATGGCTGTCACCAGAAAATGATGATGATAAGCAAAGCTTTCTATGCCCCACTGATGGCGTCGTTTGCCTCACTGCTGCCGTCCATCATTACGCCTACAATACACTGCAGGAAAGCCCCAACTTACAAAATTGGGTTTCCACAAAGATACATCAAGCGCCTCAAGAAGAAAGTACGTCGCATAGTCGGAAGCATTTTGGAGAACCAACGCCTATCCGCTGCACCATTCCAACCACTGTCGAGAAGGAGTTTGGATCTTGGACTTTTGACTCAGGTTGCAATGAGAGGGAATGCTTCATCGTTTTAACCATCTTTTCTTAAGAAAGGGCTCTGATATTTTTTCCCCTCCTCCTCTTAATTTTCTTAAACAAAGGACTTGCAAGGATTGAAATAGAGTCATTCCCTTCATTATACAGCTAGCTGTCAAAGCTGTTCTTGTATGATTAAAAAGTTATAGCAAAAAAGTTGCTGCTGCAGTTTTTCTATTGCATCCATACAGTTTGAATGCTGCAAGCATCCAGCAAAATGAACGTGCCCATTACTATGACCCTACTGAGCTTGAGGTTAAGAGCTTCGCTTTGGCTTTTTTTTTTTTTTAATGAGGCAGAAAACAAACTCAATGCGTGACAAGATTTCAGTGCATGTCAGAGATCCCCAAGTGGACGAAAAATGCACTACGGCTTACTCCATAGCTCAGGTCTAACTTCAGCTTGTGGAATCCCACCTTGCAAAGTGCTAATGATTTTAAGAAAATGCTTAGAGAGCAAATGAAACAATGCTGTGACGAAAAAGATTGGTCCCTTAATAGCTCAAATATGGAGCTAGAGGAATGATTTGGGTTGCTTTAATATGCAAGGAATCACCAGTGGCTGGAAGACTGCATGCACTCTCGGCAAAGCCTACACAGTCTCATTTCGTAGTTTTCTCGGCAGGGATATGACTAAGATAGACAATGCGCAATTTTGGTTTCGTAAAAATGTCCCCTGCATAAGAACTGTCCGGGCATGCCAAAATAGATTGTCACCTGTAGAAGACGTGTTTTGACACTTCGCACTTTCTCACTACTGACAAAAAAGGAGCTCCGCTGCCAACTGGGTCTGGGTGCAGGGAAGTGTACCGATGTTTTCGTACAACACATCGATCCCCCTTCTAAACAAATGGAATGCCAGTTGTAATAAAAAGACTAAAAGATGAAATAAGAATTAACAAAATTAGAACACCTATATATCTGCAGGAGTACAACAGCACCTGGTACAGCTGCTCACATTTAGCATACACCATCCCCTCTTGTGATGCCAAGCTTTAAAAAACTAACTGGCCGACGAAAACGCCTGCAGCATGTGGGAGGCACAAACGTGCAGACCAGACATTGAGACTGCTTTTTCACAACTTGTTTCTTTGGTCCTCGTCAGCCATGGTCATTCTGACCAATTGCAACTGATAATTTAAAGGCTTGTTGATGATTGATTGTATAGGATTCACGCGCCGATGCAACACAGGCGATGAGGCGTGCCGTAGTGGAGGGCTCTGGATTAATTCTTGACCACCTGGGGATCTTTCGCGTGCACTGAAATGTTGTACACATGGGTGTTTTTGCTTTTTTTCCTCCATCAGAAAGCAGCCGCGCAGCCGGGAATCGAACTTGCGTTTCTCGTGCTCAGCACCTCCACCAGAATGTCACCGATAGACGACGGACCTTGGTGGTTTAGGGTTGAAGGGAATTGTCTTTATTGTCACGAACTCGTTGGGTCCTAAGAACAGCGACCCGCAACACTTGGCGAGAGCGAACAACGTCGTTTTTCTCTGGCCGTCAGTCGATGATGACAGTGGGGGATGACCGTTCGCGCGTCAATGAATATAATGATTGCGGCATTCTACCCCCCACGAGCCACCGCGGCGGGTACAATTTAAAGGCCTCAAGAGACCAGTGAAATTGCTTCGGCATTTCAAAAGTTAACACACTCTCGCTTCCGCCATGGCTGTTCTCACTTACGACTAAAAAGCAGCCACTCGAGTATCCAGCAGCACGTGACAACAATATTACCTCTAGATAGCTACGAAACAACAATTTCCGTCTGCTTGTCTGAAATAACGCCCCTCCCCCTAACTCATGTTACATTCCAATGACAGATTTGAAAGCACTTTCAGAACATTTTGCTCCGTTTGGAGCTAACACGTTCCAATGGCAGATCGGGAGCCACCGAATCTTTTTCCAATGGCAGATGGAAAGTGCCACTGCTGCAAGGTCACTTTAAGGAGCATAAGGGAATATAAATGCGAACAGTCTGAATGAAGCAGTGGAGAGCCCCAGCTTCAATGGCGGACTGGCTGGACATGGTGTGTACAGTGAAATCTCGTTAATACGATCAGTGTAATACGTTTTTCAGCCCAATACATTTTTATTTTCATTCCTGACCAACGACCTAACAAATAACGCGTTTTCCGTGCGTTAACATGACCACAGTTCTAGCCAAAAATTGGATAACACGACCGCGAGGAAAATGGATTTTGACCGACATTTCTAGAGATCTCACGTTTATTCTTCGCTATACTAGCTCAAACCGCACTCCAACAAGCCACGATCTGGCACATTGCAGACACACTGACGGCGCGCAGCGCTGATAGGCATTGTTCCTCAACATTGTGGACAATGTCGAGGAAATGCAATGCGTCTCAGTTTAAAGAACAAGTGGAAATTGCACACAAAATCGAAGAGATCCCAACGAGAAAGCACGTGGACTTTGCATGGGAGCTCGGATTACCAGTGTCAACGCTCAACACTATAGTTGGTCAGCAAGAAAAACCTTGAAAGAAGCTGCAAGTTCTCGATCCCGGTGTCAAACAACGTGAGGTGCGAAGCATCAGCAAATGGAAGAAGTCCTGCTTACGTGGTTTAAAGGAAGTTAGAGCGGCAGGAGTGAACGTCTATAGGTCAATCTTACACGAAAAAGTTGACAACATCGCACTCTTCTTAGACATTGAAGACCGGCAGGCATACTGCAGCTAGCTTCAACGGTGTAAAACATGACACGGATGGTTGTACAAAACTGTACGGTGAAGCGAAAAATACCGGCAGCTTCATTTTTCACATTTCAGAGGAATTTACTCCTGGACGTTGGAAGGAAGGAAGAGCAACACAAATTTGCCAGCTGCTTCAATGTTGCTCAAGAAAAAGTGCATTGCTGTTAAAGTATGCATATTTTCCTCTTTTTTTAACCTTTTTGGATAACACAATTTTCGCACAATACATTTTACTTTCAGGATCTCGCGAATAACGCATCAACGAGATTTTATTCGACACACTTCTTTTTTTACGCCTGCCTGCAAAAAGGCAGAAGAAATTTCCATCACTGATGGCATTTGGCGTTGTTCAGAAAAGGAAAGGAGAAAGCGCATTCAGGGAAGCAGACACTTTTGGAAGTGTCCGACATGAAGACTGCCAGGAAATTCCTGTTCCACTCCCCACTACGAGATTAAGCTCCAGCGAGAGTAGGTGCGTTCCAAAGGCCGTTGGAAGACCTGACCTTTGGGGGGCCAGCGTGCTCTGCGGGGAAGCTCGGCAACCATTCTGGATGTGCCATTGAAATTCGACATCACCCTTATCAGTGAGCAGACGAGCCATTGCTCTGTTTCCCCGGCTGGATACAGACAACTTTGGGAAAGTTATTCCTCTGCTCGCCAAGTTTTCCCTCCTGCTGAGGTGTTAGAAAGATGTCTTAGCAAAGCAGCTTTGCCACTCTCTCGTTGCATTTGATCCCTCACCAACGTCTCGTTCGCTTTTCGCTTCAATGTAGGACGGGCTTTCGGTCTTGGGTCAGGGGGCAACGGTGTCCGCTGGGGAAGCTGCTGAGAGAGCTGCGGTGCGACTGGGTGATTGTGCTGGAAGTTGACAGAGCGGACTACCAGGTGGCTGCCTTCTTTGTTGGCTGCGACATAGATGCTGAACTCGCAGTCCTTCTTGAACGTCCTGTACAACGAGTAGGGAAGACGACTAAACTGTAGGTCTCACAGTTGCAAATGCTTTGACACATGGCCAAGGCATGCAATGACAAGCTGCGAAAGTGCGGCACTGGGACAGAAGCGCACCGAGGTCATAACGCAAGAGTTCCTGGCAGTGGAATATACGCCAGTTATTCAGTGGTAGCAAATAATTGAAAGCACCGACACACATGCCTTTCTGAACTAGTTCAGCTCTTCCAGTGTACTGTTCCTCCACACACCAGTGCAGCACTCGTATTTTTATGTCAGCTCTGAAGGTAGAACTCGAACTGAATAGTAATAAATGAGATCGGTGGAGGCCATATCAAAGAGACTGCGCGATAGGAAACAAAGAGGGACTTACGACGACTTCCGCGCTCCAGTGCTGCTGCTGACGAACTTCATGCCACCGTGGATACAGCAAAATCGGACTTGGTAATATTTGAGCGCTGCGGGCATCTTGGACGCAATGTTCCCCGCGCGCTTCTTCGCCGCTTCGATCGTCCTGGCGTCCCTTTTCCACAGCTGAACGGAGTTCGCAGCGCTGAACCTCGTGATCCTCTCCTCGAGTTCGGCAAACGACCCGAACCGTTCGCCAACAGTGAACACCGCCGAGGCACCGTCGTTTCGTTCCGGCAACCGCGCGGACGGAGGCGTTAACTCTGAGCGGCCCGACATCCTCTAGGCACTGCCGGCAGTACGAAAACGGCAAAGAGAAAACGTACAAGTTCGAAGGGTGGTCCGTACTGCAGCGGACGGGGTTACACGCAAGGACTACTTCGAAAACAAACGTGGATTAACACTGCGAGCAAGCAAGGTGAAGTGCCGTGAGAATAGCGAAACTAACGCTATTTTCACGGCAACACGTCACGTGCATTCATTTAGCCAATGAGACGAAAGTGCCGGTACAATGTTGCGGAGTTTCTCCAGGGTGCCGGCAGAACAGATGTGAAAGCAGAATGCACATCAAACATTCATCTGTGTACTAGCTGACATGATTTCGTAAGCTGCCGTAAACCCAATGTCCCGTTCAGGTACTGAGCGCGGTTTGTTAAGCTAGCACACAGAAGTTTAGCTCCACATTTCTTACTTTTAAGTTGTATACTAGGCGTTTTCAAGCACCGGAGATATAAAGCATGATCCAGTGTGAAATCAGTTGTGTCTGTGACGCACAAAATTAACGAACCCGTAAATCAATTAGGGTCTTTCGGAAACCTCAGCTGTGGCAACAGGTTGCACCGGCTGTCCGGTTCAGAATCACGAGCATGTGGGTATATGAGAATAGTTAATAGCCACAGAATTAATACACGCCAAGTAGGCATCTCTCTAAACGTCCTTTCACGCGTGGATACGGATGGAATGACCGCGATAAACTCCGTAACCTTGGCAGCCCGGGCGCAATTTCTCCGTCGGCGATTGGATTGCTACCAAGCGGTGCCTCGAAATGCAACAGTGTTCTGCTTCCGAGCGATCTGTGAAGGCCCGTTACGGTGCGTTTAATCGCTTACCGAACTAGCAGCGGCCGCTGTTCTTGCAGCAGACGAGTGCAGGGCCATCCTTAGCTGGGAACAGTTGTGCTGGTTGCTCAGCGCAAGCTGCCGTAGCTGAGAGACGAGGGAGACTGGAAGTTTCATGGCTCAGGCCGATAACGCCACGTGATAATGCGAGAGGGAGAAGTCCGGCTGTTTTCTCAGCGGAGGAAAAACCGGCAGAAATGTACCCGCAGATTCAGCCGGCGGCGACTCTCAAATGACCGACCTCCTCACTATCTCGATCATCATAGACAGAAACAGAAGTGAGGGCAAGTGCTTGAAGCATCAACTGATGCCATATATCCAGGCAAAACGCAATATTTCTTAATAATTTTTTTTTATTATATAGCGTCTGGTAATCAATTAAAAATCAAATTTGCTTTAGAAAGTAGTTTTATATTATTTTTGTTTTTTACCTCTGGTGTTTTAAGGGTGTAGCTCCGCACTAGCCGTGAGCACCGTGAGTAGCCAGGCCAATAAGAGACATCTTTTTCCTCTAAAGGCGAAGTCGAACGCAAGCGCAGACTTTACATGCGTGTTGCGCTGTAGTAGCCGTGTGTAGTGGAGATTGTCACGGAGCCGCGTCGATTACGAGTATGCGAGCACTGCGGCCAGCGCAGGACCAGCATCATGAGCACCAGGAGGAACACAACGAAGCCCCTTCAGCGAACGGGCCACATCGCCACTTCGTACAAGAACGGCGTGCTCGTCTGGGGAGGCTACCGGGTAGGTTCGGCGGCGGAGGAGAACCATTTGCACGGCAGCGGCCGGTTCGTGTTTTTGTCTCGATATCGGCGTGCTGTATTATTAATAGCCGGCGCACTGCGCGCACGTCCCGCTTTTCCTGGTACTTACCTTGCGCGTGAGTGCGCTTGCAGGGCACAGTAATTGCACCGCTGACAGCGCGCTCGGTCGGATTTCCGTCCTGAGCTTCGGAAGATGATGCACGCCGTTTTGACTGCCTTAACAAATAATTAAAACCGGGTATGGCATGCCTGCGCTTGCCCTGACAGTACAACGCTTGGACAACGTGGATGTGCGTTACGTCACGTTCCGACCTGCATGCTTTTTGTTGTGCCGTCGTTGACAGATGCGTTTTATTTTGCGATCCCAGGAGACGGAGCGATCTACTAGGTATCTGCCGGCAACGAACTCTGGTTTTACGACACCTTTCTTGACAAATGGTAAGAGTTTGACGTACTTCATCCGCTTCGAATTGCGTTAATCTTGCGACATCGATGGCAACATTGAAAAAACAAACAAAATGGGCTCTCTCTCGAAGTGGTTCGGAAATGCTATTCTATTCTTGGCGTCGGCTCATGAAACAAATACCTCTTGCGGAGTGGGTTGCACCATGTGCTGCACTTGGCGTGGTGCCAAGATCAGTTGTCGTAAGGGTATACCGTTCTCGGTTTTGCCACAGACATTATACGTACCGAAGATTCTTAACTTCATGAAGCACAAGAGAACCTACAAAAGAAAAAAAATTGGCCGCGTATCTGCTCCTTTCGTTGCAAATGACGTCAAAAGACGATAGTCTTTATCGGCTTTTGCGAAGTAAATGCCTCTCTTCGCTTTACCGCTCACCTCTCATGTTGTTCCTCTTGCGTCGCACTCCTCCCAAGGTAAAGACGCCAAATGTTTGCTTAAATCGTTTTAAATTTTGCGCGTTCCACTGCTCCATACCGGGTGTCTCGATGCGAACGCTGCCGTACGGCGAAGACGCGCGTTAATCGAGGCACCCTACTTCAACGTTTATAGAACCGCGTTTCCCTACTCCACGTGCGTTGCAAGCAGAACGTGGAAACTATCTAGTGGAACCTTGCGTAACTGTTGCCGGTTGATTTCTTAAAATGGCGCCAGAAGCTATAGTGGCGCGGCCGACAGCAGGCGACGGCGGAGTGAATTCTTTTTCTGCAGTTGATGAAGTATTTAATTTCGCAAAAGTCAAGCATGTTTGAATTTTTATAAAGGAACACTGCAAATATCACTTCTGTATTGATTTGTTGTCTCATATTTGCGTAATGTCTTGTTCTTCTTCAGCAATGTTGACAAGTATAAACATTACACCGGACCAAGACGGGTAGATTTAGCTGTGACTATATAAGACTATTGCGCAGGCATTCTTTTGCTTTGGCCGGGTGGCTGAATCGAGTCACAGACAGACATACAGACAGACCAAAATTTCTGGGTTTAAGTAGTCCAAGAAAGACTATCGTCTTTAAAAAACATCAAAGCTTCTGTCTGTACTTCCGAAAGTGCTGCATGTGCTAGCGTTAGCGTTATCACATGAAGGATGGCGTATGCCAGTCATAACGTCACCTGAAGGATTTTAGTGCGTTGTAGCCAAGTTCCTTTTCCACAGAAATTTGGTGGTTTGTGGCCAGTTAAATTGAGGACAGATTGTTTCAGCCCAGCACAGACCTAAATGTGCTATAGTGATGAGTCAGCAATTTCTGCAGTCAAGTGATCTTTATGTGTCATTTCTTTGTTGCCTTGATTTCTGCTGTATTTATATGCCAGACGTCACAGCAATAAACTTCAGTTGTTAGTCAGCGCCTGTGTGTCGTGCCCTCCCTATCGTCCTCATTTCTTGTTTGCGCTGTGAATTCAAGATTAGGGAATTGGCAGCTGTGATCATCACTGGCCAATAGTGGCCAAAAGTCTACGGCACAGAACAAGGATGATAAGGAACAATGGAACAACACGTGCTGTCTTGTTCTATTCTTCTTTTTCGTCCGGGTTGTTCTGCGCTGTAAGCTTCTGGCATGTATAACCAACAAGCCCAGCTGGTTCTTAGTGCCTTTTAGTGGGTGTGTGACTAATCCAAAGACCATTCGGTACTTTGGTACTGAGTAGATACAGATCTGCATTCTGGTAGCTGCATGGAACTTGGGCATGACACATGCAATGTGCCAGTCATGTATTGCACGGGGAAGCCACAGTGCTTTCGCATTCGAAGCACGTGAGCAGGCTTAAGTGTGCCTCGAAAGTTTGTTCTATGTTGCATTGGTGGACAGTAATGGTAGTCACTTTCCTGTCACCAAGTGTCTTGGTTCTGTTCCTGTTTCTGCCACTGCCGGGTATTTATTGATGCTTGGTTTTTCGCCTCGTGCAGCATATTATGCATTTTCAATGCAAAATGTGAGGAGCGCATGAAAAGTACATGGGGCAATAGAAAATGTATTTTTGAAATGCTTTTGAAGGTACGCTTTTTTATCTGCAGAAGCTCAAATAATTGTGCATCCATTTCGTAGTCCTACGCCTTTCACTTTGGCTCACATTTTGTTGCTTCTACAGAGCTTGCTGATATAGAGGAAGAGTTTGGCACGATTCTGATGAATTGGCATCCAGAACTTTGTTTTGTGACAGTACCTCCAGCGACGAAATAAGCCGAGCCACGTAAGCTGCAGTTAAAATGCAACAGGCAGTTTCTTGCGTTGCATTTTTGGTGTCGAGACATAGCAGCGCGCGTTGTTCTATGCGTACTGCCGTGCCGGGTTTCTTGCTTGCAGTGCAGAGGCTGACTTCGTGCAGTGTTTGGCGCTAGGGCTTTCTTTCTTTATTCCCCATGTCACGCACACAGTTAGCGGGGCATGAACAGGTGTAACGTTTGCTGCTTACCTAGCCTTGATTAGACAGGTTACATATTTCTGCGCAGTTAGTTTTGTTTATAAGAGCATTGCAGTTATAATGCTGGCTAGATGCAGGCATATTGCTATGGAAAATCACACTTGTTGTTGCTGTCGTTGTGCGCTTTAAACAGGATGTTTTTTAGTAACAGAACACAGGCACCATTCACCCTTTCTGTACCGTAAAAAAAAAAAAAGAAAAGTGCCTAATTTACCGAAAAATGTTTTTTGCTCAATTTGTAGAGCTTTTTTTTTTGCTGAATAAAACGGCACCATTATTTTATGAAAATAACGTTCCTTTATTTCTCTGTGTCAAAATGATTGATCGAAGATGGCTTCACCGCATGGCTGCAGTGTCTTGCAAAAAAGCGCCATAAGGGCTCCGATATAACGATAGCGAGTATGGTCGTCATGACCAATGATGACTATACCTCGTCAATGAGCGAAAGGGTTACACAAAGTTTTTTCTAGGGGTGAAGCACCTTAGGGGCTGTTGGCGTCTTCTGTCGTCAAGCGACAGGAGACTCCCACATCACCTGTCGTCAAGAGTTCAAAAGATGGTCAAAGAACCAGTGTATAATCGATAAAACTGGTTCAAAACAAACGTGATAAACATGACTAACATGATAAATAAACTAACAAGATAAAACAAGCACTAAAACAAGTGCTGAAGCGCTTGTTTTAGCATGGGCGAGTATAGTTCATCTTCGGTGGGAGCGGTACAACCCGTGTGGCCGAGCTCACCTAGTCTACGGTAAGCAAAAAGTTAAATCGCTCAACAACAAATACAAAACAAACCTCAAAAGGATAGCCTGAGAGGCACCGAGAAACATGTGTGAATAAAGAGGGCAATTCCTAGTGCCAAATGCTGCATTTTGGTCAGCCTTTCCACGGCAAGCGAGTAAAGTCGCGTAGCGAGCATGAAAAGATGTGCGCAATGTTGTCTCGACGCCAGAAGTGCGATGCAAGGTGGCGTTGCAATGCGTTTTGGCAGCCGCTCACGTGTCGAGACTTATTTTGTAGCCGGTTGTGCGTTGAACTTTCACTCCATAAATTAGGATCGCTAGGCACTGCATGCGAGCTTTCAGTAGACAGCAGTGATATTTCTCTGTTTCAAAATAAGGTAAAGTGCAGTTGCCAGTCTTACTGTTGAGCAAAATGTGTCGTAAACGGGAACTTAGCGCAAAATGGGAATGCAAGTGAGGGAATGGTTTACTTTAAAAAATATCTGAACTGCTTAAAGCAATTGTTTTTTAACAACCTGGACATCCCTTGTCGCATATTGGACTTTGTTGGTAAGTTTATAGATTGTTGCCCTCCCATAGCCATGTTCATTGGAATGCAAGGATGCAGCTAGTGGCTCAGCAGATATTGCTTATCTGGGAAGACGTCCCGTAGGCCTGTGAGTGAGAACAAGACAGGAGGGGAAACTTCGCTTCCTGTGGTGGCCAGGTAACGTCACAAGCGCTTCACTTAGGTTAAGGGGGACGTGGGTCTTAGAACTGTTTCTTTTAATTTTGAAGTAAACTCTGTGAAACTTGTTTGTCTTGCTGATTTTTTTTTTCCCAGTGATTTCAAATATGCCATTATTTTTTGAGTCAGCCAATCAGTTCTCAAGATAACTAGAGATAATTGGCCATTTTTGGAGAAACAATCAACGAAACAGCGCTAGTCATTGTAATGGTGCAAGGGGTAATTTTCAAAGGGAATCGGGATGATGTGTACACATGAAGGGCCACTGTGTCATGACACGTCGACGCCAGCCCAATGAGGACTCAAAGTCGTTGGACTAATTAGAGGTTTGTTGTGCAAGACTTTGTCAAGACAATACCTAGGACTTGAGCATTTATTAGTAACGTTCAGTTAGGGATTTAATTATTGTTTGGTTCTGTGTTGTCTGTTTGTAAGTGTGGTTTGAATTGAGGGTTTTCTTCTTGTAAAATAAATGTTTGTTTTGTTCAACCTACTACTGGCTCTCCCTGGTACATCTCTCTGAGCCAGTTGAGACACCCACGTGACAGTCGCAAAGCTGTAATCTTCTTATTTTCCAATACTGTGAACACTGGTGAATACACCATAGGAAGCAGCTCTTTAATGCACCGCATGGAACTATTTTTACAGCTCATTAAACTTTGCTGTTTGAATTGGGTGTTCAAAATGCTTTCTTGCCACCGGGGCAAAGTTTAATGAGCTGTACAGCGAGTTCCAAGTGGTGCATCAAAAAGCCACTTCCTATGGTGTATTCACCAGTGTTCACAGTATTGGAAAATACGAAGATTGCAGTCTTACAACTGTCGCTGTTTTGTCTAGTGTTCCTCTAAAAATGGGTAATTGTCTCTAATCACCTTGGGGATTAATTGACTTACTTAAAAATAATGGCATGTTTGAAATCAGGAAAAAAAAGCAGCAAGACTGACGAATTCTAACAGAGTTTGCTTAGAAATTAAAGAAATTGTTTTAAGACCCGCATCCCCTTTTAAAGGAGCCATGAAGAGAAAATGCAAGTTGGTTTTATTCGAAAGATTTCGTGTTTTATAGTGCCCCCAGCGCTTGTCCGGATACAAACGGTGCTTTATTCACTGAGAAATTAAACAATTTAGGTTAAAATTTTGATTTTCCCGCTCAATCGTGCGTTTTCGTGGTCCCAAATGACATCACAGGAACCGACCGCTCTGCAGCCTAGAGTACCTTCATTCACGCATCCGCCGTACAGGGTAGAGACACGTATACGCTGGCGCCGCCATTTTCGGTTGCTCGCTCGCCGCCGAAGCAAGTCATTGTGTCAAAACCGTGCTAAAATTATCGCCGCAACGCGGTTTACTGAAGAAGTTTGAATCATATTGTCTGTTTCGCGTTGCTAGGTCTCGTGGGAAACGAAAAGAATAACGCGTTGAGCCCGTTGGCCCAATTGCGGCGGCACGGGACCGTTCAAAGGTTGTCTCCACCCTGTACAGCGGTATTGGTTTGTTCCCGCGTTTCTTTACATTCCGTAACCTAGATGGCGCCACCATACCGTGGCAAGCGTTTGGTTTGTTTTGCCCGCATTTAAACCTGGCTTGTTTTTGTTCTGGGAGAAAATATTCGTTCCCTGAAACAGTGTTTGCTCGACAAATGGGGTCACGTAAGACACCGTTGCTTGCGTCAATCGGCCAGTGTCGTCTGAGACAACCCCAAGCCCCGTAGTGCTGTGCAGCTAAACCAAGCATGCTGTGCGCAGTACGAACAGCAGAACGCATCAGTACTTCTATGTTTACATGTGCTTTCGTAACTTCCACTGTTTGTCCCATCATTCTTATTGCTTTGTAAAGAATGTGCCCTAAATTTAAGCGCAAATCGCTCGTTCGTCTAGTTTGTAAGCTCTACCTAATTTGCGTCTGCTTCTGCCAGCCTCCGCCAATCGCAGAGCTTAGCTCATGTGACATCATAGGTTCTGTTGCGGGAAATGAGCTGGTGGGTCGCATGACCATTCCCGTTTTTCCTAATTATGTAGCTTATTTGAGCGAAGTTTACGTTAAAAGTGGTGTCAGTATGATTCTAATGAGACAATCTTTTGAATGAACCAAACTTGTGTTTTCTCTTCATGGCTCCTTTTAGCTAGCAGCATCTGTTGCAAAAAAGAGACTGCACGGCCGCTGCGATTGGCATTTCGCTGCACAGCCATGAAATGAACTGCGGTTGCTATCATTTCGTCCATCAGGTACCGCTACCCTCTCCTTTGCTGTCACAGTTGCAAAGCTTTATAGGCTGTATTCAATAGCGAGGCGCGCATGCAGGCAACCATGTGAATGCGCCGTCACTGGTTACGTTGGCTCCGCGGGATGGCGGTACTTGTCCGTGCTAAGCGCATGATATGGGTTGGACATTCCAAGCTCTAGCCTGCCGAGTGCAAAGTAATGCCTCGACTCCAATGTGAGTGCGATTAGCAGCAACTCTGTTGGCGTCTTCTGTCGTCAAGCGACAGGAGACTCCCACATCACCTGTCGTCAAGAGTTCAAAAGATGGTCAAAGAACCAGTGTATAATCGATAAAACTGGTTCAAAACAAACGTGATAAACATGACTAACATGATAAATAAACTAACAAGATAAAACAAGCACTAAAACAAGTGCTGAAGCGCTTGTTTTAGCATGGGCGAGTATAGTTCATCTTCGGTGGGGGCGGTACAACCCGTGTGGCCGAGCTCAGCTAGTCTGCGGTAGGCAAAAAGTTAAAGCGCTCAACAGCAAATACAAAACGAACCTAAAAAGTATAGCCTGAGAGGCACCGAGAAAACGTGTGTGAATAAAGAGAGCAATTCCTAGTGCCAAATGCTGCATTTTAGTCAGCCTTTCCGTGGCAAGCGAGTAAAGTCGCGTTAGCTAGCATGAAAAGATGTGCACAATGTTGTCTCGACGCCAGAAGTGCGATGCAAGGTGGCGTTGCAATGCGCTTTGGCAGCTGCTCACGTGTTGCGACTTGTTTTGTTGCCGGTGTACGTGGCACTTTCACTTCATAAATTATAAATTAGGCACTGCATGTGAGCTTCCTGTGGACAGCAGTGATATTTCCAAGTTTCAAAATAAGGCAAAGTGCAGTTGCCAGTCTTACTGTTTAACAAGACGTGTTGTAAACGGGAACTTTGCGCAAAATCTGAATGCAAGTGAGTGAATCGTTTACTTGAAAAAATATCTGAACTACTTAAAGGAATTGTTTTTTAACAACTCGGACATCCCCTGTCGCAAATTGGCCTTTGTTGGTAAGTTTATAGATTGTTGCCCTGCCATAGCCATGTCCATTGGAATACAAGGATGCAGCTAGTGGCTCAGCAGATATTGCTTATCTGGGGGGACGTCCCGTAGGCCTGCGGCACGGAGTGAGAACAAGACAGGAGGGGAAACTTCGCTTCCTGTGGCAACCAGATAACGTCACAAGCGCATCACCTAGGTTAAGTGGTGACGTGGGTCTTAGAACTGTTTCTTCTCATTTTGAAGTAAACTCTGTGAAACTTGTCTGTCTTGCTGCTTTTTTTTTTTCCCCGGTGATTTCAAATATGCCATTATTTATTGAGTCAGCCAATCAGTTCCCAAGATAACTAGAGATAATTGGCCATTTTTGGAGAAACAATCAACGAAACAGCGGTAGTCATGTAATGGTGCAAGGGGTAATTTTCAAAGGGAAGTGGGATGATGTGTACAGATGAAGGGCCACTGTGTCATGCCACATCGACGCCAGTCCAATGAGGACTCGAGTCGGACATAATTAGAGGTTTGTTGTGCAAGACTTTGTAAAGTCAGTACCTAGGACTTGAGTATTTATTAGTAATGTTCAGTTAGGAATTTACTTATTGTTTGGTTTTGTGTCAGTACCTAGGACTTGAGTATTTGTTAGTAATGTTCAGTTATGGATTTAATTATTGTTTGGTTTCTATGTTGTTCTGTTTGTAAGTGTGGTTTGCGTTGGGGGTGAACATTGATGAATGCAGTATGGGAAGCAGCTTTTTGGTGCACAGCATGTAACTCTCTCATTAAACTTTGCTGTTTTAATTGGGCGTTCAAAATGGTTTCTAGCCAGTGGTGCCAAGTTTAATGAGCTGTACAGTGAGTTCCAAGTGGTGCATCAAAAAGCCGCTTCCTATGGTGCATTCACCAGTGTTCACAGTACTGGAAAATATGAAGGTTACAGTCTCACGACTGTCACTGTTTTCTCTATTGTTCTTCTAAAAATGGGTAATTGTCTCTAATTATCCTGTGAATCAATTGACTTACTTAAAAATAATGGCGTGTTTGAAATCAGATGGAAAAGAAGCAGCAAGACTAACAAATTTTAATAGTTTGCTTAAAAATTAAATCGTTTTAAGACCTGTGTCCCCCCTTAAGCTAGCAGCATCTGTCGCAAAAAAGAGACTGCATGGCCGCCGCGATTGGCATTCCGCCGCACAGCCACGAAATGAACTGTCATTTCGTCAACCAGGTGCCGCTACCCTCTCCTTTGCTGTCACAGCTACAAAGCTTTATAGTTTCCATTGACATGGTCTGGTTGCTTGCCTGCGCCCACCGCTGTGGGCCATTTCGCCTCCTATGTGAATGTTCTTGCTGCATGACCTGTGGTGATTGTGGCTGCATCGAGCACACCCCCGCGAAGGGAGAGTGATTTGTGCTGTGTCCCCACCCGTGTGCAGGAGCCTGCGGTACACGACTGGGGGCGTGCCACCAGGTACGTCGGGCGCGTTGGCGCAGATTGTGGGGGAGACGCTGTACCTCTTCGGGGGCTTCCACATGGACCGCAACACCAACGACCTCTACCGGCTGGACCTGACCTCCCTGTGGTGGGAGCTGGTGGAGACCGAGGGGCACCGGCCCACCCCGTGCGACAAAACTGCCGGGTGGACGCACCGCGACTGGTGGGCCGGTTTTTTTTCTTTCTTTTTTTGCACTCACTGGGTTCTGTGCAGAGCTCTTCAGTACACACCAGTTGCCAAACTCCACTTCAGAATCTGGGCCCTGTGAACACCGCTGCTTCATTGAAGCTGGGGGGCAAGTGTATTGGCGCAGCACCTGAACTTTGCTAAACATTTGCTTCATAACACCATTGTGCCAGACGGGCAAAAAAAAAAAAAAATACTGGTTCGGTTATGGTTCAGGATTGGATAAATTCATTTTATCCCAGTTCCGTTCCAGTTTGTGTAAATCGCGTATCGAACCGGCTCGCAAACCAGTTTTAGAGCCTTGAACCGGGTTGATTGGTTGAATTATTGGTAAAGTGGGAAAGGCATGTTTTGTAGTTTGAAGGGACGGCAAAAAGCAAAATAAGGACAAAAATTCAAAATGGTGCTTTTTCGTAATAACAGCAGTGTTAACATGCTGTTCAGATGGCAGCTACCAGGCGTTTTTTGAAGGTGAAGTACTAAATAGGCTTCACTTGAGACCCCCATGTGTCGATTTCGGCGCTTGCTAAAGATCCCCAGGTGGTCAAAATTAATCCGGAGCCCTCCAAGACGGCGCGCCTCATCGCTTGCGTTGTGTCAGCGTTTTAAACCCTATCGATATCACCAGGTGGTTGGAATGCATCCGCAGCCCTCCACCATGGCTCTCTTGCTAGCCTGTGTCTGGCTTTTGTTTGTAAAACCCCAGAGTGCATAAGTGCTAATGACTTTTGAAAACTGGTTATCGTACAAGTGAAGCAAAAATTGAGGCTGCGTAATGTGGTAGATGCGTGATGGTGCGGGATGCTTCTGATTTGTAAGAAACCCATAGCGGCTGAAGATTATACTTGCAGAGCGAAACCTGGCCAACACTAAGTAAGCTGTTTTATATTTAGTTACACTAAAAAAGCCTCTACAGTCCCGTTTTGTATCTGCTCTACAGGGAGACATTGTTGTGTGCCATGGTAAGGATGAAGAACAAGCTATTCTGCCTTCCCAAAAATGCATCCTGCATTAAAAAAATGTCCTTGCACATTGTAGAGCAATGGTCACCACTTGGTCAGGACATATCCTGACCAAGTTCTCATGAAGCGGTTGTGACTCCACTAGTGGTTTGAAAGTACTCTGATGACAAGCGGTGTTGTTGCAACCTTTTACGGGGGGGAGGGAACCACACTGGTGGCAAGGAACTTCATGCGATACCACTGTAGGAAAATTAACTCTGCCTCCTTGCGAATAGGTTGGTTGATCAGAACCTACCCAAGTGCTGAGAGTTGTTAGTGGTACCCGAGACAGGGTTTTGCTCTGCTTTTGTTGTGGCCAGCCGAATTGCTGTACTGCAAGTTAGTCTTGGATGTTTGACGAAACAACTGCCGATGCTACTTTCAAAATTGCAGTGATGATGGTTGTCTGTTTTAATGATGCAAGGCCAACAAAGGGCGAAAAGGGCCTCAAAAAATATTTAACTCGGAAGTGAAAAATTTCTGCTCATCACCCTGACCTGCAGTGAACCGCGACCAGTGAGTAGTACATATACCGTGCATTCCGGTGGTGGTGACCTCTTTTCCTTCCCTGCAGCCTGTACGTGTTTGGTGGGTTTGGCGTAACCCCACGGCAAGGTGTACCGCGGCCACCCGACTTTGCCTACGTCCATGACCTGCAAGCACCCTGGGTGAGTGCACTCTCTCTGTGGGTGAACAGAAGAGGTGGTTCCCCCGCAATGGCTCTATTCAGCCTGCGTGTTGCCCTTGCCCCCCCCCCCCCCCCCCCCCCCTTCCCCCCAAACTGACTAGAAAGCAAGAGCGGCGTTAAATGCGATAGCATTAGTTGGTCCCACCTTTTTGGTGCCTATCCGTCTGCTAGCTTGGTAGTTTGTGTGTGGAGGTGGTGCGGAGAAGCTGGAATTCTCCTAAGCTGTGTTTCCTCTGTCTCTCCGCATCAATAAGCACGCACGCACTGTTGCATTCGAAGTCGGGTCCCAGGAACCTGAGCCCAGTGAGATACTGCTGCGCCAACTTGACACCTTGCCAAAAGGAAAACAAGCCAAGTGCATGTCAGGTGATGAATATTTAATGGTGCTGGTTTCGAAGGTGGATTAATACCCCTGTCACACGGCAGATCTAATGACATTTACAGCAAATGTCATTCGATGTCATTAATTCGGCGCTACACGAGAATACCGAATGACATTCACGGCGAATGACATTTACCTGAGGTCCCGGACCTGAGGTCCCGGACCTCAGTTACACCTCAGGTGGTGGCCGAATGAGTAGCCTCGACAGCAGTAGCGCGTCCCTAGACAGGAAAATTCAGTAACAAACCAAAGAATACTGTTTCTAAAAACTGTCAGTAAACTTATACGTTCTTTTTTGTATTGTTGTTCTAATAAAGAAAGACCATCAAGTACTAACAAAAAAGAAAATCTCGTCCCCAGTGCGCGCGCTACCCTAATCCGGATTTTTTGCGGACTTGTCTCAGCTTGTGATGTCTACTGATGTCACCTAGATCGGTGGTTTTCTTGTTTTTATTTTAAAAAATATTCCTTTGTTACGTTTTTTGTTAAAATATTACGTGTGAAAACATTCTATATGCGCGTGAAAATGTAATTTTGCGGTTTTGCGAGCTCGCTAATCGTCACCGCTATCACAATCAAATGACATTTGTTCCGCCGTGTAGACCCACACGGCCGAACCGAATGTCATTTACAGCTAATGTCATTCAGTTTGAATGACATTAGGTTTGCCGTGTGACAGGGGTATAAGATGGATTAGTGATTGGTTAGAGATTAATAGTAGTGGTTAGTGAGGTGGATTAAAGTAGGCCACGGTGTAAGATATACTTTTAGGTGTGGACACAGCAGCCCGAAAATATGTCAAATAGAGTTGGTGGCGCCGTGGCGCCGCGCGTGGACCTTTGATTGAAAGGACATCTGGTGGCAGAACTCTTAACTAAGCTTCGAAGCGACCGAGGCTTCAAGTGACTTGAACAACGACTGTCCGAAGCCAGGTGGTTCACAGGCACGAGCGGCATGGGTGTAAAACAAAATTGTTTGAGCTCACCGTGTTAGCTCACACAACGCGATCTTAACGCGTAATTTATTACATTGTTTAAACTGCTGCGATATTTCGGGCGTCCTAAGTTTATTAAGACGCGCGCGCAGCTCCTCAGAACATTGGACACCGGCCGTGAGTTTGACAACATCGATTCATCTCCGCTGCTTCGTGCATGGACTTACCCCAGTTGTGCAACGGCATTTAAGAAGAAGAAACATCAGCGTACTCGCCGCCAGTTTAATCCATTTCACAAACTGCCTACTTTCCTTGTATGTCGGGGAGTTGTTGCGGCAGCGGACGCTTTCTTTTGCCGCTGCTTGTACGGAGTAGCTTGGGGGGCTGTAGCCAGCGGTAAAGTCGACGGCACTGCATCGTTTGCGAGCTCGCACCTCTTCAACATTCAGTAGTACATCCCCTCAAAGCACCAAAAAGAACCCTTTCGCGCAACCGCACTCTCAGAAAAATGCTGACCGCAAGTAGCATCATTTTCTGCTTGGGATGGCTGCAGAGCACGCATTCATTCATTTAGGATCACAGGTAACGTTAATTACTGTCACGTTTTCTTGCCATCCGTTGCAGTACGTACTCAATAAAACATTTGTACCCCATTTTTCTTTGGGCAAGCATATAAAGCGCAGCATAAAATCTCATTTCTGTGAGCGCTCAACGGCTACCGCGGCACACATTCCTTTCGGTTTAGTGTTTTATACCTTCTTTTGATTGTTACCGACTCAAAACCCTTGCTTAGAACACGTTGAAACACTGGGGCGAGCGCTAAGGCTTCCGCACAGCTTTCTTCAAATTATCGTCTGCACCCCCGGCCGGCGGAACCAGCCAAGCTGCGGCGAGCAGAAATCGAGCAGACGACCGGTTACGGAAGCTGCCGAGAAGGCCCGACAAGGAGCCGAAGGGATCCGAACACCTCCGAGTGGGCGGCGCTCGGGCAGCTTCTTTTCTCTGCCGCTGGCGGGCGCTGCAATCAACGGTCTCAGCGGCGCCAGTTTGGCGACTTTATCAAAACGAAGAGCACACGTTCGTTTTGTAAGCTGTGTCCTCACCTAATAATATATCTTACACCGTGAAGTAGGCTAAGAAGGAATAAAGATGGTGGAATAGCGTGCCTGTTGCGTCAACAACTTGCGGAGGGTGTTATTTAAAGGGTACCCGTTGCAACAGTGTGCCAGGCTTTCAAAAGCCTTGAAAGCCTGCGAGCAGGCTGAAGTGTTTGGAGAAAATTTGTTTCACTTGTCTTAACCTCTTATTAAACGAAACAACATAACAGAACTCTTGAGCTAGTTGGTTCCTTGTTTCGCTGGAAATAAGGAAATGGTTCTAAATAGATGTAGATGAAGTGACGTGAATAAACAGTTGGAAGTTTGCACTTGTATATATCTGTCGTGTCTCCTTTGTCCACGTCCGTTTGTCACCCTTTTCTTATTTCTTAAACAAAATCTCATCTTTGTCACGACTCATTAGGGTAGCCTTTAGCTGGGTGGGCTGACTCGCTGTGTTTGGCGGTGTTTGTTTTGGGCAGGCAAGATGGAACGTCACAGCTTCCCACTGTGTACGGCTTCATTTCTTTATTTAACCACGTGCCTGTGTACTATACTGCATCCATCATTGTGCACAACCACACAGATGACTGCGGGCTGTGCAAATGTCTGACAGCATTTTTCTCTGTGTTGCTTTTGGCAGAAAATGATCAACTAGTTCTCTCAGTTTTCTCTCGTGGGCTTGTAGGTGCGCTATAGGAAATACACTAGGTGGTGCCATCTCTTTAAGTGTCAACCTGCAGGATGTGTGGTAATTTGATAATGACACTGCAATCTCACTGCTGGGCTATTCCACAAGAGATGTGTGTACCCTTGCTTTTTTTTTTCGTTATCTTTTACAAATTACCTGCATGCCTGCTAACGAGAACAGCAATGTAGCACCTGGACCGGTTAAAATTTGTTTTTGTTCGGTGCAGGATGCAAAGTGTGCTTTACACTTATTACTGCTCTGCCTCAGAACTAGTGCAGGTTTCTTGTTTTTCAAACAAATTTTACATGGAACTCTTCCACTTTGCTGTGCACAAAGCCGCAGAGGTAGAGAAACAAAACTGGGGCTGCCGGAAACAGCTTGCCACTCGTGGCACATTCACTGCATTCATTTTATCGCAAGTACGGGCGTCAGGGGAAAACAGGGTTCCTTTTTGGGTCATTAGCTCGTGTGCGCAAACTCGCAGGCAAAACTGTAGAGAACAAAAACAAAATGCTGGTGTACACTCGCACTCTGATAGCCCTGGTGAGCTTGTTGTAACGCTTTGGCTTGCCTGCTTCGATGCAGCGGGGGTGGACCAATCAGCTGGTGGCCTTCGACATCCACACCAACACCTGGAGCTGGCCACACTACAAGGTGGGTGGGCAACGCTGGGCAGGGATGGAGAACAAAGCCCTGAGGGCTACCCTTTATTAAGGGGCCATGAAATCAAAATATCACTTTGCTTGATTTGAAAAAACTGGCCCTTGGTAACTCGCTCAACTCCATTCCAGTCACGAAAGAGTTTTTTTTAAACCTGACCAATGCCAGAAGTATCGGAAAGCTTTCAGATTTCAGGCTACAGTGACGTAATAAGGGCAGGAATGATGTAAAATGGGCCAGCATCAATAACGTATGGTTCATACCACAAGCTAGGTGAAGCACTGTGGAGGCTACATTGTCAACTGTCCACCCTCTCAAGGCGCCAAACTCACCGCGAAGGAAGCGACAAAAGGCGCCGGGGCCTTGCGGTTCCACTTGCTGAGAGGGGAGAAGGGAAGGTCCTTTCAGGACCCCCTTCACGGCGAGTTAGGCGCCCTCAGTGGGCGCACTGTTGACAACAATGTAACCTCCACAGTGCTGCAGCTAGCTTGTGGTATGAACTATAGTTATGATTGTTTTAACCGCATCTTAGCATTCAAGTGACGAGATTGAACGGACCTCGAGGCCTTACTACAATCACCCACTCATGTTTCGTGGCGGTGGCTTGGGTTGGTAGCTGCCAATCGCACAATCAGGCACAATTGGTGCCACTGTTGTTGAACTCCATTTGGGTGATTTATCACATGACTCTTAAAATTTTACCTCGCAATCTCCAAAAAAATTTTTCTGTACAGTGTTGCCATGATTTAAAACGCAACAAAAAAACACGGACAAGTCATGGCAACCATTCACCAACTAGCCCAGTAACGAGTTCTTCTGTGCTGCACAGTGTGTTTCTTCTACTCTTCACAACAATTTTTTGTAACAGTACTGAAGAACCTGATTTAGCCGATCCAATCCAATATGCGGTGTTCCCTGCAGCCTGTCCACACTCCTCACTTGCGAGCTTGTTGCTGTCATCCATACATATATGGGCGTGTTGTGTTTCTGAGCCCACAGTTGGATAAGCCGATCCAGCCACAAGTAGATTAGCACATGCATCAGCGACGGAGTGCACACGAAGCGTTTTTGCGGCAGCCCGCTTGCCGGCAATGGGAACACATTGTTGCCCTGGGCTGCCATCTTGCCTACCTGACAACAGAAAGGATGGAAACAGCCGGAACGGAGACCGGCAGGCTCCATTGGTGTCTACCTTAATGTCTTGATGTTCATTGGTGTCTTGAGTTTCCAACGGTGCTTCTCGCGCTGCCGTCTATCACTGCCTACCGGCCATTAAGGGCAACTGCTGTTTTATTTAACGTCCGCTGAAGTTCCCGTGCTACACGGTTGTTTCAGAGGCCTTCCGAAGGCCTTCGAACCAATTGCCTATCGAGTGTGTCATTGTTAATGCGTATTGAAAACTTGTGAGCATTCAACTGTCAATCGAAAGTTGCTGTCTAGCACAGGTAATGCAGGGGTAAAAGTCGCCCAATCTACCCACAGGTCAACTCTAGCAAAGCTGGTTGCTGCATAGTGAAACGAGTCTCAGCTCAGGGTTATGCGCAGGCTACACGAGCATTTGAGTTGACTGGCCTTTGAAATTTCAAACGCCCGTCAAAGTGGAAGGTGTTTGGCTGATCTACACCAAAATTCTCAAAGGCAGTTGAATGCATGGAGTTGAAAGTCTTGCGTTCACCCGCCATGTTTCAGTGCAGCCACTGCTGCGATGCGATGCGATGAGGCTTTGAAGAGGGGGGGGGGGGGGGGGGGCAATCCACTGCTGCCCAGTTTCAGTTTTGTAGTTTGGAAAAAAAAATGCAGTTCCAAAGTTACAGCGGGCCAAAATCACCTTCATAAAATTGATTACAATCGACGTGCATGCACAAAATAGAATGGGCAATCTGTCTTTTGGTTTCTTTTTTTGTCTTGGACTGCCGGTGTCAATAGTACAAAGTTGCCTTTTAATTGTAGATTGAGCAATATAGACCGCACAAAAAGTGGGAAAATGGGAACCATGTTTTACTCGTAAATATAATTTGTGATAGCGGCATGCAGTAACTGCATCCTAGAGTATGAATGTTTGCGTTTCGAAGGCCTTTGAGAACCTCAAAGGTTGTTGGTGGTGCTCCTTTGAGTCAACTGGCATTTCAAGCAAATGCATTTGAAAAAATGGCAGCCTCTCCACTCCGTAGATGATGGCGAGGGTGTGGAGTACGGGGACTCGAAATGACATCTGATTTGCGCCCCGACCATCATTCGATTTGAGCTATGAGTTGCACCTTGATTATTCCCTAAATGAAACTGCAACTCATGGCTCAAATCAAATTTGGCTCAATTTTCGCTTGATGGTGGTGTGCGCACGCATGGATGCGGATGGCCTAAGGTGCTCCACACCGTTACGAACGAGGGAGTAAGCCGTTTGACTCTTGGGTACTAACTCACGGTCCTAGCCCAATGGGTAAGACGACTGACGCTAACTCTGTCTGGTCTACCAGACACAGGCTCGAATTCTGCTGGTGTCTGTATGATTTTTTGCGAATGTAAATGCTATGTGCGCGGACGTGGATGGACATTGTGCGGTCCTAAGGTACTCCGCACCTAAAACGTTCTGTAGCAGTTCCAAGGTGGCGTTTGAGTCGAATGACATTCAGTTCAAAGGCTTTAGAAGGGCCCCTTAAAGGCCAGGGGTATTGTCAGAAGTGTGAGGAGAGGGTGCTGTTCCAGGGCCACGCACCCGTGGCGCGAGCAGCGCATGCGGCTGCCCAGGTGGGCGACCAGGTGTTCATCTTTGGGGGCCGACACCAGCACAGCCGGCTGAACGACATCCACCGGCTGGACCTGGACGCCATGCAGTGGAGCGGCGCGTGAGTGGGCCTGCTCTATAGAGGCGCTGGGCCGTTCACTGCTTGCCTGTTTGACTGGTGCGCCTAGTGTGCATTTAGGTGTATGGCTCAGGCTTGCCTAACAGGCTTTCAAAAGGGCGTCAGAGGTATCATGGACGCAGGAAGGGTGGGGAAGGTGGGGTAGAGATAGAGGATTGCTTGAAACTGTGTGAGGTTGCTGCCACCATTAAAAAAGAAGCAAGAAGGGAATTGTGCGAAGTATTGCATGAACCAGATTGACAGTGCCTGACCTTCTATTGGGCAGTGCCTGACCTTCAGACCTTCTATCGCAGGCTCAATGGGTGCACTGAACTTCTTTGAAAACAAGCTTGTACTAAATTGCTTTGTGTAGTTGTGCTCTTTGAGCCGAGGAACTTCTAGGTCAAAGTAGTTGTAAATGGAGAAGACCTAGGGGGGGGGGGGTTAGCAAATGGCACCCAGCGCTTTCACAGAGGGTTGCAGGTCCACCATTGCAGATTCGGCAGCATGGTTCCAATCGGACATTGGTTGTAGTGCTGCGCAGCTGCCGCTCATAGAACGTGGTCGTTTTGTGGGTCGCTTTGATCTCTGCCATTGTGTATGGCTGCCTTCTGCTGTCCTGGTATCTGCTTTGGCAACCTCCCTACAGCACTGGCCCTGATTTGTGACCGGTGGGGGGAATGACCTGTGCAGGCTGGCCACTGTGGGGGAGAAGCCCCGTGGCCGTTCGTGGCACAGCTTCACGGCCCTGTCGGCCAGCCGCATCGTCCTCTACGGGGGCTTCAGCCAGACCGAGGAACCCCTGGGTGAGTGCGGCACGCCACGCATGTGGGTCCTTGAAGAGCGTGCCTTCAAAGCCTTGAAGGTCCTGAGATTTTTAGAGACGCTTGGAAATTCTTGAAATTTCTCTGGTTTTTCTTTTCAATATGCATGAAAGCAATGTGAGGTTGCACAAGAACTGAATGAGCGAGTGTTGTGCAGTTGATCTTGTTTAGGGAATACAAGTGTGCCTTTTGTAGCACTGTGAAAGTGCTTGTGTGTGTGTGTAACTCTGACAAACAATTAGTAGAAATCGACAAAGAAGGGCATGCCACTGGAGAATCGTTGCGACAAGGGGGAACTGTCTGAAGACGAGTTCTCTTGTTGGAACATTGGCTCCTGCAGTGTTGCCAGTTTTTTTATGATTTCTGGTCATTTCAAGTCTCCAAGTCTTCCCCTGAGCATTGATCGTAGCATTTACCATATTTACTCGCATAGTGTACTCACTCGCATAATGAGCCCTCCCCTCACTTTTCTTCGGGAGAATTTACCGTATTTACTCGCGTAATGATCGCACCCCTGAAGTTTGCCGTCAAAATACGACTTTTTATTTCCCGCGCAATGATCGCACCCTGAACTTGCCACAGCCATTTGTCATATGTGTGCCAAGTTTGATGACGATGGTCGTACTTACCTTAGTATCCTCCTGTTTCAAAGCGGGCATGGCTACGTTATTGCCGCGGGCTTGATGATATTAGCAATATTGGCAAGCATGAGTTCATTATTGGTGCAGAAGAAACACTCACTAAATGCACATAATGTACTCACAAGACATATAAAAAAGTGCGCTCGGCTTGCTGCGTCGGCAGCCGTGTCTTGATGTCCCACACTGTGACAGCAGCAGCCACTAACTGGTCGACCTTTTCTCACCTCGCAGCAAACTCGTTTCGGCACATTCCGTAATTACGGCGCGTTGCGTAATGACAACACTGCATTTTGCGTCACTCGGTGGTCATTTGGTGGTGGGTAGAGTTATGTTTTTATTTGTTATGTTGATTATGTTCATGAGACTTATCGTAAACATTCTGACCTGCAACTTGTGTTTTCTGCACTCAAACTTTTTTCGCAAAAAATTTACCTCGTGTAATGATCGCACCCCTAAATTTGCATCATATTTTGGGGAAAAGAAGTGCGATTATTACGCGAGTAAATATGGTACCTTTTTTTCACATTGAATGAAAAATGCAGCGGGAATATGTTTTTATCTCAGCGTGGTTGCTGATGCCGCAGACGATCGCAGTAACTTGATATCACGCTACAGTTTGCGCAGAAATGCTAAAAACGCATTCCAACAAAAAGAAATCTCAACAGTAGCCGGAGACATGAGCGCGAATGCCGTGGCTCACAATTGAAAAATTGTGCGCGTGCGGAGGGCTACCTGCTGAAAGCAATACAAACCTTCTTGCGCCATGAAAGCGTTGCGGCGTGCGAACAAAGCACAAAACGTACTCCACACTTTTTCCCTTCTTTTTGCTGTTCTGGCTGGTTTTGGCGGCGTGCGAACAAAGCACTAAATGCACTCCGCACTCCTTATCTCTAGCTGTTCCGCGACGTCGCCATTACGCTCCATGGTTTTATTGTTCAGCCGTATTGCAACCTTTTTTTGTGCTCCTGGTGCGCTCCGTACGATGGGCCAGTACATGAGCTGCACAGCCGGTTTTAAACTGAAGGTGGTGCAGCATGCTTTAACTCTTTCGGGACCGCTCCATAGGCCATCGATCACATATGATCGATGGTTTTGCGAGCCTGCAGAATACAAATTTTCGCTCGATGGAACACCTAGCGACATCTAGGAGATAGTTTGAAAACTGGAGTTTTCTCTTTTGTGAAGTTTCTTTTTTTATCGCCAGGCGGCAACGCGTCTATTCTGACGGGCAGTGGTTTCGAATGTAAACAAACATGGCGTCATACTCGTGCGAGCGCGATAAGAAATCCGCCTCGTCTCGGCTCGCATATCTTCGCCTTCTACTGTGGATTTTAACGATGAGAGTGGCAGTGAAGAGTCGAAATACGGCTTTAGAGACCGGATTTCAGCTCGAGTGAGGATTCGGGTGTCGATCAGCCTGGAACATCAAATCGCGCTCAAAGGTGGGTGTTGGTTTCGGTTTCAATTGGCTCTGGAGTAGGTATGTGCGCTCGACTATGTTCTGGCTGGTTTATATTTGTTCGCTAGGGTGTTAACTACCTATGGTGGTGATCTCCTGCCACCAGCGCAGAAACGGATCAAGTTTTCGCTGAGACAAGAGCCCGGCGTGTACCTGGGCGACGACGTAGCCTAGGCCCTAGTGCCAAAGAGATCACACACAAAACAAAAAACCAGTTACACCTAGCCGCATCAAACTTTTTCAATGAAGAAACAAAGCATTGTGTTAGACTTTGTATATCCTGAAATAATTTTATTCTTTTTTAATATTGTTATATTTATGCTTTTTTCTAACTTTTTCTGTAGTTTTTTTACGAAGTTCTTAGATTCAGATTTTTTCATGGTTCTATTGTCAGTGTTGAAGTAAAACTTGGTATTGTATGGCAGGATGGTGCCTTTGCTTTATGTAAAAAAAAAAAATTTGTGCCGAGACCTCTCTTTTTCATCACTTTTTCCGGTGGTCCCGAAAGGGTTAAAGGGACAGACAACCGATTTTTGTCGAGTATATATTCTCTATCCCAAATGAAAGGGCATCACTTAAAGCACCTTGACGAGAAACGGTTTTGCTGATAACGCTCTAGAACTTTTTAAATCGAATTTTTTGATCTACGAGCCGTATGTGTCCCTCCCAAAACTAATGCTGGCAACCATGACATAGAGTAGCTTGGCAACATACTTTTGTCTGTATGCGAAATAAAAAACGATATTTAAAAACTTGTTCCCAGTTAAAAAAGTTTGAATCGCAGGCTTTCCTGTTCCTTTATGTGTTTTTTTAATGCAAGGGTCTATTTTGCACGAATGCGCCATCTGCTGGGATAGACGATAGGTAGAATCTGGCTTCACGTTGTGGAGGCGGGAAGTTCGATTCTCCCTGGGCGCGACGTTTTTTTTTTTTTTTTTAAGCTGCCGTTGGCGTATTTGGCGACTGAAATCAAATATTTTGGCATTAACAAACGCCCCTGACTCAGACAGAATCGTCAAAGCTCCTTCACTGGGTCTGTTTACTGAACGCTGCCGTTGATTCTGGACATGGTGGCTCAGTTAGCCACACTGAGAGCAACTTAGCGGCGGCGGGCGGCGTGTCTTTAGAATTTTCAAAGTAATGTTTAGAAATACATATACTATTTAAGCTTGTACAAATACTTGTGTTAAAAGGTTTTCAATACGTAAATTAACGTTTCAGCAGTTGCAGTAGCAGCTAGGTTTGCAGGTCACGTGACAGGGACACATATTGTAGTGTCAAGTTTCGACACTACGAACCGCCACCCTTCCGATTTCAGGAAGTTTGCTGCCAAATTAAAATTATTTCCGCCAGTTTGTTTAAAAATTGCTTGTGGTTACCGGACTAATAAAACGCTGGCTTTCATATGAGCTAGAGAACATATACGCGACAAAAATCGGTTGTCTGTCCCTTTAATGCACATGGAAACCACGTGGCTGGCACTTCAGTGTTGACCCAGTGCGGGTATGCTACGAGTGAAAACAATAGGTTTTTGGGCGGTAATCAGGGATCGCTGTGTGTTTCGTGTGCTCAAAGAGGGGAAGTTTCCCGGTGTCAGAAAAGATATTTTGGGATGCCTTGATGGCACGGAAGACGGTGCTGCTTGCTGTGGGCCGACAACAAATGTGAAGCCGCAAGTGACTTCTGTGAGGAAGACAGCTCCATATGAGTGGCATGTTGGGAATAAAAAAGAAATTTGATTACATCATTACCTACGCATTTTTACGAAAATGGTAAGGCTCTAACAGTGCTTCTTTTAGCAACTTTATTGTATGAAATTTCAACGTTTAAAAACCTCTCACAATTTTTTCCCGCATATAAACCCTCCCCCCAAATTCACGCCGAATTTTTTAGAAAAAAAGTGGGTTCATTACACGAGCAAATACAGTATATTTCTAACAGACGGTGTGGTTCTTCACAGTCCATGTGCTGAGCCTCAAAACTCGTTGACACCCTTGATATTTTGTGTCTTACTGAGCAGCGTGAACTTGGCACTGCTACCACCCCTATTCTCCCAATGTGGCTGTGTTGCTGAGCTATGGAGCAGTTTCTGAGTGCATAGCATGGGGCAATGTGACAGATGGAATAATTCGTTCTAAGTGGGGATAATAGTTGCCACTGCAAGTGAAGCCTCCTAGGTGTCTTGGGGAGCCACTTGCACTGCTTGTACTTTTTTGCTGCGACAAGCATGTTTGGACGTTTCCACACAACGCCTATTCCATAAGTAACTAAAAATGCCATCAGAGCACACAATGAAATTTTGTTGTGACAAACATTGGTGTTGCAAATGGCGAAGAAGTTGCAGTCGCTTGCCAAAGCACCTTTGGAGCATCGTACGATACCGTACAAACTGGAATACAGGTCAACCCCTCACCTTGAGGTGGGAAAAGTTGACAAAAAAATGATTCGGCAAAGAAGCGCACATACAATGTCTACATTTATTTTCGACGCCCGTCCATCACTGCCACTCACTATGCCTGCCGAAGTCACTCGTCCGAGCTGTTAGAGTCATCCAAGGATGACTGCTTTTCACTGTCAGCGTCCCAGCGCGTTGTTGATGAAGCACTTCCTAAACACTTGTGCAACAATGTCATCAGGCAGCGACTGCCAAGAGGAGGACAACAAGCTTGACACAGTCCCGAGGGATGGTCTTCGCAGCCGGCCTGTAGATGTCTTTTTGTTGTCACCAGCTATCCTCTTGTTGCAGAGTTCGCAGAGCTGGTCTGCGGATGGCCTCTGCTCTAACCGGCAGTGATCGTGAGCGAAGTTCCCAAACAAAGTCCGCCACTTTGTTCTTTAGTTCTTTAACTCGGGGTGCACCGCTTGATGTCCACAGAACAATCTGTTTTGAAGGGTTGCGCGCACACGGCTTAGCTTTCTGGCTGTGCTAGTACCGCACACTTTTCTCCGAAACGCCAAACTGGCGTTGCGCCGCCATGTTCCCATTCTGCTCGGCGAGCTCAATCGCCTTCAGCTTAAATGCAGCAGTGAACTGGCACCGCTTCCACCACTTACTTGTCTTGGAGCAGACACGTACAGAAACGCATGCATGCACACAGGCACAAGACAAGTAAAAGACGAAAAGCTAGAGAAAAGTGTAAAGCAAATAAATACTTGATAGAGTGACAGAGCAGTCCGACACAATGGGCGATGGCAATGGACTATACTCGCTACACAAATGCACAAACGATTGCATGGCAGCTTTCAAAGGGACACTGAAGTGATATGTAAACATTGCGGGATTACTAGCGTAAATTGTAGTCCGGAGTCCCCAGGCCCTGTTTCGACCACTCTGAAGGCGTTTGCGCGAATTTATTCAGTGGAAAAATCAATTCGAAAATGCTGTCCTCCTCTCTTTACGCTCGCCCATTTTCTGTGGCGTTTTCGTGTGACGTCAGGAGGAGATGAGCTGGCAATTGGCTGCGCTACTGCACGGCTCTCCGACTTTCCGACAGAGTCAGTCGGCCCAGCGTTTCGTCCGCCAGCCGCCGACGGGTCATCGCAATTCGCTCGCTCAGTTGAAACGAAGCCAGGACACGTTTGTGAATGGAAAAATGTGCCTTTCTTCACTTTGTTAGTTTGTACACTATCTAGCTTTAAGTCAAGGTTGCTTCACACAAGCGCTGCACAAGTGCACATGCGACGCTTCGCTGACTGGTTTGCCAGTAGGAAAATCTAAGGCCACTCGAAGGTGGGAGAAGTCGGCGAAGTCAATATAGGTACTGAGGAAATAAAATCAACTGATATTTTTACCGTGCGGCTTAAAACTAGGGTGCGGGAAGCACTTTTTTGCGCTGGGCGAACAAGCACAGCAGCCAGCAGCACGACTAAGCATCTGTGAACGCTTTTCCGTCTAAGAAATGCAATTGGTAGACGTGAGATATTGTGGAAACTTGGGGGATGCTTACTGCACAAGCGCAAAACAACAAATAGTCACCTAAGCTGCTTGGAATGCTAAAACTAAATAAAAGTGTAAACTGGTTATACATTATATACCTTATATTTCCAAGGTCGGCAGCGTTCGCTTGTGGCCGAGTGGTTTGGAGTGCTAGGTATGTCATCGCAAGTGTTTTGCAAGTCACAAGTTTGAATCCCCGGGGGTACGTTCTTTTTTTTTTATATACTTTTTCGTTTTATGCCGATGTTTTCTATACTGAGTTCACCTTGTTTTGGGCCGCAACGTTCATTGCTCCACAAACTAGTTCACAGAACGCGCGCAGGCTGGCCCTGGCGCGCTAGCGACTTTTCGTTGGCGTGCTGTTGCCATAAGCACCGACTGCTTGCGGGCAGTGGGCACAGGCCAGAATCAACAGACCCTTGGCCTGGTGCGAACACGCTTTTTACGATACAGGCATGAGTGAGGCAAGCTCCAAATATGGGGGAAAAGCGCATGGCATTTGTGTGTCTGCGGGGACACGGAGGGCGTTCATGCACTGCGTAGGCCTCGGCTAGTGAATGCTACGATTCCAAGCCATCCTGGGAGGCTTATCTTACGCATTTTACAGCCGACAACATGGCAGAAGTGCGGTACGATGATTACTAAGATATTGAGAATGCCCATCCAACAATGCCATCGGTTGTGTTTTACAGAACCGAAACCGAAACTTGTTTAATTGCTAACCTTGGGTATCGTCCAATCGCGGTGCCCCCTCCTCCCAACGTCACAGCCTTAGTTGGTGCGGCCGCCGCAAACCGCGCATGGTAGTTTTTCTTCTTTGGCGCTTTGTAAAATAATTACCGATTAGTCAACCGGATAAACGATGAAAAGTGTGCTAATTTGAGCCAGTCTACGCAGTGCAAGCAAAAACGGGAGCTTGACAAATTCACTTCAGTGTCCCTTTAATTTGTTGCCAGGCTACGCTTGCACCTGTTGCCAGACAACAATTTACATTCTATCATAATCAGCAGCAGCCTGGTCAGATCCACTGCAGGACGAAGACCTCTTCCACTGACCTCAAACCACTCCTGTGCTGTGCTAATCGAGTCCACTGTTTACCCCCGAAGTTCCGTATTTCATCCCTCCATCGAAATGTTGGCCTTCCCCTTCTTCTAGGCCCATCTCTTGGTACCCACTCTGTTACATTAATTGTCCACCGGTTGTCGGTTCGTCTCACTACACGGCCAGCCCAAGTCCATTTCTTTTGCCAATGACTGCTATATAAGATGAGGGGTGACTTTTGGGTGGATTTTTTTTTTTGAAAAAACTCGACCTATGTACCGGTTTATACAGTATGTTGCCTCCTCCTTTGTGCTGAGTGTGTCTCCCCCTGCCCTGGTGTGCAGCGGACTGCTGGCTGTTTGTGGTGCCATGTGTGACATGGGTGCGGGTGGAGCTGGAGCTGCCCCCCCGGCTCTGGCACTCAGCCTGCCTCAGCCGCGAGGGGGAGGTGGTCGTCTTCGGCGGCTGCGCAGGGAACATCTTCCAGCGTGGAGGAATTCACGCGGTGAGTAGGTGACTGAGGGTGCGCTGCACACATTCTCTCTCTCTCTCTCTCTCTCTCTCTCTCTCTCTCTCTCTCTCTCTCTTATTATCAGGACTAAGCAGTCTTTATAATAAACCCAACTTGTATTATTTTGTCTTCATGGCTTCTTTAAGGGAGAGACAGTTAAAGTGCAAAGCTTTCTTAATACAAACTGAGTCAAATCAGTCCAAAGCGAACGCCTGTGCAGTGAACCCAAAGAAAATGCTGAGTGACCTAAATGCTATGATGGTGCAGTCAGCTTTAGAACGGCTTCAGATGTCGGCTTCAGAATGCCAGGGACCCAGGTTTGATTCCTACCAAGGCTTTCTTTTTTTCTCTCTTTTTCTTTTTTTTTTTTTTTTGCCCCTTTTTTTAGCTGCTTGGTTTTTTGTAACACTATCACAAGCTTCCTGTGCCTTTGCGGAAACCTGTTGTGTAAAGGTGGCTTTTCTGCAGTGTGTTTTGGCATTCCTGTACATTGCCATCAGTGAAGCATAGAAAGTGCTTCTTTAAAGGGGCACTGACACAAAATTTTGAAGGCGAGATAACTTCGGAGATAGATTGGTGGGAACACATATACATCATCTGCAAAATATCAGCGGTGAATGCAGCCTAGAACATATTTAAAATCAATTTTGAAGTGTGCGAAACGCAACCGAGCGGCCAGCAGAGGACCACGCGCAAGTGTAAATAAACAACATCCAAACACGTCACGAGTTTGTGTTTGCCGCTTCCGCACTGCCGGCTCGCCGCTCCAATCGGAGGGCCGGAGGGCGGCGCTTCTGCTCTCGAGAACGAACGACCCGATCGTTGGCGGCGGAGGCGCCGTGACTTTGTCAGCTCATAGGGCAGCTGGCCGCGACCAAAGTTCTACAGCGATTCCAGGCACTCTGTTTCTATTACTGTTTATTACCATTGGATGCGGAAACGCGCCGGAGGCACGAAAAGCCCACTGAGCAAGCCGCACGGTCGCTGTGCAGGCGGCGGCCACGGCCGCGAAGTGGCCCACGCCGGCGCAGGTAGCTCGAGTGATAGCTTGTTACCGCTGCACGAAATTGTCCCCAAGTCCCGACCATGGTGGCTTACATGAGAAAGGAGTTAATGATGCCATGGCGGGTTGCATTAAAAATTGTCATCTGCACCGCTTACGAGAGCGGCACTCGAATATCCGCCGCAGTGCTAAGCCGAACACATCTGTAGGCGGACCTGTAGGCAGACCGGCCGGCTGCTCCCAGCGCGCGTCTTGCCACTCACCGTCTCGAGCGTCGCGCGTCGTTCGTTAGCCGCGGTAGCATTTGCACTCGCAGCACCTGCGTCACATCCACGGTCGCTTTTTAATTAGGCGCCTCACGAGATCAGTACGGGGGGGCATTCGCAGAAACTGCGGTCGGTGCGGATTCGACAGTGCTACGGCGGCTCTGCTCTGTAACTGTGATATCCCTCCGACGGTCACGTGGTCAGCTTTGTTCACACAAAATCCACAAAATCCATCGTTTCGCGGCACTCGCTGAAACCGAAACTGCGACTGGCCGCATTGAAAATGCCTCTAATTAAACAACCGTCGCACGCTGAAGCAAATGAGGTTTCTACAGGTTATAAGTAGGTCACTAGCTACTTATCGCAACAAAAAAAACAAGATGCAAAATTTTTGTGTCAGTGCCCCTTTAAAGTGGCACACAAATATTGGACGAGATAGTTGCTTTGCAAGTAGATTGCATTCCACTTCTCGGCAGTGCGGTCATGGGGTCCTAATGGGTTACTTCCCCTTGCAGGAAGACACAGTCATCAGGCTGTCCTTTTCACCCAGGAGTCTGTACCGGTGAGTTTCAACGGGAAACGTCCTTTCTCTGTGGGTTTCGGTTTTATTGATGGTCCTCTCTAGTGGGGGTGCCATTCCAGCACAAGCTCCCCCTGTGTTGTGCTGCCAGAAAATATCGAGTGAAAATGGACATTCTGATGCGGGGCCATGGGAGTTAGGAGCAGAGTGTGCTTGGAGCACACGGCTCCAGGTCTTGGCCGATGGGTGCCAACCACAATCTGATGCTCGCGCCGCTGCTTGACAAAAAGGATTACGTCCAAACTGCGCTCTGAAATGGGGCAACTTCAGGTCGGCACTGTTGCGCTACCGGTGTGGGGCAGGCCAGTGCTGCTTGCACTACTCGCGCACGCATGGTGTGATGGTACTGCTTCAAAGCCCGCTGGATCTGAGGGTGCAGGGAAGAAGTGCTTGGAGCTGTGCATATTTGTGCAACTTTTTCAAGGGCAGTTTACTGACTTGCCTTATCGTGGTGTGCGGTCCTTTTTGCGCCCATTCGTAAAATGTGTCCACATAGCGTAACTTGTGTAGGCAGTGTTACAGTTCAACAAAAGAACTGATGCTTTTGATGCAAAAGCCAAGGTTCCTAATTGTATAAAACCTTTAACTTCATGGACAACTAGACATAACCATGAATACTCATTATTGCCAATTTTCGCCAGAACTGACACTCACATGTACACATTTTTCCCCCGAACTGTGTCTGAATGGAATTCTTTGCCTCGAGAGGCTTTTGAATCTGCTGATTTTATGAAATAGCTTGAGTCCCACATTGTAAATTTTGATGGTTGAACGTTGCTATAGTCTTCGTGTTGTCTTGATTGTTGTTACTAATCTTCATTATGTTGTGTGTATACTGTGCAGCCCCTCCTGCCAGGGCCATAATACTGGCCTGCAGTATCGTTAAATAAATAAATAAATAAATAAATAAAATTTGCTTCACAAGCAAGGGAAAAGGATAGGTGCCCAAGCGAGTCACATTACTCTGGGTTTTTAGCCTTTGCATGAACAACAACACACAGCATGCGCTTCTGAATTCTGAATGCTTGCGTATACTACAGAGGAAATGCAGGTCGTGCTTGATTATCATGACCACTGGCCACCAGGCAGCCAGTGTGGATGCAGCACTGTTGCGCTTTGCCGTGTGCAGGATCTGCCTGGACAGTGCACTGCGGCTGTGGCCCCTGCTGCAGTCCCAGTGGCCCTCCCTGCCCCCGTCCGTGCGCGACACGCTGTACCTCATGCACGGAAACACCCACGGCTCTGGGCTGGACGGCTCGTGACTGAGCCCTGCAGATTGAGAATCTCTTTCGACAAGAGGAGGAGACACTGTGTACATAAAATCCACAAGTCACAACGGACAAGCTAATTTATTCCGACAGAGTAAAATTCTATTGACCAGCCAACCCCTTCTGTGTGTGCCAGCGTCATTCTCGACATCCTCCAGGCTCAGTTTTCATGATGGAATGGGGGGAACTGTGTTCTGATGTTGGACCTTGCTTGTTACCATCTCACTCGGGTGTGTATGGCGAAATATGTATAGGCATAGTGTGTGTGTTGGGAAGACTGGAGTGAAGCTTTCATCTCACCCTTGATGTGAAAGTGTCCAAAAGTGAAAAAAAAAGGGGGGGAATAAGCAAGAACCAGTGCTGATTCCTAATGAAAGTTTACTTAGCAACATCTGTTTGTATACTTGGGTAGCTTTTGTGTACGGGGAGTGAAAATTGACATGCCAAAATAAAGGCCACAGCAAGACCTTCAGAGCCACATGCATGTTGTACATGGTTCTCCATTCTCGATTTATTTTTAAGTTTCCCGACACAAAAAGTGTTGAGATTTTATGCATGATAGAGATTCCCAGGTGGTCAAAATCATTGCTGAATCATAGCAGTCTATCAAAGCAGCTGAATCAAAGCAGTGTAGCTTTGGCACATAAAAAGAAAACACCCAAACATTTGAACTGTCAAAACATTTTGTTGTCTCAAATTGTGAGCTTATGCGCTGCAAAGTTATCCACCACTCTCTAGCGTTTCTTTTGAAGCCCTTGTACCTGAATATGTGTCTTGCGCACTTCCGGTAGCAATCAAACAACACTGGAGCAGAACACGGGGGCCTCTGAAATTGATCAAAAGTGCTCAGCATAGCACTTTTGTTCGTTTTTGTTTACGTTAAATAGTTGTGCTGAAATTGCTTGTACAGGCAGCTGCAAAGACCACAACTCGTGACCGTCGATCTTAATAATTTGAGAGCATCGTCACCTGTACAACAGATGGCGTCACCATTGTGAAGTCTTATACTGAAACTAGTGAAATGGAGGCGCAAATGAGAATTTGAGCACAGCATTCAAGATCAGGCCAGCTGTTATCCCCAGCCAATGTGCTGCAACTACCACAGCATTGTGAACAACTAAGCTGAAGAGCGTTAAAGAAATGGGCGCTCCTTCGATATGCAATGACTCGATTAACCCTTGCAGTGTCACTGACGTACCGATACATTTTCGCATTTCTCTTCCGCAGTGTCACTGACGTACCAGTGCGTTCTCCATTGTGCGGTCAAGAATTCGCGCCATAGCGCAAACCGGGCGCACCTGGGCTGTTCAAGCCAGTTGTCAAATCTTTTTTATAGATCGTATTTTCACTCGAAAGCTCTCTACGACGGTATATTGAAGAGTATGGAGCGTCTGGGCCCACCCTTCGTTGCTGGGGGGCATGGTCGCCCCACAAGCTGTACTCTGTTGGGATGAGTGACCATGCGGCACTCGTGCGATTGTGCAAGGGTTGTTATGCCCATGGTTGTGCCATCCACAACAGGTTTCTAGGTTTTTAAAATGTAAGTGTTTTATGCCGAGATCCACCAAGATCTGGCTGACGTCATATCCGTCACGGAAATGACATCGCCAGAAAAACGCGGCCGCTCCAGGATTCGAGCCGGGTGCTCCGTCGCCGTAACGGGAGATGCCGGGCGCTTTACCAACTCTGCTACAATCTGAAGCGCAGACAGCCGTGTGGACACGCCGTATATCTTTCCTATAACCTCGTCTATTTAGATGGTGCTGCCGTGGAGAGGTGAAGCGAAGTAGTGCATCATGATGCTAATGAGCGCCAACAGTTGGCGCCAGCTGAGCTCATCACAACGCAACCGTCTGCCATACACTCCACAGAGCAGGGACGCAGTGGTCGCACATTTGCGAAAGCGACACGCCAGCAGATCACTAAGCACGCCCACAAGACAGCCCCGCAAATCATGCTCTTTTGCTGCAGCGTACCACAAGTTCACCAAACGATTCGCTGGCAACCCGTTCGGTTTCGTTCGCATGGTTTGCGAGCGTGTGTGGTTTCATTTGGGTTTATGCAGTGCTCCGGCGCGTGCAATCCAGTGTCTAATGTTGATAAGTCTGACGGTGCCATACCGACAAATTATAAATAGCGATGTGCAAGTTCATATTGATGCACAATAAGTATTGAACTGATCCTGTGAAGGCACATCTCACTTTCGTGTTTTACCGATTCCTATAAAAGGGACCAACCACATTTTTTTTTTTTCATTAGTATTCTGTTCCCGCGTCTGCTATGGTGCACCAGGTTAGTCCAGCGCACCGTTGCCTCTCCAATAGACCGAAACTTACTCAGGTTCGATTCCCGGCCGTGGCGGCGGGCGGCTTTTCTGATGGAGGTGGAAAGCAAAAGCGCCCGTGTGTACGAGATTTTGGCGCACGTTGAAGATCCCCAGGTGGTCAAAATTAATCCGAAGCCCTCCACTACAGCGCGCCTCATCGCCTGCGTTGCGTCGGCGCGTTAAACCCCACAATCAATCAGACACAATCGTGGCTTTTGCTCGCTTGCCGCTTCCTCACTTGCTGCTGTCGGCAGCTAACGAGGTTGTTGTATCAATGTTGTATCCCCTTTTTCTTGTATCTGCCATCATGACTTTGCAATGCGTCGTTTCTGTGCGTTATGTGGTTTGTTGAAAATGCTCCCTCCATTGTGCGTTGTGTGGGCTGCTGAAAGTGCTCCCTCCATGCACACGGTTACTTTCGGGGCCTTCAACTGCGGACAGGAGCGATGGTTCTTTCGATTCCGATCCAAATGGGAACCGAGCTCGGATTTGCATTCTGAGAGTTTCTCATCCGAGGAAGGGGTGTACGGTAAGTTCCACTGCGTCAGATTGTGATGTTGAAACGATGGGGTGTCCCGGAAGCATGCACGGCAAACTGAAAGTATCTGGAAGAAAGGCGATTTCTCACGCATGCTCTTTCCTTTCAACACATTGCATTCCAGGTGCTATCATGGTCAAATAAATCACTATGTTCCTTCCCTCATATTTCGGAAACCAAGCCGACACTGGGGGTGCGTCACGGCCAGAAACAACCGACAGTGAAAGGGTTAATATTACCACTTGCACGAATAAAGCTTGCAGGAGAAGGTTTCTCAAAGCTGCAGCACGAGACCGTATGTGCTCCTTAGTGCGAGCATAGGTTGCTTGAGGACCCTTTCAATAAAGGTGTGCATTCTTAAAAGAAAGCAGTCTCCACAATACATAAGGCGACGAATGGTCACCTGACGCATGGAAAAAAAGTGCTGCCTGTGGCTGTTGTAAAAAACATGACTTAGTTGAAGTCCACGCTGGTCCTTTTCTGTTTCTTTGGGCGAGGCTTTAATGCAAAAAACATTTTTTTTTTTTTGCACTGCTTCTAATTGCATCAAATTTGTAGCTTCGAAAAATTTTCATTCAAGTCCCACAAAAATTTGTAGTTTTAACCTTAACTTTATCTGCAGCTAGTGGCTGCACCTGCATTATGCTCTGCAAAGGTTCTCACAAATAGCCTTGGGAAACAATTTTTTGTACGCAGTGGATTTTAATTGCAAAGAAAACGTGACGCCACCACTACCACCATACCAAACAGCCCAGCAAGATCAAGAAAAAGCGCACATTACTGTACTGCACAAAAACAGGCTTGTCCTACGTACAGATATATTAACCAGCCGTAAATATCCACCACCCCGCCCCACCCTTGCCAGAAAAAGAGGCAGTTGCATGGTGACAATGAATTGCATTTCTGAGTCCCGTTTCCCTTGACTGTCGCTATCTGCAAAGATGTGGGACCAGCAATGGTAGCAGTGAAGATGTCAACACACTCGGGAAGTATTGAGACAACAGAGCAATGGGAGGCTGGTCTGCTCAGCTCCATGTTGGAGCCACAACTCACAGCAGTCCAGATAGCCAAAGCTGCCTCTGGAATCCAAGGACTCCTGGCTATGGGAAGGAGATTGCACAAAATGTCTACATGTCAAAACCAATCCTACGCATCAAAAAGTCCTCTCTCCCCCTGTATACAGCATTGGTGTTATTACCGTACGTATGCTTCAGTGTTAGCAGCTTCGAAGGAAAGCTTTTGGTTGTATGGCTGTGCCTTGCTTTGTTCACTACTGCAGTGCTCTGGCCTAGTTTGGATGTAGGGATGCTTTTGTGTTGGGTAAGCATTCCACTGAAGCTTTTGCATTGGGCAGTTCTCAAGTGTTCGGCCCAGCAATGATCTCCCTGTAGGATGTAATCCAAAGTGGCCAAGAATAAAGTGACCAGACGTCCCGATTTAGGCGGGACACGTCCTGGTTTTGCAGCTGTGGTCCCACTGTCCCGCAGCCTGCTTGTGGGACGGTGTTTTGTCCCACCTTTGGCAGGAAATATGGAAAACGGGTATGGAGCCCCGTGTCACTAATCAAAAGCTGGAGGAATGAAAGAGGCAAAAAAAATTGTTTGAGGAACTTCAAGAAAAGCGCGCACACGACGGGACTAAGCAAGAAACTGTTGCGTGTTTCTTGCTTAGTCCCAATGGCTACGCAGTTTTCTTGCGGTTGCAGTGTACCAACAAAGAGTTCAGTACACCCTTCTACATTTGACGAAAGGTGAATGGACATGCTTCAGTACTTGTGTACTTATTCAGCAAATAGCGTATCGTTGTTCGTCGAACAAAGGCCGAGAGAACTAAGAAACAACCTTTCAGGTAAAACAAAATTGCATTGAACCTTAGCGTCCCTTCAAGCTATGTGCCACGTTCTTCCTTACACCCTCCATCCCACCTTGTGGTCCGAGGAATATGGTCACTTTAGCCAAGAACCTTCTCTAGTCTGGTGCTTAGCTTCAAGCCGGTCGGGTGGTCTCATTTTCATTATCCATTTCTACTTGCCTTGCAAAAACACTGGACCTTTTTCCATTAGCTACTTAGTGCTTCAAGACATGCATAAATAAACTGTAGTTGGCTGAGGGCACTCAAATATATTGGGGACACAGTATACTATATCCCGACTACATTGTTATAATGCATGCCAGTTGCGTCACGCAGCTTGTAACTTGCAAAGCCCAGGAAGTGTTCTGGATGAGGCCATGTTTTTCTTTGTTCCGAAATTTACCTTGATGCAACCACTAAGCAATTTTCTCTTTGCTTCGAGCTACAAAACCTCTACTATTCACCCAAGCCACCTTGCAAGTGGAGCCAGTCATTCGTAGTGCTATCTGCCTTTCTTTTACAGCGAAGCTGTAAATGTCTGCTCCCTCCAGTTCTTGCACCCGTGTGGAATGAAAACTCTGCGTGTGGAACAAAAAATTCCCGCGCCTTCCCGCGAGGGGAACACGAGTAAATGCAGAGCATTGGGGCCTCAGTACTGGTTAAAGGCAGTGTTGCTTCCATCGCTTCTTCCGTGGTGCTGGAGTAGCAGACACGAGTAAACGTGGGCACGAGCGTCAACCAAGGAAAGAAGGAGCAACGCAGTGACTGAAGCACGAGCGACCGCTAGCCGCATTATAGTTGCAGCGCGCGCAGTAGAGGGAGAGCAGTACGGGGGGGAGAGCGCGCGCCCTTCCACGCCCCACCGCGCTGCTATCACGCACCTGTTGCGCCGAGACCACGATGGAGCGAACGGGCTGACTAAGACGCATGCGCGCGCCAGCTGCTGTTGAGAGAGAGGAAGGAAGGAGGCGAGGCGCACCTGCTACAAACGCGGAGCTGTTGACGCCGTCCGACGCAGGAACAGGCGAGGCTAAAGAAATGCTCTGCATTTAAAACTCGGGGTCTTGTTCAGCGTATGGAAAAATTCATACGAAATGAAAGGAGGTCTTAGGTAGGCCCCTTTATTTTAATGTCTCATATTTCCCCTGGAAAAGAAGCCGACTTTCAAAAAAGTGTGCGCTGGCTTTCCCACACAGTGAGTCGCGCAGTGAAGCACGGATCTACAGAGGCCCTCCTACGCAGCCTTTCCTCTCCTCCTCCCCACCGCTTCCGGGTTGTGCAGCTCACCACGCACGGCGTCTGTCTCCCCTTTGCCACTTTTATGGGTTAGGTAGGCTTAGCTTCACCACTGACATACCCGTTCTGCTGGATATTGCAACGTGGATGATCGGTGCCAAATGTGACCCGACTGCTGTCCTTTGTGGTCCAGCGGTTCGGTTTGGTACGTTACGCAGGCAGCAAGATGCCTATGACGTGGGAAGAAAACAGACAGCCCAGTGTATTTCAATTTGACCACTTGCGTGCCACGAGTAATTTACATACTGGGCTTGCGAGGTGTCCAATATTTTGTTTAAAATAAGCTTTATTTGACACTGAGTTGCTGAACTAGTTTTCTCATCACTGGCAGACATTTTGATATGGCCATCTTTGACGAGTGTGCGCGCTTAATATGTCTCTGTTCTACCTGACACTTGTCCTTCGACATTTTGTTTTGAAGGGACCCAGAAGAATAGCAGTCGCGCCAATTATAGCACAATCTTCAATAAGTGCAAAAACAGAAGAAGGGATGGTGATTCACCAGCTATGTTCCCTTTCCTGATTTGTGACGCTATATGTCCAATTTGTGTGATTGGCCAATGCAGACAAAATAATCGGCATTGTAAAATAGTGTTTAAGGCCCGAAACCAGAACTGAAGTTTCGAATAAAAAATAATATTTCGCAGTGATGGCACAATTAACCAGTGGCTAGCGTGCAAAACCATAAGGGAAGTCAAGATGATAGGAGGCAAACACAATGAGCGGCTTTATGACTGACTGAATAAACTTTATTGAAGTAAAGATGGAGGAAAGGGGGAAGGGGAGAAGAAGATGGGAGAATCACAGGTGGAACCCTTTCTCCAGGGCTCCAGTGGCTTCTGCTCCCGTCCTTGCCTGGCTGATTAGGTCCTTTTGGATCTGTAAGTTGGGGCTGACGAGGGCAGCCTCCCATGATTCTCGTGAAGTCAGTGGCAGGTCCTTCAGTGTTCGGCCCCTTCCCAGAGAAGTGTGGGCTGGCCCAAGTGGCATGGAAGAGGGTATCAGTCTCTCCGCATAGCCTGCACTCTTCTGTGTAGTCGGGGTGCCGTTGTTGGAAAACCTTCGTCCAGTGAGATTTATGTATGAAGGTATCCGTTTGAAATCTTATGCTAGCATCTGAGTTTCAGTTGCCTTTAGTTCGCGATGAGGGATTGGATATGTAGCCCGCTCTTTTCTGGCATTTTGTAGGTATTCACCATACATAGTGGTGCTAGGGTCTTCATGAGCAGTCGGGATGCTGTGCCATTCCTTGAGTGGCTCTTGCAACAGGCTGACTGCTTTCAAAATCAAAAGTACGTATCGCAAAAAAAGAAAGAAAGAAATGCCACCCGCTTGTTTTGAAAGGTCAAGAGTTCAGGTAGGCTCAATTCATCCAGTTACATTTGCCCTTATCGCCCCAAACATAAATGACATCTTTGGCCCATTACACTGCTTTGGGGCTTACCCGTTGAAATGCCCAGGTTTCGTAATCAATTCCCAATTTTTGATTTCTTCGCAATAGGGAGTCAACATACTGACTGCCAATTTTTGGCGGCTAACCCACACATGTCGCAAGGCCCTTGCTACGCCTCGTTATGGTGTATAAAGTGGGTCATTGCGAATGCGACTCTTTAAACACCGATTCCCAAATTACAAGAGCAAAATTGTAGAGTGTAGCTATGCAATTACAGACTCGAAAGCAGCAAATTAGTGCTAGGCGCAGGACACAGAGGCCTTTTTGGAAGGGGCGAAAAGCAAAAACGCCCGTGTGTACGAGATTTCGACGCACCGTTAAAGATCCCCAGGGGGTGCTTTTAATTTGTGGACAACAGCCGTCTCATGCTGGAACGAGAACAGCAGCAGAGTTGTGAGTTGGGCCAGTTCCTAAACCTGCATCTACGAAAACAAAGCAGAGCTGTGGCAAACGGAACAGCAAAAAGGCCAATTGTACGAGCAGCAGATGTACAGGTCAGAAGGCAGAAAACAGGCGGATGGGCAGTCTGCCTGTTTTGGCCATATTTTATCACTGTCCTTTTGTCGAAGGAGGCATATATAGAGGGCCCTTCCAGGCAAAAGAAAGCCATTGGAAGGCCATTTGGAAGCATTGAAGACAGGAATGGTCCGATTGGAACCAACTGCATTTCCATATGGTATAATTGCATTTTCGAAGGTTCCAATTGGACTACTTCCAAAGGCTTTTTTCCGGCCGGGCAGCTGCAAAGCTAAGGAACAAGTGTTCAGGTTTCTTCAAAAGCCTGCACCTATTATGACTATTTAGCTTCATCACAAATCCAAAATTGTCCACTCTATGCGCCCAGAAAAAAACATGCAATGACGACACATCTGGTTATTCGAAAGTTCAGACGGTGCAAGGAAGGTTCAAGACCACATTTGACGTCTGTTTTGCGCTTATCCGATCGCAAATGGAAGTGAAAAAAAGCAGGCAACCTTTTGCAAACGAATTTTGCAAACAAACTTCGAAGTGGAATGAGGAAACACTTGTAAGGTGTGTACCCTCACCAATGCACAGTGCAACAAACTTGTGGCTCGCTTGCTCCCGCACTAGTCAAAACGCAACCCTGTGCTCTTAATGGAAAGCACAGCCAATGTTTTGTAGTACCACCTCCAGGCTCTACAGAATGCGATACTTCTCTTCTGCAGCTTTGCACCGCAATCAGCTGCAACACACACGCAATATGACGAAGAATAGTAGGTCCATAATTTTGATCGGTGGAGCAGGGCTGTAGCAAATGAAACAGCAAAAGGCACAAATGAAACTTACTCCACAGTATCTCTGGCACATAGCCAAACCATTTTGTGGTAAAACTTAGTTTTTTGTTCTGTTCAAGTAGTTCAGGTTTGGTGTGCAAAGAAAGTAACAGTCAGTTGAACTCAGTTCCAGCAAAGCTATTGGTTCTGTTCTGGTGTTTAGCTCAGGTTCAGTTCAACACCTTGGTTCAAAGTGCCTAAAGCCTACTACAGTGAGATTCGAGACTTCGCGAAAACTGTGGATGTGGAACTCTGCCCCAGACAAAGGATGCAGAGTTGAAGGAAAATGCAAACTGCAGTGAAAATACAATTCAACAATAATTTATTTCACAGCCTACACCCAACTCACCTTTGCTATACATAACTGAAGTCGGTCGGTTGCAACACGTTCTACAAATTTAAAATGCTCGTCACAGAAAAATCATTCGCAAAGCACCTATGAAAACAACGTACATCCCAGCCACCTCAACATCAGCACATTACACTGTACTTTATATACGCATAAAAAAATGCATAGCCCCCATGTACCAAATCCATCACCCATCAGAAATGAACAAGAAATGCAATTTGGTGGCCGTCTCAAAAACGACGACGACCCCAGGGTTAAAAATAAAGAAAAACCGAACCTCCCAAAATTAACAATGCAGTTAAAATCAATTTAACAAGGATGAGAATTTCGACATTTCCACAAACCCAGAATGGTAAAGTTCAAAAACGACTCGATCACAACGCTTGTCTTACAGGGGCAGTACGCAAGTTCTCCAACAAGAGAACCCAAAGAAACAATGATTATAGACTCTTTGGTGGCTCGGCAATAATGTCACAGCCTTTAAGAAGTGCTCAATCAACATCACAGCACTGTCACAACAAATGGCACGATCACTCCCACCTAAACTTCAATCACCAGGCCAGCCGCTTTCTTTCTCTCACCAACGCGACTTTTCCATTCAACCTTGCAATGGCATGCTCACACATAACGTCCGCTGTAAAGCTTGGCCATAAAAACGACGTGAACCATTATTCCAACTAGTCAGGGTCCTTCTCCCAAGTGTATGGCACAGTGGGTACGACTACGATGATGGCACACATTCCCTACAGTACAGAACAGTGACCAAGGTGAACATATGGTATTGCGAATACACTCTGATGATACGCTTATGCACCAACAAGCATTGAATAGCGTCAATCTACTCACTGGCTAAGGGCTACGAATGTGCTTATTACAATCATTATTACGAGTCTAATGGACACAAACAAAGTGGGCGGGATATTTAAATGGGTGGCCATAATCCAATTCGACACAAAGCCAGAGGTGGGGAGGAGAAAAGTGGATAATTGTAACACCTGCTCCAATCCTGTTCATTACATTATGACATAAGCAGATAACGATGCTAGGCACCTGGTTACAACTGTCACGAGAGCAGTAAGGTGGTAGGAGATCCGTTTTCTGTGTCGCAAGATGAAAAAATATTTTATTGCAGTGCTTTTCTGCGTGCAGCTGTGTGCCGCGTCAAACGCAAGCACCACCAACATGGGGCATTGTGGCTCGTTTTGCACCCGCAACTTTGACTTGGGTACCGCTGCTTTGAAACCGCTCAAGACCTACACTCATTAACCACCCGGAGTTGAATTGAGCAGACGTGTTTCGTTTTACAATGCGCAGCAAGCTGGAATGCCTCTGCCACGGCACTCAGTCCACAGTACACTCACACACAGGCCCGCATTCACCAGCACTAGTACTCCAATTGAAATCCAAGTAGGACAGGAAGAAAACACAAGCAAAAGCCATACACGAGTGTCGCAGTATGAATGGCCTCGTGTGAATGGCTCCCCACAGGGGAAGAGCGCGCAGCCGCAGTGTCCAAAACCGGGCGCGGCTGGTGTGACGGTCACATAGTTTGGCCTAGTGGTCGAGGATGCGCAGGTTGCCAGACACTATCTTGTTTTCCAGCACGGCCGATGGGGGGATGTCGATGCGGTCGCCATGGTTCGCAATGATGATCACCGTGCCCTGCAAAAAAGTGGAGGTTGATGGGGAGAGGGTAAATTGGTGGTGAATCAAGAGGCCACAAGACAAAGTCTTGTTCGTAGAAGTTGAAGATTGTTCAAGCAGCCAATAGACTTCAAAACTTCAGACCAGTATGCATCAGCCAACTAAATCCCATTAAGCAAAAGCAGGATGAGGCACCGGGGTAGTACATGCCGTACTACCCCTACCAATTACGCTTCAAACCTGCACAGCCAGCTGCACTCTATGGCAATGCTTGTTCCTGGTCTCATGTAGCTCTTGGCTCCCGCAATTCTCACAAATGGTGCTCATAGCCTCAACCACCTTCAATTAGCAATGCCGAAGCTGTACGCGGAAATGCGAGTGGAAATTAGGGCAGAAAAATGATATTAATTTTAAAGCTCCGAAGGACTTTGAATGAGTTTGTGTACGGCCTCTTAAAGGTTATTCGACAATGCCCACTGTTTAACCGACCACTCAAAGGGGGTGCACAACAGGGAAGAGGTTGGCCTTGCTTACCCGGAGAGAGACACCCTTGCCAAAGGTGACGTCACCAGACACCGTCAGGTGGTCCAGCTCCAGGATGTCCGGTATGCTCGCAAACCGGCTCAAGAAGTCCCGCACCTACATCAGTGGGGAAGGCGCCACGGATTTGAGTGGGCAAGCAGCAATCGCTTTCCTCTCTGCCACTGAGCATAGTGTTGGCACAAGGGTGTTTTTTGAGGTGTACCAAAACATCCGAGAAATGCTTTTGCCGACTAGCGATTCGGCTGCTCACACTGGTACAGTGGGTTGGCATGCAGTCATCAGACAGAGAGGCAAAACTGACCATGGCAGACTTCGTTGCCAAGGTGACGGATGTCACACACTTCGTTTGTAAGGCCCACAAAAATAACATGGTACAACCTTTATTAACTTCAGAAGAGAACTGGACCTTGACATTGGCGTCATGCAAAAGGGATGCGTAGAGTCCCTCCCCTGCTTTCCCTGCTGTTTTCCCAACCCACCTTGGAGAAGTGGTTGTCGCCGAGCTTGATGAGGGGCACTGTGGGGAAGGCGCGCTTGGGGTTCATGACCAGGGAGCCAAACTTCATGTGGTACAGGTTGCTCATCACCAGCAGCAGGTCAGAGGTCTTCTTCACGGGCAGGAAGCGGCTGCGCGGCACGTTGATGCCTGCAGGGGGCAAGAAGACCCACGGTCGCTGGTCCCTTCTTGAGAACCAAGCACACTAGAGGGGACCTCACGACAGGCACCCCATCCCCCACCGGTAGTGCGAAGAACCATCTTCCTAATGTGATGGGTGAAGTATGCAAAAGAAACACAGTTCCAGTCCGTTGTTTGGGATGGGCATCCGCATATCTGTTGAGTACCCCTGCGGTGGATGTACCTTCAGGATAGTAATTCCTTCCCTACGAGTAATCCACCCCACCCCTTGTATATACCCCACTCAAGGAGCAAACTCTCACAGACGAGTCCCATAATGCTTTTGCCAGCTCAAGGAGTACTAAGTACCCCCCAATAACGACACCACCACCCCGTAACTCGGCCCATGTGTTTCTAGGTGCGCTTTTAGACACAGAACAAAGTTGTGACACTTCGCTTCTTCAGTCTGTCAAATGAATCGCCGCAGGGGGCATGGTGCATGGCTGAATGATGCAGGCGCTATTGATTCACAGGTAGACCACAAGAAAGGATCCAGCTGACAATCACAGTGCGTGCCAAGAGGCCCCCTAGCGAGAGCAGCTGTAAACTTTCGAACAATTTAAAACGGGTAACCTAAAGAGCCTTGGCTCCTCCTTGTGGCTACGATGGCACACGTTAATCTGTACCGGAATCTCGTAAAAGTGGCTGCTTTTCTTTTTTGTCTAAATAACTTCATATCCCTTAAATTAAGCTGCACACTGGGGATCTAAGCCATGTGGACCTAACCCCACACACCAAACAGCTTATTCCTAACCCAAATCAGTGCCTAGCCATAACTCACCGATGGCTCTCTGGAAGTCCTTCATTGCTGCGCCAGCTGCCGTCTCCAGCTGAATTATGTTGGCACCATTGTCCAGGGTCTGCATATGGCAAGGAAAATCCAAAGGGGGAGGGGGGGTTGGTTAATTGAGTGGTCACACAGGGTTCCCACGAAGAGACACTGAAGAAAGAAAAGCATGCAAAGGAACTGCTACCTTTTAGAGCAGTTGTAAAATAATCTGGAGTAAATAACCAAGCTCAAATAGGATCCAACTTGACAAGTCTGCACTGCTTCAAAGCCAGCGTCTACCTTCTAGAAAATTATCACTCTGCCCTCTCCAAAACGCTTGCCATAGCGGCTGCACTCGCCTTGTAGTTGACGATGACCTCCATGTCGATGCCACCCGTCTTCACCAGGCTTCCCACGCTGCTCAGCTTCATCCACAGGTTGTTGGTGTTGAAGATCCTGGGCACAGGTAGACAGCGACTCTATAGACTGAGCACACCACCACCACCACACGACTCAAACAGCAATCCCAAGGAAGGGAAAATCAAAACTCACTTGAATTTCTTCACGCTCTTGAATTCATCAACCTGAAAAAAGAAGAGGGGGGGGATTTTATTTTTCTCTCTTACTCAGCAAATCGCAGAGCACAACAAAGACAAAAATAAAACTACCGTGGGGTCAGAACTCTGTTACAACGAAATTTCTGTTGCGATGAAGGATTTCCGTATCCCCGTCAGTTGCTAAAATAAACTGAAATAAGCTTCGGCTGTGAGTGCAGCAGCCCCTGGGCGCCCCCCTCATGCCTTTTTCGCGACAATGAAATTACGTGACAACGAATTTTTTTGCGTGTCCCGTGAATTTTATCGTAGAGGAGTTCCGACTATACACGCATTTTCAGATACGAAAGGAAACAGCACAGACAGGCAAACAACAGCCCTTCTATTACAGGCACCAGAGCCAGTACAAATGGGTTGTCTGACACCTCAATGCTGCATGCAAAAAAAAAGGGGGGGGGGGGGGGGGAAGGGAGGGTGCAGAGGAGTGGGAAGAAAGACGTGTCCAACTCACATTTTCTTTGGGCACTTGCGCAATTTCCAGTAGCCGAATCTTTTTCTCGTATTCAATGAGGGTGCCACCCTGCAACAAAGAAGAGCCCACGTTAATGACTGCACTATTTTGTCTTGTTTCTCACAGAAAGTGATTCAGAAGTACGTGCAGTAAAACCATAGAACTAGGGCTGTGTCTGAGATTCTCGAGTGGATGGAAGAGCAGCCTGGAGGAAAAAAAAAGCTACACAGGGCAGCAGTCACTTTGAATCCCACACAAATTTTGTGAAGAAATAGCTCCGTACACTGAGTCCATACAAGAGCACCGAACACCTTTCCATCCGTACATCGAAAAGAAATGCATGCAACTGCAAATAACAGCAGTAAAAATGGCGAAAAATAGTAATTAATAATTCCTCTAATATAGCGTAGTTTGAATAAAAGGGCACGATGCACCAGCAGGGTAGGGTAACTTACAAACCAATTTCCGAGGAAACAACACTGTGTCACTGAGATTCTGTGCTCATTGTGAGTTGCAAACTTTAAGGAAGACCCCTCGGGCGCACCTTGACGTCGGCTCTCGTCTTGTCCGTGACCTCCATGACAAAGTCTGGTGCTTGGGAGGGGTCCTTGGAGAGCAGCATGTTCAAAATGTCTGTGCACGCTCATTAAGGAACACGGCAGAGGAGCCATCCATATTACAACTACAGCAAGGGTGCAATCTGTGCCCCAACTTCACACTAAAAAATGTGCAACGGTGCACAGAAAAGCCCATTCACCCTGGAGTCAGTGCAACATCTTTAAAGCATCGCAGTCCACTTGGAAGGCGCACGTTTCGAGCTATGTGATGTAGCAGTGACACATGCAGTCACTTTGCTGCCACAGTGCTGGCTACCACAGACCTCCCATTTTGCGCAGTGACCGGTACCCAGCAAAGCCTCCCATAACTGCAACCTACCCGCACCAACCTTCGACCAGAAATAGAGCGAACCATGCAGCATTCATCCACACAGCAACCTATGCTGCGCACAAGTTCCTTGTAAAGAGAGTTCCACAGAGTTTTTTCTCCACTTGATCCACTCGTGACTCATTTTTGTGCTAACAACACAAGAATCCAATTCTGGAGCCGACAAAACTTTTCTTTTGCTTCAACTGTTTCAAACGTTCAAATGGGTGCCACTGCTGATGTTCTGCCCTTAATTAAAGAAGCGAGAAGCGCGGAGAGGCTGGCGGCATGCTACAGAGGGGCCTCCATAGCGGGGAGGAGGAGGATACTGAGGTCGACGTGGCGCCCAGGTTGTCGATGTTGGAGACGAAGCAGTACTCGCGCCCCTCCTGCAGGAAGTGGTCCATGAGCCCCGACTGGCAAAATGACGCGTAGAAGTCCCCGTGGCCCGGAGGGTAGAACCTGCACAGGGGGGAGAAGGGGGGCAGCACTCAGGCTTCAACCTTCGGCCAAGTTCACCACCTTCTGCCGCTCCGGTCTCGCAAAAACAGAGAGGGCAGGAAGCTGCGTGCAACATCGGAAGGAATATGCGCAGGCTGTTTCCGCTAATGCGGCCACCACAGACTGGGGTACCAGAGGCGCTACTGTTGCAGGGGCCCTTGGATTGTCCCACACGACTCAGGATCATGGAGAAAAGGAATATGACTTCCTCCACATTGGATGGAAGAAGTCATATGGCTTTTACACGATCACTGGGGGTTCACGCTCATAGGGTGTCCTAGCAACGGCACCGAAGGCCAGCCCAGCGAGGCCCTACATCACTGTGTGACCCAGCCAGTAGCCAATGGTTGGCAGGAGGAGATGAAGCAGACGACAGGAGAGCGAGCGAAGGTGGAGGAAGTGACCCGTGCGTGCAAAATACAAGTAAAAAAGGGTGGCCTCCGAAACTGGCATTTCCAGCTTCAGTAGAGGTGATGTCAGGGCCTCTCCCAAGCTCTCCTCTCCTCGATGCCCGGGATGCTCTGCCATCATTGCACTGTAACTTCGACAGACAGCTGATTCAAACCACCAACCACAGGACTAGCAGTAATAGGAACAGGCAGGCTTAGCCACTCACGACACCAAGAAAAAAAAATCAAAGTGCTTTTCTTAAGATTAAGAAAGATGGTTCAAACGCAAAGCTTTCCCTCGTGCAACCTGAGAAAGTCCAAACTGCTTTGCCCATGTCAATATGGCATGACCGGATAGGTGTTGGCTTCATAACGTAAGGGACCCAGGTTCAACTCCAACCACAGGAAGTGTTTGTTTATTTTGAGGTGGTTCACGTTTCATCATCATTGTCACCACCACCACCATCATTGTCGTCATGTGCCCCTTGTGAAAACCCATTGTGCAAAGTTGGCTTTCCTACACTGTGCTTTGGTGTTACAATCTATGGGGCAAGTGAAGCACAGAAAGCTTCTCTTTAAAGAAAAAAAAAAAAAAAAAAGAGGGTGCAGGAACAAAAGCAAGCAAAGGAACCAAACCACATGTGCTGCAACTCGGGGCCCCTCTGAACACACAGAGATGGTAGAGCAAGGGTTCACACTCACCCATCTTCTGAAGGCACACTCAGCGAGGTGACGATGGGCATCAGGGTCTCCTTGTTGATCCTCGGATACCTGCAACCATCATGCACCCACCATCACTCAGGGGGCCCTCCCAATCAGCAAGCTAGCCTCAGCCCTCAGTCTTCTTCTCATTCTTTCATTGTTTACACAAAGGGAACTGGCATCACTCCTTCATTGCCCACTGTGCCTGATTGGCCACTTGTCCCTCATTTGAAATCACCATTGGATCACCACCACCACCATCGTCATCATCATCCTATCGATGCCATAGATCCCCATTTATGCCGGTCCTGTGCTAACTGTGACCAACTAATTCCTGCAAAACTTCTTGATCTCATCTGCCCATCTAACTTTCTGCCGCCCCCTGCCACGCTTACCTTCTCTAGGGATCCACTCTGTTACCCTTAATGACCGACGGTTATCTTGCCTTCGCATTACATGCCCTGCCTATTTTTTCTTCTTAATTTCTACTAATATGTTCTTAACACGTGTTTGTTCCCTGACCCACTCCGCTCTCTTCTTGTCCCTTAATGTTACACCTATCATCTTCCCGCTCCATTGCCCTCCAAGTCATCCTCAATTTAAGTTGAACCCTCTTAGTGAGCCTCCAAGTTTCTGCCCCGTAGGTGAGTACCAGTAAGATGCACCTGTCATACACTTCCTTCTTCAGGGACAATGGTGGGCTGCCATTCATTATCTGAGAATGCCTGCTGCATGCACTCCGCCCATTCTGATCCTTCTAATTACCTCTGCCTCATGGTTGGGATCCGGGGTCACAACTGGGCTATGACAGGTACTGTGGTGGACGGCTATGGAATAACGCACTAAACCACCTGGGTGTCATCAATGAGCACCAAAATATTAACAAACTTTTTTTTGTTTTTTTGCCTCTATCGAAAAGAAAAATGGTGGAATTCAATCCACATTGACTGGCCCACTTGCTGCCTTGGCGGATGTCTACGCACCAATATTACAATCATGTTATAAGCAAGCAACAGTCTCGTGACACAGTCACCAATATCACTATCACAATTACCATATGCCGTAGCTGATTACGTGCCACTCATCAACGAGCCCAAGCGAGGGGGCCCAGGCGGTGGTGCACCCACCTGCTCTGCAGGAAGGTGTAGATCTTGACCTTGAAGCCCTTGTACTTGCGCAGCACCTTGGAGGTGTCCTCGTCTGTGTTGAACGAGTTCATCAGCACCAGGGGCATGTTGGCGTTGTACGTCCGGTTCAGGTTCTGCGGTGGTGGCACAACAGAACAGAACAGAACAGAACCATGGTGTTGCTAGTATGCTTTTCCTTTTTAGCCTGCGTTAGGTCGTCTGTGGTTACACGGACCATTGGGGCTTTGGTGAAGCACTTCCAATGTTGCCAATCAAGGAACCTCTGCATTCAACCTAGCTTTCACCAGTGAAATCAGCGAAGCCCTGAAAGTCAAATGACCTGAATGCGAGACGGGGCACTTTGAGCGGTGCCTCGTGACAGAAGTGTGAATTCCACCTGCCTTAGGCCCATTTAGACTGCCTAGACTGCCACTTTCTTTGGCACGGCGAGTACTTCACGGCTGCCAATCAGCCATGAAGGTCAATCTGAAGCTGAAAGACTGCTCCAAACTGTCCCGCAAAATCCGTACACACTGCAGGTTCAACATCCTGCCCTACACGGTGGGCTGAAAAAGACCAGAGTTCCAGCTGAGAAAGCAGGAGATCAAGCAAGGCCAAATTTGAAGAAAAAACAGCGCTACAACGGGAAAAAGAAGGTGGGATGAGACAGGGTGCCCTGTGCTCTCCCACCTTCTTCCGAATTCAGTCGTGCACCAACAAGCCCGCATTAACACCCTCTTGCACGTCAAGAAACAGCCACCTCGATCTGCTGGACGGTCATGTCGAGGAAGGTGAGGTCGTTCCGGACGGGGATGACCGACTTGGGGCCCTTGCAGCCCATGCTGGTGCCCAGGCCGCCATTGAGCTTCACCACCACCAGCTTGTTGAGCATGGAGCGGATCACTCCTCCTGGGTGGGCGCTTCCAGCGTCTCGTACTTGATCACCTGCACAGGGGACGGAGAGCGAGGGGGAGCGCTTAGACAATGACGCACGAGAAACGGCAGCTGAAGCTGACCCGGAGGGAAACACGAAACTACCCGAAATATCATTTGTAATGCACAAAGGGGTCATAAACAGATTTCCCACGTGATAAGGAAATACCATCCTTCAAATATAACCGGCAACAAAAAATAGAGAACAGACCTTACCAGATTCAAACACAGGTTCACTAGATTTTCATCCAGAAGTGGAACCGCTATACCACTAGACCAGACGGGGCAGCATCAGGGTGTAGGGTATCAGAAGCACGTGGGTACATAAAAGAATCGGGCTAAGTCCGTGGTGGTTCTTGAACATCTTGATGTAGCACAAAGTCAACAGGCACAAGAACAATGAAGCAGACGGACCACGGTGCTCTGGTCTGTCTACTTTGTTCTTGTTGTGTCCATGTCGAGTTTGCGCTACTTCAAGATGCTCAAGAACGTGACTACATGTTTGAACACGGCCCTAGAAGGCGCCATGTGCCACTCGGCTGTGCTCACTGGGAGCCGAGAGCGAAAGACGCGTGGGCCCCAGCAGTCTCACCGCATTCTCGGGCACGGGCTGGATCCTCTCCCAGACGACGGCCGGCCCGGTGTCCTTGACAAACTTTTGGAAGAGTCGCTGGAAGCCCTGGAACTCAGCCTGGACCGTGTCCCGCTCGGCGGCGCTGGCCGTGCGGCAGAGCTTGTCCAGCTCCTGGGACAGGTGCGCCTGGGCATCCGCCTTGGACATCTCCTTGAACTCGGTGCTGTCACTGTGCTTGCGGCTATGCCCGTACATCTGCACACACAGGGACAGGGCATTGCAGGGAAGCACCGTGCCAGGGCGTCCTCCGTGGGTTGTCTCTAGACTAGAATCACGATGGGGGAAGATGCAAAGCAGTTGTTTCGCTGTGTCCAAACCGTCTTTGACGGGGGTGCGTTGGCTTTCTTGCACAGTGGACTTTATATGCGGCAAAGCCAACTTGACAGCCCGCAAGTGCTTTGCAGCAAAGCCTACTTTACGCACTGCCCTTGGGAGTGGACTGAAAGGTAACATTTCACAGACTAGTACGTGCACTTGACACACACGCACCTCCATTTCAGAATAACTTGCTCAGCACATTTCACTGTCACATGGGTGATACCTGTAAGTCTTTGGAAGGCTCCACACTGGTAAAGGCTACAATGCAAGTGAACGTTATAAAACCGAGTTTTGCAAGACCATAGAAAAACAGTGTCTATGCTGACTTCCCACGCAATGTGCAGTAAACTTTCTGATTCGGTCTCGTTTGATGGAATGCTTAATGTTCCGAAGCAGTACTGGTAAAGCACGGCTACAGGCTGCTGACAGATGCAAGTCTGTGCACACTATTAATTGCGGCCATTTGCAACTTCCCCACCAAGTAGAGGTTGTGCCTACACATGGAATCCATCCTCTGACTTGTGGCTCAGTCAGGATCAACCCAACTGTATGCTCGTAGTAGCAGGTGAAGGGGTTATGGCAAAGGTCTTTTCAAGAACAGGAAAGCTGTGCGATCAGAATCTTTCAGACAAGCGGGTGCCTGGGCTTACTTGATGATAACGTCCTCGTACATCATTTTACTAACTCTCTGAACAAGGTGCGTCAAACCAAAATCTGATTTTAACATGAACTATACTTTTAAAAATATTGCTGGTCTCATATTACACCGCATTACTGTCAGCCATTACAAATTTAAAATCAGAGTTTCTGTTCTCTCGCATACTGATGCAATTTTGGTTATTACAGTGAACTGCACCCATTTAACCTCTGTTTCTCATTGGCATTCCTGTACAAAAAAAAAAATGTGTTTAGTGTAAAAAAAAAAGTTTATTCACAACACAGCGGTATATTGCGAAGAAACGCCATCTTTTTTTTCTCATTTTGGGTGGTGTACCTTTGTTCATAGGTAGCTGTTTTACAGTCATCAGTCATAATTTAGCATAAGCTTTGTTTACTATGTATACTGAAAAACAATGGAAAGAGTCTAATCTCTGTCCCCCAAGTTAAATTAACTTCCATAATTTAATTTAAACATGGTCTAGAATTGAGTGCCACATAGTGCAGTGAATTACAGAACACATTTATAATTCTTACGCCGATGATGATAATGATGATGATTCTTATTGGTTTCCCCTTGAAGCGGGGTGATGACATGTCATCTTACCAAAAAGGACTAATATAACCATGTTTTACACTCTTGGTTTAATACTAGCGCTGCTTAGGGCAGGCACTAACGCTTATTAGGCCTGAAATACTTTCTTTTCCCTGTTACAGAACTGTCCTAGGCAATATTCCCCTCTCTACTTTTCGTCCACCAGCATCTAATCTTCTTTTCGTCCCCTCGACAGCCTTGAATTTAACTTCCTCTCTGATACCCTTAAATCCTAGGGCTTCTGAAAGCCCAATATTCCCTTCATGGTAGATTGGATGGATACCCTGACATTCTAAACACTATGTGCCGCACAGTTTCTGTTTCTTTTCCGCAGAACCACACATACCCATCATTTTGTGAATACTCTCCCCACAAAGCTCTTAGGTGGCAGGCAACCTGCTCTAGCCTCAAAAGCAAAGCACTGCCGCTGGGAATTAATCGTAGAAATTTTCCTTCTGATGTTCATCTTCTTAGCCCTTGTACATCTCTAACGACGTTTTAGCTTCCATTTTTTTCCTCCATTTATTCGTTTCAATCTGCCTTGCCTCTTTTTTGGTTACCTTGGCTGTTTTGGATTCCCCACTGTTCTTTCCGTATTTCATTGTTAGCCGTCTAGTCTTTCTTAACCACAGCGTGTCCACGCTTTTCAAGTATAGGTACCTAAAAACCTTAGCTGCCCACCTTCGTTGATCCATTGCCCTCAACCTCATCTCAAAGCATATTTTACTCTGAGCTTCTCTAACTTCAAACGACACCCGCCCATATATCTCCCTGAAACTGCTTCGTTAGTTGTTTTTCCATGCGCGCCAAGGCCAAACGTCCATACCGTTCTCTGGTTTACTTCAAGGCCTGATAGAACGTCTGATTTTAAGCAGAGTACAGCATTTGCAAACGTGAGACCCGGAACCATTACTCCTTTCCACATTCCTCTTGCTACTTTATATTTGTTATACCCCCACAGAGCTCTATGCGTCATTATAGCTGCATTTCGCTTTCCCTTAAGTTGCTCCTCGTGAGTACTTAAGTAGTTATCCCTTCGGTTTATCCACACTCACCAAATATTATATTCCTTCACTCTAGGTAATATCGCGTTGCGGGATAGACACTACGTCTGGTGGTAGCGTCATTGAAAACCATTATTCCTGATTTTTCTGCACTGAAATTTAACCCGAGGTCAGTGGCTTCCTGCCGCAAATATTATTAGCTGCTGCATGTCGGTTTGGTTATCAGCTAAAAGAACAATGTCGTCTGCGTATAACATTCCCGGAATATGCTGTTGTACCACTTGAATTTACGCCAACAGCCATACAACAGCCTTTTTTTTTTTTCAGTTTTCAGGGTAGGGGTGGCTCTTATTTGTGCAACAAATATTGGCAGCTCATTCAAATTAAAAAAAAAAATGCTATCAACGGCGAACACTGAACCAGAGACCCACAGATTGTGAAACAAGCAGTACAGACAGCTAAGCCACCATCAGAAGTGTACGGTCCATTCCCTTGCAGGTTAGGTGCAAGAAAATAGAGAGCAGACGACTAGGGTTGCCACCTTTCCCCGAAGAAAGAAAAAAAAAAAAAACACCCCTTCGGGGGGCGTGTATGAAGAATGTTTAATTTGTGTTGAAAAAAAAAACACGCCATGGTGTTGACATGCAGTGCCATTTATTATCGTGTTTTCTTAGAGAAAAATCAACATAACATTTGCACTGAAAAAGAGTGAGAGCATTGCTCTGTATGTGCTTCACTGAAAAGTAATCGCAATTGCTAACCACGTCGGCAGCATTTCATTGTTTTGTCCCTCCCTTGGGTCCCCCTGCATCTGAGACAGTGCGCTCGCGCGCGTATTCTCTCTGCTCGCGTGTCTTTGCGGAGCTTGTCAACATGTATTTATCGTCTTAGTTGTTGAATTGACGCTTATAACACGCCACAACGAACATAGTCATGGCACGAGGGCCGAAAAGCCGGCCAATGACGGCCGGTTTTACCGGCAACCGACCCGCTGTTTAAAAAACCGGTCGGGCCAGCCCAAAACTGGGCAGGTGGCGACCCTACAGACGACAACAGTTGTGCCACCTGAGTGCAAGTACGTGCAAAAAGGAAGAATAAATGGCAAACTGTGTGCAATACGGGATTGGCCTCGCACGTTGCCTGATGCAGCCTGCATCTAACAGCATTACTGCAGAGAGCACTTCCACTGGCCACAAAAATCTCAAAGTGAACCAGATGGTAACTAAACAAAACTCCGTTGTCTGGCTCTGTGTTTTCTTGTTCTGGTGTTTCTGGTGTTCCAGGAATTTTCCATTCAGAGAATTTCCCAACGCAGAGTGCCTCTGCATGCATTTGCTTTCCTCAGTCCATTTATGGCCTACAATACGTCCCACAGTTTCAAATTTTAGAAGTGGAGCAAACTGACTCGCCACACTGCCCCTCGACAAGAGCATGACTCGAGAGCCATGCATCTGGACAAAGTGGTCGGTGAGCACTTGCTTTCGCCAATTGAATGAAACTAATTTTTTTTTAATTATAGCTAAAACATGGCCAATCTCTGTATTCTCTTATACCTTGCCTCGAAAAATTCAACGGGTTCACTTTGGACTGAGAAAATGCCAGTATGTACAAACCTGGTCATGGGGGCTAGTAGGGCAATTCAAAAACCTTAAATGTAGGTAACGAACGGGCCGACAAGCCCAGCTGCCATTTGTTAGCACATGTACGTGCCGCTATTGTATATGTACCATATATGTACTGTATATGTACCGTATATGTACCGCATAAGTACCACTTTCTTGGCAGCTTTGGTACAGCTGACACCTTTACCGTTGCCCACGAGTTCAAATTGGCCATAAAAAAGCAACTCCCGAATTTCTGCACCAAAAGAACAAAGTTACACGCCCAAACATGTAAAAACAAAAACTGGGCCCAACTGTAAATTTCCCCTGGTAACGTCAGGCAGCTACAGATGTCGCAAATGACTCACATCCACCATGTTTCGATCTGTCACTTGCCCTGTTTTACCTATTGAATATTCTGAGCAACATACCTCTAAAGCTAGCAATGAAGCTAGCAATGAAGCTAGCAATGAAGCTAGCAATGAAGCTAGCTAGAAGGTTCAGTGAACGAATTATTAAACATTTACAAAAAAGAAAAAGCGGTGCACTAGACAACAGCCTCTGTAACCCCGAACTGTAATGCAATCTTTTACCCAAGCATCTTCAAGCAGGCAGTTTATCTTTGTTCGAGAAGGATGCTGCCAGCTACATCATTCTCTTCAGCTTTATAGGCATACTATTTGACTAGAAAGCTCTCTTTGCCGAAAAGTTTGTCACATTTCCAGTTACTGTGCCATGCCATCACCAGGGGGTGCAAACGGGGGACGTGCCCACACCCCACCATCCCAGACAAACATGACACCCCTTCCGCCAAACTCTCCCCCATGATACTATTTTGGTCGACTCAAGGACCCGGAAGGACACAAATTTTTCTTTTTTAAACCCCCCCAAACAACAAAAAAGCATTTGGGTCTGCATAAGGTATCTACTGGTATATAAGTGTTGCGGCTGTTGGGAGCCCTTTTCCACACATCCTGCCTTCCAAATAAACTAAAAAAAGGGAGCAAATAGATTTGCCGTCAGCAGAAGCAGCTCGCTTGGGTTGAACGGTGTACATACGGACTCCGCAAACCAGTGTGCATGCGGTGCATACAGATGCCGTAACTGCAGCAACGCACTTCTCGCTCACTGGGAATAAAAAAATCAACGGAAGTGGTGCATCTGTCGATAGCTGGGACACAGCCACTGGGAGGTCAATGTAGGTGAGACTCTTTGAGCACTCCCCAAAGCGTGTGCCGAAGGCATGTTTTGCTTGCTACCATGCTAGTAGTAGAGGTTTCATTCCAATACAGTAGGGCATTTCGGCATGAAAACCAGTTTGAACTCCTTCGTGCCTACTCAATGTTTTTGCAAGAGAGCACTAGATGCCCCAGTCTGTGTTCTGTTGGAGTGTGAAGATTGTCACTACATCATAGAGCAAAATATAAGGCTGTAAGAGTAGGAGCATAGCTTTGCAACATGTTGCCCAGGCACTTTGGGCATGCTAGGCATCTGCACCGCACGCGCGCAAGCGTGTTTGCTTTACGGAATGACGTAAGAGTGAACAGACCCAGATAATAACTGCTTCCCAGGGAGGAGGGAAACTTAACCAAGACTGAGTTGGGGAGGAGCCAGCCTTGATCAAGCTGTCCTCTCATTCTCGGAAACAGTTATCAGCTGGGTCTGTTCCCTCTTCCGTCCTTCCGTAAAGCGACAAACGTGCGCAGCTAACCCTCGTGATAGGCCTTGGTGTTTCAGCTGTTGCATATGCCAGCAGAGAGAGCGGTAGCTGCACAGGATGCACACAGGACAGCAGTATAGAGAGGAGGTTAGCATATCTATAACTGGGAGTCCTTAGCTTCTCATGTTGATGCACTGTATCGCCTCTACTGTCTTGCAAGATTTTCACAGAGAGGGCGGGCCAAGTACTCCAACCACGCCCTGTGAAACTGTGATTTTACTTTTCACGCAATGTCAAATGCGAACCTACCTTAGAATAAACAGTACAAAATTTGACTGCTAAGGCGGTTTAAAAAGCACCCTGGAATGCCGCTGCTCCCACATCCAATTTAAACAGCTGCATGGAAGAAAGCAACTGGAGAAGCTGCCAAAATGAAGACTTTTTTTTTTAAGTTAGAGCAGGTTTGTACACTACTCACACCACATTTTATTATGGTAACTACCTAAACTAAGGACTGATGAGCTGTATTTGAAAAGTGTAGCAATTCAAAACTTCCCCAACTTCACTCACAACTACTATAGCACCACAGTCATAAATTTCCCCCTCAAACCCAAAAATTAAAACTCTCACGGTCACACCTTCTGTAACTGAAAAGGAAAGGGGGTGGGGGGGGGGGGGCAACAAAAAAAAAAGAACTTTTTATAGCCTCCCATCTCCTTTTGAGTCTGGCTAGCACCCAAGAGTAAATTCCATTAATGCCTATGGTTGCCACTAGAAACAGCTTCTAAATCTTGAAAGATGAACCCATACCTGATAACCGGAAAGTCGCCGAGAGGGCTTGCGCTCTGAACCTAGGTGGCGGCCATTGGGCACGCTACCGTTAAGGCTTGGCATTGCTAACTTCCCAGCACCGGTCAAAACCATAAAACTACGCACCGGCCTGAAGCCCCTCAAAAGTGGCACAAGAGCGCCTGTTACCCAGATCGAGGCAAATGCAGAAATGGCGCACAACGCATTTCACATCTGCGTCAAAAACTCTGGCCAACTGCCACACAGCTGCCAGAAAACCAGACCTTGAGCCTCACAACCTCTAGAAACAAAATACAGATACTACTGTAACAGAAGCCTGGAATCGGCTTCCGGGGGTATGGCAGAAAGCAGGCAAGCGGCAACCACATGCCATGAACCGCCCACGCCACAACTTCCAGCTGTCGCGACATTTCCACATTTACATTTCCACGACCACCCCATCAATTTCCCCTTCCTTTTTTTCTTTCTTCCTGCTTCCTTTTTATTCATTTGTTCGGCTTCATCTAAACCTGGGTGGAAAAATTCTTTCCCAACAAACAGGAAATCGGAGTCTGCTGGCATGCAGAAAGCTGGTTCATTTGCACACTCACCGCGATTCTGAAACGGCATTGCCCTGTTGTTACCAAGGGCAGTGGGGAACCTTCATGATGTTGGCCTCCATTTTGCGTGAAGTTCCAAGTATGAATTTTTACAGGACACAGGTCTATTTCCCATTCAAGTCTTTTTCTTCATTATTCATAAACATTTACATCATCATGGATGCTTGCTTACAGAAACCCTGTGAAGGAATAACGCGAGGGCCATGCTATGCTAGGCTTTTTTTATATATAGTCCTCAAACAGCCTGTTGAGAAGTTCCGTTTTAAAGTGCCACTCATAACTTTCAGCTGGATAACCTCTCAAGTGACCAGGTGTCCCTTTAATCATCTTCGCTTTCCACGAACCTTGGAGTCCCTGATGCTTATCGGTAGTTAATACAGCACTGAAAAGACCCATAAGGCCATTTCATGCGAGAGCCATTCGCAGCACAACAATCTAATCTACCAGGCTCTTCCCGACACTAATCCATCCCAGATGTACGCTCAATCAGAAACATTTAAAAACGCAAGCTCAGTCAGAACAAATAGCGATTCCCCACTGCTTTGAATGCCCTAGTCTTGCAATCAAACCAAAAGATAATAGAGTGTGCACACCATCTAAGGAGGCACACCTCTAACTGCAAACGACATGTGATAGTGAAGCTTTCACGTTTGAAAGGTAAGCCTCTATTCTTTCAAACAGCCAGAAACTGGAAGGCGGTAATTTTAGCATTGGCACACATTTCAACCATCTTGTTGAAACTGCACAAAAACAGCTTGTCCCTTTCAGTGATCCTACAACATTTTCATCAGCATTTAGGATATTACACATTGACTCTCAGTGGTCAGCAGGAATGGTCAAAGAAATTGCAGAGAGACCAGTGCGGTGCCAGCTAATGCACCAACAACCTCGTATCAACTCTAAAGCAAATATTTCATTTTATGCAATTTACACCTATCGTACGGAATTTTCTTTATAAGTGTGTGCTCCTGTGTGATCTAAAAAAGTAATCTGCCAATACCATACTAATACTGATCGAATCATGGCTTACGACGCTTTAAAGACAGAGCTGCACTGACTTTCCAAACTAGGGTTGTGCAAATACTAGTGATTCCTATGCTTTTGAAGCGAATATGGAGCAAATAAGGATTTTGTTCAAGTCATTTTGAACCAGAGCAATTACAGCTGAATTGAAGCGAATATCTAGGAACTTACACAGACAACTAAAATTTTAAGACTTCTCTAAGATCCTCTAGTAACTGGTACGTGTGAAAAAAAAATGACTTGTTTAAAAGTGCTCACAAAATTTTTCTGTCCGAACAAACATACCTTCTGCTTTAGCTTTATTGATGTTCTATTTAATACGAAGGCAACTGTCACTTCATGCAGTGGCCTAAGCCACGAGTGTTTCAGCATTAGTGTAACACGGGTTTATACCCTCGCAGCAATGATGAACCCATTTCTCTTGAAAGATCATAACCGGCAGTTCCATCAATGTCCGCGTCAGTTCTAGAAAGGACACTCAAGTTACGGGGCAACGTGAAAAATGAAAAATTAGTCCGATTTACATACTCTCGCAGACGTGCCCTCATACGTGCTGGTGTCATCACCGCTTTGCAACCTTCTGATCATAGGTTTCGGTTCCCCAGTACTAACAACGCATAAATTTTATTAGGGAGAAAAAAAAAACTTGTGCTTTGAATGTCCTGACACGTACAATAACTTTAAATATAAGGATATCACGCCTAAAAGGAATGTTAAAGAGAATGTAGCGAGACTCCTCAATCCAAAGCTGGCCCAAACACACAATAAACAGGGCACGGTCACAAACTTCGACAGAGCTGCGGTGTTAACACCTTGTCAAGAAAGCTTGAACTCCATGTTCAGGAGCACAGCCAGATAAGTCCATTTTTTTTCTTGACCTACTGTAAAGAAGTACAAAAAGGAACCTGGCAGGTTTCACAAAGCATCAGCTTCACTCATCATTTCATCAGAAAACTGGGGACTCGGGGAACTATGTCAGTATGCAGCCAGGATTCCTTATCTAGAAGGTCTGAAACAAGGCAGCCCGAACTAGACTACATCATCAGGATGCATGCGAAAAGAGTAGCATCATGAACGGGTCGGGCCGATTCATGGTGTGAGATATATCTTGCAACGTGGCCCGGTGCCAAGGAGACAAGAGGCCCTCCACAGATATTTTCCTCTTGCCACCCTGTACTTATACGTCAGAGAGACTTTTATGACCAACACTGTTTTGTCTACTGTTTGACCAAAAATTGCCAATTACGTCTAATTATCTCGGGAACTAACTGACCAAGAGAACAAATAATGGCATATTTGAAATCTGGTAAAAAAGCAGCGAGACTGACAAGTTTTGCAGAGTTCACTTTAAAATTAAAAGAATTTGTTTTAGGACCAGTGTCCCCCCCTTGAATGTAGGAGTTGTTATGGCATGAAATACATGCGGAAAAAATATGTTGTTTTCTATGTATCTTGGATGAGCTGTCACATTTCCGCTACTCAACTTCGACAAATAGCACAAGAAAAAAGGCGGTTAGACGCTAAGGTTATAATGCTCTAGAGCACAAAGTTTGTTCAAAATTGCTCAACTAGACAATATTTGAAGATGCTGGTACACAAGGAACGTACTAGTAATAGTAAATGCGGCGGCGACAAAGTCGCTCGTCTCGCATATGCTTGGCTGTAACTCCCACTTGCACGGTGCGTGATGTGCAGACCTCCTAGACCTCCCATGCCTTGTTTGCACACATGGCAAGGCCTAGCTGGGGGGTGGCCATCTTGGCCACTGGCGGGGTCATGTGTGTGCTAGCTTCCTTGCGAGCTGTGCAGTGCACATCTTCCCGCAATACCATGCGACTTGCAAATGAGAGCATTGGACAACGGACTTCTATTGTCATCCTCCCTTGGCACCCCCTCTCATGGAAGAAACCCCCCAATTCACCAAGCCCAGTTTGGATGCATGCACTGTTTATGCGGGGACCCTGCTTGGAGATTTTGCCGGCGTTAGTCACTGGGGGCACTTGGTGCCCGAAGCCATGATAACAAGACAACCGAGCTGAAGACCATGCATGATTTAGTGATGTAGTGGAGCCTTCCGTTTCTGCTGTGCGTGAGTTGCACCCCTGTGTTAATTTGGCGCATTGAACATGCCTGTCCTTTGTGCTCAGGTGGATAGTATGGCTTTGCAATTACTACTCTAGGGTAGCTAGTAAAGCTAGCTGACAGTGTACATTTTCACTGCATCAAGAGCTGACAAACGTGCTACCTTCCCCATTTATTTTTTCAAAACATCAACATTGATTTTTCATGAAATTGACCATCGATTGTTAACCGACTAGGCTGTCCAAAAATCTCGTGCGAAATAGAAACTTGACAAGCACACAGAATGCAGATTTAATTACCTGCATAACCTGTTCGGACTGTTTTGTCACAGGCAGGTTAAGTGTTTGGGTTCAACTCCAGTTGAGGTTCAGTTTTAACCATGATATGCACCTACATTTACTACGCATACAATGAGAGGACCTAATCAGACTTTTTCACGCTAATCTGAACCTAATTTGAAGCCACAGGTGGAAATAGCTAACAACGAGCAAGCAGTTTGAAAGTTTCATCTTCTGGCTAGAGCGGTGACACCGCACTTGCACAGGGTTACAGATTAATTCATAGCCCCTGGCCTTCATTAATCAACATTGAAATACCTACCGTATGCAAGGAAATTTTATTAGAGGCAAGCCAAATGCTGGGAACTTCGAATACTTCGCGATTGGTGCTCGCTTTTCGATTCAATTCGCAGCGATGCAGCAATATTAGTTTGGCTCTGCCACATGACATGCGAGCTATATCAAGCTTCACCGCATGTCATGATGGTGCTTGAGTTGGCTTTTTTGCACGACTTAGACGCTATGCAAGGAAGCCTAACTCGCGCAAACCATGGGCGACACAATTATCACTCCGGTGCTTGTGAGTTGAGGTGGAAGGTGGAACGCTACACCTGTACAATCCCTAAGCCAAAAAAAAGTTTGCCAATATAGTACCATAAGTGAGGAATCAATGTTATTATTTGTTGGCAGTGCTTGCGGCAAGACCATACGAGCCACTAGCATGCCGAACCTCTTTTCAGTGACCAGTATGCTTCCATGTACTCACAGCATGTCGAGAAAATCACAATTCTTTATGGAAGTGTATTATTTTTTTTCCAACTTGTCTTAATCTGTTATTTCTTATTTTCTGCTGCTCAATTTTTTTTTCAGTATGTAAAAAGTCCTGACTGCCTAATTTATCTTTTTTTGTGGGTATGTCTTGGAAGCTCTTTATATTCTAAAGCAAAGATATTTGATTCAATTCGCAGTTCAAATTTGATATTCGCACACCTCACCTCTAGTTGTCACCTCCACTAGAGAAACATCCACTGTGGCCGGGAACCAAACCTCTGTCCTCAAGCATAGCTACAGGACAACAAGGAACAGTGCAGCCACAATTGGAAATGATACGAGCCCTCCGTTTCCTACTAACTCAAAGCAAAACTCCCCATAATCCCTTGAAACAGAGCCACAAGGAAATGGAGAATTTTTGGACCACGAAATGACGAGTAGTCGGCCAACTGTCAGTAGGCGACAGTTTTTAATACTTACGCACAATATAATGCATCTTGAGAGTTAGGCTGCCACTGCAGACAAGACAGAAAAATCAAGTGAATGCCTGTAATGACCATGAAGGAATTGAGAGCACTATGTTGATGGACATGCAGTGCCTTGAGAGAGCACGCCTTTCAAATAACCCTGCCTCCAAACGTTACGCAACTTATTCGCAACCACTTTCTTCCCTCTGAAGTAAAAAAAAATTGATTCCACCTGTTTCAGTTTTTCAGCTCCCTCATATAAACAGCTGTAAATGACCCATACGTGGATAAAACACTGTTGAGTGCTTCTTCTGTCAGCCTTATTCCTGTGGAAATTAGTTTCATAACGGTGTTTTTGCAACCAAGACACCCACACTTAATTTCTGTTGAGACGACTGTGTCACCATATACTCCGACATTGGAAACTCTGAAAACAATACTGAACTACAGCAAGGCCTCAACATGGTGCGAAGAATCGTTTATGTCGTTAAATCTTAGTGAATGCAAATCAATGTCATTCTCCCGTAAACCTACCTACTTCATCATTATCTCAACACGGCCACGTCATACGAGTATCTCGGAATGCACATGAACCCATACCTATCGTTTGAACCGCACAGTGCAATCCATCTGATCAGGGGCTTTGCGCACACTTGGCTTCGTGCGCCGTAATCTAAAATGTGCCTCTCCCAATGTCAAAAACTCGCATACCTAACCTACGTGCACCAAAAGCCCAAATACGCATGTGCTAACAAACTGTAATCAGTACAAAACTGTGCGGTTCACTTTACGACTCACTGCTCTCTATAGAAATCAGTGAAACTGCCCTAAAACAGCAAATCCAACTACCATCTCTCGCGTCACGATACATCATCTTGCGCCTATGCCTCCTGTGCAGTTTTTTTTTTTTCCGCCCACAATCAAGGCACAAACTTGTCACGCCACCCAACAGAACTCCATCCTGCATTAACCATTCTGATAACATTGCACGCACATCTGCAACGAACGACTTTTTTTTCCCATGTGCAATCCAACTTTTGAATATCCTCCCTGACAACATTGCTGTTATACCTTATTCATTTCTCGAAAGGCTGGGATCCCGCTTCAATTCCATTCAATAACCAATGATTAGATTCTAGTGGTGCACTGTATGTATTATCAGAGTCCTTCAATGCTTTACTGGTCACGAAACTGCTCCGTAACTCAATGGGAGAGCTTCATATGCTGCGTTTGGCCGCCGCGCCGTGGCGCCACCCTCTCACTGAGGTCACTCCTCGGGCTAACGGCGGAGCCGCGGCGAGTTGTATTTGTTTTGTGCGGGAAAAAAATGTAGCGTGCATATCGCGCTCTTGTGATGCGACTTAAGTAGTGCAACGACGATGCCGAACATGTGTTGCGTCCCGGGATGTCGTTCCTTGTACAACGATACCACAGAAAATGTTTCCTTGTTCTGTTGACCGAGCGCCGGGCAGCTGTGTGATAAATGGAGGGGCGCCATTCCAAGGCAAGCAACGGGAGATTTCAGCTTCGATAATAAGTGTGCCGCAGTGTGTGGAAATGCACTGTGTGTGAGGATGGAAAAACCAATGTACCCTTTTGAGAGCATCGTGGACCTAGAATTGTACAAGGCTATCTTAAAGCCGGATTTTTGCCATATCAGTCAGTTTGTAGCAGTGCTTCGTTACCTGTTTGCAAACTTGTATTACCTTGCGCTCATGCTCGCGTGTAAAAAATCTTTGGGACGTCCTTGTGCTTTTACTTTTCATATTTCCGCGAATTATCCCTTAGGGTTCGTTTTGTTTGTTTTGTAACCGCGCGTGGCCAATTCCGGTTTCTTATTTGGCGTTTCAACCGGAGCGACCGTTTGCTCTTTTAAATGCAGAGCATTTCAGTAACTCACGATGTCACCCGCGTTGTCCCGTCGTAGTCCGCACCGTCGTTGTCCACACCCCTCCCCCTACACTATATAAAGGAAAATACTATCCGGCACCAGGTTTCGATCCCTCGACCCTGCGGGCGGAACGCAACGTACATGGTGCTCTACCCACTGCGCCACAAAGCCGACACAGAATGGGACGCTACGAACGCGCCTTATATCGCTGACTCATTCAAATTACTGCTGACAAGCGCTTTCTCGTCAGCAGTTGCCACAAGTGCAACAACATTAACGTAACGCAAACTACTTAACGTCGTGCGCCCCCGGAAATGCTCTGCATTTGATCGTGCCCCTCGCGAGGGGGATGTTTCACTGCGTCGCCATGCGAACATTTCTTCAAGGTGGACTGAGCCGGACTGAGCAATGACTAGGATTGGCTCGCTGTGGCTACTTTCGGTGCACAATCCGTAAGACGACGAGAGCCTGAAAGTCGGTCAAGCGCGAAACATGTTTCGCTGTCCCCCTTCCTACGCATCCCTGCCCACGTCAAGAGGTGGTGGTGCATTGGACCGCGTGTTCGCCAGAGGGACTGCAACGTTGAGCGTTTCCTGCAGCGTCTCGTATTTCTCGACGCCCTCGCCACTGCTTCGCTCTACGTCCACTCCCAACTATGCGTGGGATCCACTATTTTGGTTGGTTTGTTCTATCATACATAAGCTTATAGAAGTGCCTAGGTTATAGAAAGCTGTAATTTTATTCTTCGCATACAGCGCGTACGCGTAAAACTGCTAGTTCGCGTTCAATGCCCTGCGTTGAATACGTGCTCAATTCCCTGCAAACTGGCCTCCAATGTTTTGTCGTACGTCCCGTCGGGCAATATTGTTTGATATGGAAAGGGTGCCACCTTGTTGGTAACTTGATTTTTTGTTTCTTCGACACTGTTCTCGATCCTGTTTCCATGGATCTGAAATTAATAACGTTCCAAGAGTAATGCATGCATAGCAAACGCCGCGCAACTCACTTTATCGACGTTCATCTGTTCAAGTCACACTGCGACTGCTTCTTCCCCGTTTGTGTTTCATTCTAGTCTTTTGTAGTGCACGAGATCCCTAGGTCACTGCGTTCAGAAAAGCTTTGCGTCGTTCTTGGCTACGTGGCAATATTCTGTTTCCTCCGTGTGCTGCACATCGCAGCGCGAAAAAATAAATTTTTGTGCGCCTGACCACGCTCTTTTGTCTCCCTTCGTAACATTGAAATTTTTTGTTGCGTGTGATAAAATCAGTTTCATTGTTCTTTTTTCGCTTCGTTTTTGCAAGGATTGCAAAGCGTGGAAGCAGAAAGACACATAGTGCAACATATATCTCTTCGTGTTTTGATCCTTCGCGTTTCTGCAGCGTTTTTAGATATTCTCAAGTATGTGCCCACTCATCGAAACGACAGCACTATTGGGCTATCTCTTTTAGCGTTCTGTGCATTCCAGAGCAATCAACGGATTCATTAAGCGTAGTCTGAACGACGCGTACTTGGTTTCTTTCAGTTTTTTTATTGTATTATCGATAGGCCCGCAGCAGCCCGCGACTACACAGCTACCGTATGTGTGGTATTTACAACTTTGCTTTACGAAAATAAGCAATATAGATTTAAAAATCCGTAAACACGACGGCGCAGCGCTTGTGCCAGAGCACACAGAAGCCGTTGCCGTTCGCGGCCGAAGTCTACGGTAACTTTCTTCGAAAAAATAAAACCCCATTGAAGGCAGGTGACAACCACAATAACTGGACTATTCATCACTAACTACTACGAAAAAAAAAACACACTTAATCAGCGCACAGACACCAAAAGCAGCGAGCGTTTGCACGCCAAGAGCTGGCCAATACGCCGCACGCGCGGCGGCTGGATGACCTTCGTGCGGCGGTGGCGCCTGAAGTGGCGCGCGCGGTCCCTATATGAAGCGAGCGCCGAAGTTTCGTGACCAGTAAAGCATTGAAGGACTCTGGTATTATTTACTTTCACCTAATTGTTTCTGTTCTTATAATTCTGATTCCCAGTTCAAGAGGTTTTTTTTGTTGTTGTTACTGACCAAACTACTGTACAAATTCTTATTACTGTATGCTGTGTATTGCTTGTTTACATCAAACTGTACACTTTCACAGAGTATTTATTGAGAAAGCTGCACTCTTAGCTCTGTCTTGCACACATGTCTGGTGACACAACTACTGAGATCTCGAACTACAGGTAAACATGCATTGACAGAGAGAGAGAGATATTCCTCATAATTTAGAGTATGAACAGACAGATGGAGCACTGAAGTCTGATGTTGCCCAGGAGGTTTAAGGGTAAGCGCAAATGAACTTCCCCATCTCTTTTGTCTTGCTTCCCCAGGAGGCTGCCATCTGGTGCCAATCATAGCTTAGGACCTCTAAATTAAGGCCTTCCCTGCTGTCCAAAAATAGGTGTGCCATCTGGACGACCTTCAGGCGACACTTTGGCACGCAGCCCGCTGCGTGAAAGAATGCCGCTGCTCATCAACCTGCCTTAAGGCACCTCCTCAGTTAACCCACAAAACATGACAATGACCACCAGTACTACAAGAGGCACGTTCCCGTTAACCACCTTAATCTGAAAAGCTTTGTTTTAAGAAATGGCTACAGTAGCCTGCAACTTGGAAGATGGAAAAAAAGTAAGAGGTCAAAGTCCGCCCATGTTCGAGCTTCGCTCTCTTCACCTGTAAAGTTGGCTTCCCCGCGCTTATCTTTCATCACGACGCTACCCCAAGATGCGCTTGTAATGGACCTAATAAAGGAAGTCCTTTATCGCTCAGCACGTGACAACGAGTCCTGAATACGCGTAATTCCGCCCCCAGCAATATATCGCCAGCGCAGCAAACGCATTCACGATGAGGAAAAATCGGCGCGGGAAAGCAAGATTCACAGGCTACGCACAGCGCTCGTCCGCCTCAAAAAATAAATCGTCATCACGACCGTTCTACGTTCGGCAGCTGTAGGGTACAGCGAAGACTCGTGGTGCAGTTAACGTTTCAGCAAGTGCGTAGGAGCAACGCCGGAGTACCGATTTAAGAGCTCGTATAACAGCGCAACGACTATTCAATCGCCAGTACAGAGGACTGGTCACGTACTAACGATCTATCGGCCCGAGGAAGTTATACAGCAATCACCTTCAGGACGATTCAAAAGGAGCTCGAGAGAGAGCCGCGACCGCCTGCAGCAGAGGTCGGGCCGCCGCTCACACTAGCAGCGCGATTCGGCGGCCGTGACGCCTCATCTTCTCCCGCGACTGCAGGCCTTGGCCTGCAAGGCTATCGAGGCCGGCGACGGGAACAGGCGTGGCTGATGCAGTCGACGACGGGTTAACCGATAACACGACGACGACGCGCCTCCACTGGAAATATTACACCGTTCAGCAGTAGATCCACACGCTGTCGCGACCCTCGGCAGCCAGCGATGTCCAAGGCGCAGGGCCCAGGCCAGCACAGGCCAGCACGCGGTCAACGCGATCAACTAGCCTCCTTTCGGTCCGGTTCGCGCATACCCACGTGGAGGGATTGGTGGCCACTGCTAAAGGCAAACACAAACGGGAAATAAATCAGCAAAGAGAAATTGGTAACGGAAAAGTGGGAAAGGACATTGTATTAGACGACAGAAACACAAAGCGGGCATTTCCGTGCCAATTATTCCTCATTCTTCCGTTTATTTTTCTTTTATCCACAAATGCACACGCCGGAAGAGTCATCGGAAGTGCGAACGCCAACGGAAGGAAACGCGTCATCTTATCACTTTCTGAGAGAAAACGGACGAAACATTTCGACGTACGCCGCCGCCGCAGTCAGTGCCCCGCGAAATTACTACGCGCTGTCTATCGAGACCGAACCGAGACGGAGGAGAGAATGTTGCCGGAAAGGCGTAAGAACGCGTACAGACTAACATAAACTATCTTTTGCGAACAAAAGGGCCATGCTCACACGTAGTTAGGAGCCAATAGGCAACCCCATTGAAATGAATGGAGGGTCATGAACCCGGTTGAAAAAGTGGCAAGATTAGGACAAAAATGTTCGTGAGGTCAAACTGCAGGTGTCCATGAAATGCGCCTTTCTGGGTTCGTATTCACAGGTTCGCGGTGAAAGGCTTTTAATATTTTGAGGCGATACCTGTCGATTTATTGAACGCAGCGTCAACGCCTAGCCGCGAGAGAAATGCCCTCAGAAGAACGTACCATAGAAGAATACAAAGCCGTGAGGCTGCTCCCTCACGCCCCCCTTCCGGGCTTCGTCACACGAAGAAGTTTCGTTTTGTGAAGAGATTCAAACCAGCTACAAGGACGTGAAAAGAGTCGGCAGCTGGACCCACAACTGGCTTTATTAAAAAAAATGTGGTTGCGGCTTATCTCATCTAACCTTGGATATGCATAGCAAAAGCTTGGCTTAGTCTGGCTGAGTTTTGGTTTCGCTTGGTTAACCTTTCATTTAGCTGTATTGCCGACCACATCTGAAACCGTTCGGTTCCGTGCAACGTTCACAGGAGGAGGCCGGGCGAACGCGGCGTTCATTCATGGCGAACGCACCGTTTCTCTTAGCCGGGCGCGAGACGAGTCACGTTGTCCGAAACGACCCAGCGCCGCATGCATGGGAGGCTGCGGGGGTGGTCGGCTGCCTCGGCCGCAGCGGCGTCGGCGACCGATGCTCGTTCTGCGCAGAGCGACTGAAAACTTGGCCTTGTGCGCAGCGGCGACAGCGGGCCCGGCAAATCACGTGATGCGCTTCGAGGGGTGCGTCGCCGGTGTGACTCCGGTCAAAGGTCACCTTGCGCATCATCCGCGAAATCGCTGGACGAAAGTAGCAAAGCTTCGCTTTAAAAAACATGACCCTCCCCCAAACGCAACAAGTGCATGGCCAGCACTGCGGTCATCGCTTCGTGACGCCAGGTCGTTTCGCGGCACAGAGCAAGCCACGTTGTCGCGTGAGCTGTGCTTCACACAGCAGCTCGCCGCGCGCGCGTTCCGCTCTTAGTTCCCTTCGATGGGCCTCAACGCCGGCCGCCGTCAGCATGGTAGACGCCTCCTCATCGGAAAATAAGGCACCGACCCGACCACTACTAAGTCTGTTGCCCGCTTCGACAATACCTTCCCTCACCTTAGGAACTCCTGCACAACCTCTACTGCCACGGCCGAAGAAGCACCCTCGCAATGACCAAAGCCGCAAGTCCCAGCATAACAATCCTCTCTCACTCCCACATTGCCTGCCGTCGTTTTGCAGGTGGCACACGCTACCGACCGAGCTCTCCTCCACCGCGGCCATTCCCAGAGGAGGCCAAAATCGCAACTGGTATTGCAAACTCGCCCCTCTCCCAAACCTACACTGACATCCTCTACCAATACAGAGCAACACGACGCCCCTATCCCCCTCTTGACCCTTCCCTTCCTATCGCAGACCCCCAAATTTGGCGCCGACTTCAAACCAACACGCATCACAATCGCCTCCATCTCCACATCTCTCCTACTAACTACCCACTTAACTGCCCCCAGTGCGATGAGCCTCATCTCGTCTGGAGGTGCCCCACCAACCCTCCACCACACACACCCCATAGCCTTCAGCAGTGGCAGTGCGCGTTGCAGAGCTGCCAGCTCGAAGACCAGGAGACCCTGGTCTTTCGGACGATGATGGCCACCCACCGCTCCTCTTAAAGCTTTCTACCTTTACCAGCCAACGGTTCCTTCGCGGCGTGCGGGACAATAAACTCCCAACGCGGCAGGGGCGGGGGGGAGGGGGGGGGGCGTCAATCACGGAGCACGGAGGGGAAAAAATGGAGGGAAAATAGAGGGAAACAATGGAAGCTAAAACGTCATTAGAGATGTACAGGGCTGAGAAATTGGACATCAGAAAGGAAAATTTCTGCGATAACTCCCAGGGCAGTGCTTTGCTTTTTGAGGCTAGAGAGGTTGCCTGCGAACCAAGAGCTTTGTGGGGAAGTATTCACAAAATGATGGGGTATGCGTGGTCTGCGGAAAAGAAACAAACTATGCGGCACATAGTGCTAGAATGTGAGGGTATACATCCAAATCTACATGAAGGGAATATTGCCTAGGACAGTTACCACCTGTAACAAAAAAAAAAGTATTTTGTGCCTAATAAGCTTTTTGTGCCTGCCCTAAGCAGCGCTAGTATTAAACCAAGAGTGTAAAACATGGGTATGTTAGTCCTTTTTGGTAAGATGACATGTCATCACCCCGCTACAAAGGGTAAACCAATAGCAATCATCATCAGCAGCAGCACAGTGTAGATGGCGCGGCGAATTTACCCAGTGTTCCTCGCGCGGAGGTGCCTCCTCGCCGGGTTAGTGCACTACACTCTAGCCGGGGGGCGCGTCGGCGGTACGGCTTTGTCGTCTCTTTTAGCGAAGCTTGCTTTGGGCCTCTTTTTGGCGCAGCTTCGCGTCCATTGCGCGCTTCCTTCGCACGGCTTAACTTGTTCGACAGCACCTCCTGGGTAACACGCACCCGACGGAATTAAGTGGTCGTTCGGAAAAGATACGTTAAGGATTGGTTTGCAGGGCGGGAAAACAAAATGTAGAGACCACATACAGACACCTGGCCGCTAGAGAAACGTAGCTACCTTTTGCGCACTGCTTGCCACGAATGGGACTCCGTTTTGTAAATTGGGGAATACCAATTCGGTTGTTTTAAGAGGCGGCACAAAAGGCGAAAGGAGCAACTGGATCTGACAAATAGCAATTATAAAAGTTCCCTCAGCTTTCTCGCAATCCTCAAACTTACTAAACTAACTCGTTTAAGCATAAATGGGAATCACCAAGCTCACATGCCGGTGTCTGCGCTTGTGTCGCGCGGTGGTGTAGCCCCGAGCTTGCACATCAGGATGGCTAGGTTCCGCTGTCTCACCCTTCGAAAGACGCCCCTCTCCGTTTTCTTTCTCCCGACTCACGGCCGGGCTACAGCGGCGGCGTCCGCCGCTCTAGCCCGGCCGTGGCCGACGCTGCTGCTGCGTTCGGGACTCCGCCCCCGCGAATTCCAGGTAACGGCTGGCAGAATCTCTGGTTTCACTCTTGGTAGAGCCACGTGTGTGAATTCAAGTTGTGAATTCAAGACGTTTATTGGTTTTACTGCTTGTACATAGTTCATTTGTCGCTTTCATTGTCATTTCCCAAACCTTCCATATTCATTCCTTTCTCTCTCTGTCCCCAGTACCCTCCCCCCAGAGGGAAGTAGCAGGCCCAAGATCAGTTTCTCAGGCCGACCTTTTAAATGCAGAGCATTTCAGTAACTCACGATGTCACCCGCGTTGGCGTCCGTAGTCCGCATCGCTCCCCGTCGGTCTTTTCTTTTCAATAAACATCCCCCCTCTCCTCTCTCTCTCTCTCTCTCCTCTCTCTCTCTCTCTCTCTCTCTCTCTCTCTCTCATCTTGCACTATTGCTGTGCTCCACAAAACAAAGATAGAAAACAAAGGAAGGAAAAGTTTTGAAACAATGTATCGTTCAAGTAAAAGCAGAAATGAAAAGGCCGGTTGAGACGAGAAAGGGCGAGCCACACGAAAGCTCTAGGAAGCTGTGCCTATAGTGCCCGCAAACAAATGCCACGCAAAGCGCCTGCTCTTTATTCTCGACATTTTAATTGGCTGCGAAATAGTGTGGCTCGATCAATGAAAGCACACAGCCTCGAGCGCGATTCCTTCAACTTGGGAGCAGCGCTATCGTTGACCTCGTTTCGCGACGACAGAGGAGCAGCACTCAGCGCTAGGCCTTATAAAAGCTATTCACAGCGTGTACACCATAAAGCTAGCACCCAGGGACGAATTCCATGTTCAGCAAGCACAGCTGAATGAAAGTACAGTCGACCCCCGTTAATACGAAGTTCACGGGGACCACGAAAAACAACCGAACTTCCAATTAACCAAAAGTAACAAAAGGGGCATTTTATTAGTTTAAAGGCTCACTGCTTGCGAAAAGAAATTCTGTAATTGCAGTCCGCTATTGTGCAAAATATTAATTGGCGCTTGAAGTCAATTGTGTAGGCTATAAATGTACCCGAGTGCTTCTCCTGCGTCGTTTTCTGCATATTCAAATTTTCCGACCTCCTCGAGTCTTTTACATTGACAACTAACTTATAATTAACCGATATTTCAGACCTTTAACTTCCAAGTACCAAACATTGCATGCACAGATGAGGGGACCTTAACTTCACAAACGACAATGCTAATCAAGCGACTTCGAATTATCGGGAATATACTGTAATGCTACGATCCGTGGTGGCCACGCATGGACCTTGCTTGTTATTCAGCACAAGTTCCTGCTTACAAAGCGTTGGCCAATGCACCACCGCGGGTATATCTACACTGCGTAGGCATGTAACGCTGCTAGGTTTCAGTGTACGCGAAAATATTTTTTTGTTGTCGACCCTTTTCTTGTACACGAGCACATCGTACAGGCTGCGCATGCTGGTACCAATTCCCGTTAAATTTAACCCTACCAGTGTACCGTCAAAGAAGACGTCAACAAACAGCCGGGGAGGATATGGTGCGTGGGAAACGGCCCTTTCGACCGCGCTCTTCTCGTAAAAAGATGCGATTAAATCGTCTGGAAAGGCTCAGAAAACGACCCACGCATCTAGAAGTTAATCTGATCAGGTAATTAGACCGTAATTACAACGTCACTTCAGCGTCCCGTTAAGTTGACATGTCCGTCCGCCTTATGCAATCATTCGCCGAAAAAAAAAAAAACGGCATTCACGCTCTCTCATAGCTGCCTAAAAAACAAAACACACACAAAATCCAGCAAAGCAATCTGCCACGCTGTGCCGTTGAACCGTCAAGGTACGTGTGAGCGGCTAACCTTTAACCATCACCATCATCACCAGCAGTCTGACGTCCAGTGCAAAAATCCCCCCTTTCCGCAAGCGACCGGCAACCTCTACTAAGGCGACAGCATTTGCCTTCCCGAATTCTCCTTTTTGATCCCTACAGCACCCTCCTTCTGCAACCTCTCCTATCCCTACTCTCCGCACACGTGTTCGGCTTTCCGGGGATGCGTACGGGATGTACGGATCAGCGAACTTCACGTGGTCGCGCTCGCCATGCGCTTCGATTAAAACTAGCCCCGCCCACTTCTCCGCTTCCCTCCAGCTCCAGCATTACCCAAAGGTCCTTTTTCCTCCCCAATAATGAATACTCATGTAGTGCAGATGTCAAATGCCCTCTGCAACCCGAGTAATTGTTCTCGAATTCACAACAGCGATCCCCCCCCCCCCCCCCCGAGCATGATGCCTAATTATCACCTCTCCCCTCCGTGGTTACTCATCCGAGTCTATAAAATGGTAAATTAGGTCGTTACTCAAACATGCACCCAATGCAAGGACATGTTCACGCATGCCACAGCCTCCAAACCCTCCAAAAACATGTCAGCTGCTGCGCTGACTCGAAAGCTCGCGCTCCTTACAACTGTAACGCCAAAGTTTAAGCAAATTATTCCGTCAACAAGGTCACAACCTCGACCTCAATCAGGCCGGCGGCGCGCCTGACCGCGCTTTATCTAAAGGGCTCTCGTACACCTACAAGTACTCCGCGCAACAACGAGATAGCAGCCTGCGATAACGCCCGCGCCTGAGATTGCCACAACAAAAACATGTCAGTCGCAACCGCTCGGCCACAAACACGCAACAGCGTCGTTCGCTGGAACCACGACTACGCGAAACTGTAAGGGAAACTAAAGAAAAGAAAGAAAAAAATCCCGGACGTCCGAGCAGAACACTCACAAGACGCTTCTCCACTTGCGTCGACATGGTCGGAGGTTGCACTCTCAAGTTTGGTAAACAGTCAGTAGTACGAAAGCCGGTGCTCGGGTTTGGATTGCCGGGGCAGACGATAAGACACGCGGCGCTAACAATTCATTCCGCCGGTGCGAGACAAGACGCCGTCAGCTACACGGGACGCGAGGAGAGGTCACAGCGGTCACGGCACGGTCTTCCCTGGCGCCTTTTATCTGGCACAATCCCCCACCACGCGCCAACCCTGCCAAGCGGACGGAGAAAACCGCACGCCAAGTCAAGACGTCGGCGCCGACAGCGCGCGCTGACGCCAGAATCACGCCAACGTCGCCGCCGCAGACGTTAGCGCAGCAACAGAAGAAGCCGCTCAGCCATGCGCTCAGCTGACCACCATGGCGGATAGAACCCGCGGTCCTACCGCTAACCCAACCGCGTCTCTGGCGTCGCGCCCCGCGTGCAATCGGCGAAAGCGAAACTCAACGAAGGGGCGATAGAAAGCTGACACGGTGGGGCGTGCAGGCGATCACTGCGGAAGCGAAGAAAACGGGGAAATATCTTGTTTCAGCCTCGCCTACAGCTCTTTGCGCCCGATAAACTTCCTGCTGCAATGAGAGAGAAACTTGCGCGGCCTTGGAAAAGCAGACGAAACTACACGCGCCAGCCAGCTTGGAAACCGAAACTAGCCTTCTGCACGCATGAGTTAACCGGCTGCTTTTTTTTTTTCCGCGGGCGCTCGCACGTTGCGCAATAATCGTGCCGAACGAACGCTACCGTCGAAATGGTAAACTCTGCGCGCGTGCCCACGACGTGTGAGCGAGCTAAGAAAATTATAGCTCGATCGTTCGCTCATGATAAAATGAAAACAAATGGCATCCTTCAACGAGGCAAAAGTCGGCGTCGTACGGAGTCTCGGGCCGTTAAAACAACATCAGAAGCGGCGATCGCTTATTCAAACAAGCACGCGTAGCATTACTGAAGGGTAGATTTAAAAAAAAAAAAAACCTAGATAAAGAATTGCCACCGAGCTTGAAACAGTTGGTAAAATCGCGGTCAACCGCGGTTACGGCAACTGCGGCCGCGCATCGTCGGCCGACTTCCCGCGCCGTAACGGTACTGCTGGGAAAAAGCAGACGACAACAAAGAACAAAAGAGGGGGAATCGGAGCAAGCAGACGGCTGCAGCAATCAATGCACGGCGGCGGCGGCGTCCCGTCGCTTCGTGCCCAGCCTAGCATAGAGAAAACAACGACGCCCTTCCCCGATAAATTCATCCGACTCGCGTCCACCGCTCGGATCACGGTGCGTGGTGGCCCCCAGATCGGCGAGAGCGAGGGGGTACACGGCCCCACGATGCAGCAGCGACAGCAGATGTGACCGCGGCGTCCGTGCTTCTCGTGTGGTGGTGGTGGCGTCGACATGGTGCTACGGAAGTCGGAGTACCGCAAGAACTTCAAGTGGTTCTCGAGCGACAAGCGCAACGCCCTGTGGCTCGAGAACGCGCTGTACCGCGCCGAACGGCGCCAGCGCGAGTTCGTGCACGAACCGCTCGGCGACGACAGCGGATACGAGTTGGAAGACTCCGAGTCCGAGGACTGTGGCTTACCACCGACGAAGATCAGGTTGCGACGGCTGCAGCTCGCCGCTCTCGCGAGGGCCATCGATTCCGACATCGGTGGCGGCTGCGATCAGCCGGACGACGCAGGCAGACGACAGGGCAGCGACGACCGCCACCGGAAAGCAGCGCTAAACGCCGCAGAGGTCCCCGACAATTTTTTCCTCGGTACGTGTGATCGTTGTAACAACCTTGGCGATCTGCCGGCGAGGGCGGCATAAATGCACACGTGTCGGAACATTGCTCCCCGACAGTGTTGGTTTAGGTAAACCCCACGTGACATACAACGCGTTCCAAGCCACAGTTGGTGCGCAACTTTGACGATCGTTTGCACAGCGCATCGCGGTTCGAACACCATCTGTGAACCGCGAGACCCCGCGCGCGATATGGCCATTGACACGGCGCCAGCGCTAATCCCCTCCTCCTCCTTCGCGTTACACACCACTGCACATATGAACACGCGTCCACATTTATGTTACACTGGGACGCGCGTTATGCGCGTCGTCTGCTAGGACCTAGCGCGCCGACTCCTACGAATCGGGCCTCGCTGGCGGCGGCAAAAAACGCAAATATCAAGACATACGAAACTCGAGGGGTCCACATACCCCGAAGTGCGATCGCCTCTGCGTCGGCACGCCGTTGTGCGTCGTCGTCGAACCGTTCATGATGCCGACCGAACGTTGGCGCGCGGCGTCTTGGAACACGCGCAGACGACTTCTGCTGGCGCCGCGCGATCGCCCAGCGCTGCCACCGTGATAATACGCGGCCCCCTCTCTCTCGAAATTGTATCGTAGTACGTGACATCGCGACGAAAGCTTCAGAGAGGAGGCCGTCGGAGTGAGGGCGCGGCATTGAGATTTCCGCACGTCAGCTGTAGCGTGTCGTCTGCAAAACACTCGGCGCTATCGGGAATCGTCTGCTCAGCCGCGGCGCCCATAAACCATGACGTCACCGGTCGAGTGCGCACGCGCACACAAACCACAACAAGCCCGTATCTTCGACATGCAGCTTATCGCGCAACGTAAGCACGCGCCGAAATTATCCGTGCGCTCGAGACAAAACAATTTCCCAATCCTCTTCAAGTCTTCATTATTTTGCGCAGCAACGTCGTCCGAGCGACACAGAGCCACGCAGACGACGCTGCCTGCGCGGAAAGACGTCGCGGTGCAGACTGCCCATGGTGACATCACAAGGCTTCCCCCAATCGCCGACGACCAGAGGCGGAGGACCCGTGAGTGGGCGACCCCTGCCATTGCTATGATCTTAGGCCCACGGGCCATCACTGTAGTTCTGGCACATTTTCACCGAACACACGGAAATCTGATTACCACGCCTGGTCGAGGTACTGGCTTTGTACAAAGTGAACTGCTAGTTAAAGCTCACTAGTCAAAAAGTAGGCGGCAGCTGTAACGGAATATGAACTTCCAGGCAGCCCAGATTGCTGCCAGAAAGAAACTTTAGCCAAATTGGTGTTTGCAATATGCAAAAAAGCAACAGTAAGTGCACGGGTGATATTAGCCACGATTTCAGAAATTCAACACAAGTTCCTCTTCGAAATTCTAATAGAAAGGATGACCCTGCCTTTATTGCTTTCCTCTTCTTACGATCATGCCTCGACTCTTGCCTACTTTCAAGCAACAACATAACGATCAGTCTAGATTAAAGCTAGCAGTGCTACTTACTCATTGGTACACATTGGTCTTCACATAGTGGTGGAGACGACGGGATGGCTTGCACCTAGCAGCAGGCCAGCCGCACTCATAATGCGAGCCAAGGGCATTTCTGCTACTCCTCCACACAATGGAACAGGGGATTCCGCCCGGAGACATCGGCTTTCACGTCTCACGTACCCAACATGTACTAGGCTGCCTGGCTGTCTTGGCAGCCTTGATATCATAGAATGCTAGGCTTCAGGGAAGCTGTGGCATTACGTTGAGTGTAAGAAAAAAAAAAACAAGTAGAATAGAGAAAGAGAATAAAAAGTCGCATTATTACGTATCTTGTTGACAACGAACTGACTAAAAAAAAAAGCCAAAAAAGACGACTGATTTCTTGAACCAGCACAATATTTTAACTCCATTTCAGCACGGCTTCCGTAAAGGTCTTTCAACAACCACCCAGCTTGTTAGTATCGTGCACACATTCTCATCAATTGTCGATCAGTCAGGCCAAATTGATGTCATTTTCTTAGATTTCAGCAAAGTATTCGACCGAGTTTCACATTCAGGCCTATTATTTAAACTAAATCAGATCAAAATTCCCTATCAACTAATTAATTGGATTGCCTCGTATCTAGAAATGCACAATTAGTTGACAAAAGTGGTCATATTCCAGAAAACGTCCCAGTAAACTCAGGAGTACCTCAAGGAAGCGACCTAGGTCCATTGTTTGACTAAAAAAAAAAAGCCAAAAGTGGCCGAAAAGCACTCAACATATCGAGTGCTTAAAAGGCACAGAGGGCATTGCAAAACAACGTACAAAATTTGAATTAATGCCCAATTTAAAAACAGGTAACCTGTTCCCAATGATAACTGCTAAGGGAAGTGAAATGTGCATACATCAAATGCAGAGAGTACGAACTGCCTCTTTCTTTTCACTTAAAGGGGCCATAAAGACAAAATCCAACTTTGCTCATTTTGAAAGAGCTAGCCTTTGATAACGCACCTAGTTTCATTCCAGCTACAAAAGATGTTTTTTTAACTGAGAAAATGTTACAAAAATTTCACATTTCTAGCTACAGTGGCGTAATATGGGTACACGCTATGTAATCCTAGCCAGAACTGGATGTTACGACCAAATAAAATTAGAAGCCCCGCTACAGTCGACCAGTCATGTTTCTTGGCAGTGGCTTGAGTCGGCGACTGCCAATTTGACGTCATAGAGAAATCACCAGAAAGTGGCTGGGAGTTGCCGCTGTTTCGCATGCTTTCCTTGATATCTCCATCACTTGTTTGAAGTTTGCAATAAAAGTGGTACTATCACTGTTTAAGGGGAAAAAGCAGCCTCTTCATTGAACCAAAGTTGTATTTTGTTTCCACGGCCCATTTACTCCTTAAAATAAGACTTTTGACAGACCAATGCATTCTAGTCAGAACCAGAAGAAAATGCCACAGGAGCTTGCACTTCTGTTCACTCTTTAATGCATACACAAGAGGGTACTGCTTTTTGTGCAGCATATGTGATGCCAACAAATGCGGCATCATTCATTTCTGTTTTTCACCAAATTTTCACAATCACCGTACGGCTCCTGGAACCTCATAATAAGTTGCAGCACAGAAAACTTGCGGATTGAAAAAACTCAGAAAAAGTTGAGACATCTGAGAAAAAAAGAAATGCAACTAATGTGTAAATCTTTTTTAGAGAAAGGGGTGTAAACCCCACAACCACACTATTAGCTTCTTGGCTACAGCCCTTGCTCAAAGCACACTCCAACGCAAACTGGTATTAAATTTATAAACAAGCACCGAATGCAATGTGTCCAAGCAGTGCTAGGCGACCGACAGTTTTCAAGACACCGGCTAGCACCAGAATTGACATTCAAGAATAGGAAGCAAGTGCCTACATTTACATCTAGCTACAGGTCCCACAACATTCGCCAGAAAAAAAAAAAGATAGAAAAGTTAACGATAAGGAGTGCAAAAAAAGCTGCATGCCTCACTGCTCTATTGTAAAAGTAACAACATGCAAAGATCAGCTATTCGTATAATTCAGAGAGGGATGATTATGTGCTACAAACACAGGCCACTGCGATTCAGTGATGCTCTGATGGCAGGAAAAATGTTAAAGGTCTGCACGTAGAAAAGAACAGAGTTCACACAGAAACGCACTTTAACCTTAAATTGGCACTAAACTTGTTTCACCAAAAAATCAGCTGCAACTGCACTGTGGAATCCATGCAATCTAATGTATATTTACCGAAAGTCTGCAGCATTTTTCTGGGCAGCAGAAGGGAAAATGCCACGTACTTGCTGCGTCTACACCAACTATAATAAGTCACTCCGGCTTACAATGTGTTTTGAAGCTACACCAGCCTTCAAAATTGTGATTTTTGCCCGTCAAATGCCAAATTTTTGTTTGTTTGGGCACCAGCTGTACACGTTAGCAACCTGCAAAATTTAGTCCTGTAAATTTGCCAGCATGTTGTCGCAACTGCTGCCAGAAAAAAAGCCAGGGAGGATCGTAAGCTGAGGGAAACAACACCCTCGAAAGCAATGTTCTCGTTAAAAACACGTGGAAATTGGCTGAAGCAGCATGGCCTATGCATTCTAGACTAACTTGAGAGTCTAATTAGACAATGTTTACCGCTCATGTCGGTGCCACCAACCTTTAGCACTTCACGCACTTTCAGGTGAGCGGACGAGGGAAAACCGCTGCGGAACCTTTTAGTAGTAAAGCTGTGTCAAACAGCAACCATCGTGTATACCGGTGCCTCCAACAGGTTGGAAAGATGTGCACAGCCTCCCACAAAATGACAAATTTAGGGACACTCTCGTAAGGAAGGTTAGGACAGTTTTTTTGAGCGGGTTTTCCTCGAAGGCTTGGTGTGTCATAAAATGTCGGCCCGTGATGATGTGCACCGAACATACTTGCACTAAGATTTTCACAAAGCTTCCTGAAATGTGTTTTAGCACTTAAACATGTACCCAAGAGGCGACGATATGACCAGTAAGTGAAATAGTGTTGGTCGAAAACCGAGGTATGCATTTTAAAGCGAAAGCTTTCTTAGTATTACCCATGCACCAGGTGGTTTACCGAAAAGCCCTGATAAAATCTTTGGACGCATGGCGCTTGTGTGAAGCTGGGCTTCCACTGTGTTAAAACAGTTTCTTGAAAGTCACGAAAAAGCAGTGGTTCTAGATAAGGCAATCCACGCATTGATCATAAAGAAAGAGTTCAACAGCATACCTCTATCTCATAAACCATGGTATCTCATTAGTCGGTACACAATTGAATCATTCGCAGATGCATTTACTTGGTGCTCAAAAAATCATCACATGGCTTCGTTCTTCATTGGCGATTTGGGTCTTTGAAGGTTGGTCACACTCTTAGCTCTCGCGCTTCTCTCAACTTTCTTTAGGAAGAGATGTTTAATGTTTTAAAATTGAGAAGACAGACTACCAACCGCATTTTCATGTTGGCACAAGGTGGCAGGAGCCGGGGTGTTGCCAGAAAGGAACCGGAGCGGTGCGGTTGCTGCTGCGGCCTGTGGGGCGCACCCTTCGAGAACTACGGCTGGGCGGACGACGTCGACACGATAGCCACCAAGAGGACTTTCAACGTGGCTGCCTCCACTGACGAGGTGACCACTGTTCCCTGCTGCTCCGCACTATCACTCCACGCTACTTACTTAGGGTGCAGTCATTGTGCACACCTAATGCAGGCATCTAGACGTGTTTTGAAAGGCAAAGTCCTTTAAAGGGGCCATGAAGTTAACAAATTTCAAAGAGACAAGATATTGCAGAAAATAAATGAAGCACTGGCCACTGTCCAGCCACTGACCCAATCAACCTGCCAAGAAGCATGACTTGGCGATTTTAGTAGGGCCTCTGGTTCTGTTTGATTGTATTGTTTGAATGCTAATGTGCAGTTAAAACAGCTTAGCATGGAATTCTAAAAGCTTTTCAATATTGCTTGCGTTTTTCTCGATTAAAAAGGAGTCTTTCGTGACTGGAATGGAGCTCAGTGAGTTACCAAAGGCTAGTTCTTTTTAAATTGAACACAGTTGTACTTTGTCTTCAGGGCTTCTTAAAAAGGATACACAGGAAGACAATGTTGCACATTGGCGCAAACGTGAAAGCTGTGAAATGGGCAAGTATGAGTCTATGGAAGGAGCCTTTGCTGATAGTGGCATTACTTAGAGGAAGTGGGGGCATTTTCAGAGCATTTTACAGCATTGACCGACATCAAAATGATGGCTCATGATGAGCAACCCAATTTATACTAATTCGAGTACGCAGACAAAGTATAAATAGATGTGCAGCAGTTGAGTTGTTTGCCATCGCATGACAAGCAAGATCATTTTTGTTATTCGGTTACATTTATCTTGTTTTTGTTATGGCACTTTTGCTTCATTTCTCATGTGTGTTTTTGTTATTTTAGTGGCAGTCACTACTTATGCGAGTGCCACTGCAGTCTTGTGAAGTAGTTCTGTAAAGCAATCGATACCACTCAAGGGCGCCGTGCAAAGCGAGACTCGGACAGTGAGTTGAAAACAGCAATTTGTGGTCACTGCACATAAGTTGGGCATTCTTAAGACATCTCTCGAAATTCTGTTTCTCAAAAAGTTGAGTACATTCTAGTGATGTTTCGGATGTTAACTTGCTTGCCTTGTGCCATCACATCCAGAATCTGCAAGCTTTTGCGGCTGTTTTTAAATTTGAGCAGGAAAGCGGACTGCTGGCTTTTGTGGCAGTTCGATGTGTCTGCACTATTTTGGTATTCCCTCTTTCCTTTTACGTGTTACGCATTGCTGGTTTCAGCAGAATTGCAATGCGTCTCTAACAAAAAAAAAAAAAGGAATAAAGTGGGTTATGTGCACTGAAGCTAGGTATGCGTTGATGGGAAAAAGCAAATGATGCCAGACAACTGCTTTGGAAAAGTATTCACCAATGCATGCCTTGCATAAAGACTCAAATGCCCAAACATTCTTCATTCTTCATAGTGTGCAACACCAAGACTGAGTGCATTCGTTTTGTAGAAATGAGGGTGGCAAGGGGCAAACTAACTTTTTCTTTGCAGGGCAAGGGTGAGGGGAGAAATTTAAAATTCGTCAATGACACTATCAAGGTAGTATATCATGGAATTATGGCACAGCATAGTAACGTAGAGAGGAATTGCAAGGATGAAAACTAAAATTGTTAAGGACCAACTAGAAAATTTCGTTTAAAGCCACCTGGAAATTGCATGTGCAGAAATCGTTTTGTAAGGAGGCAGGCACATTAACTGAACCAACACTGAGAAGCGCTGCACGGTGAGCCAAGTAGCAGTAGTTTGTATCACTGAGGGATCACCCAGAATTGAACCAGAGCTGACCCGAGCCTTTTTCCTCGCCCCCCACCACGGCAGGTACACCCCTCAGCGCTGGCCGCCATGCGACTGCGACAACAGAGGTCTCCCTCACCTCTTCAGCGCAAGACCTTCAGGCCAGAGCGACCACATTCTGCGCCTCCGCCCAAGGACCGCCGCCGCTGGATCTCTGAGTACCGGGACCAGTACCAGTGAGAAGCCCCAAGAGGGGAGGGAGGGGCTGCCGCCCACTGCCAAGACGAGACAAGCCAAAGACACGCTACTCGCCGAGCTGGAGACGCCACCTCGACCGAGCCTGCCTATCTTTTATCAACACTTCCAATGCCTGCAAGCAGAGCCTATGGCTGTGCTGAGAAAGGGCTGCTCAGTAAACGACCCTTTTACAAGCCAAGCGGGTGCGACACACACTGCAGACCTGTCTAGCAAGACTGCCAGCACATAGCACTATGCAATTTTGTCACGAGCTGTCCAATCATGTTCTACATACTGGCCAACAAACCATTTCTCCCCTCGCTGCCATATGATGCGAAAGGGGCTTGGCGACACAACAGGGTTTTAGAATATGCCAGTCACTGGTCACACCCCTGGGTTGGCTTGGTTTCCCCTTAGACATGTGAGAGTGGTACGGAGTCATGACAAGTGGTGAGGCTGGTAGAACAGAGAAGCAGCAGTAATGGTCAAGATGCTTCAAGGGCCACAGCTCAGGCGACATTGCGCTACTATTTGCGCGAACGGATCCAGCTTTGTGGGCACTACCTCAGGTCAAGACTGGTGCAGAGAAACTTTTCAGAGGAGGCTTTCAGTATTTATGAAAATCTGCTTGCATTTCTAAGCTTTGAAGCCACTGGTTCAACAATGCGCCTCGAACAGATCCTACTATATTCTCTATCTCCCACCCTGCTATCACAATCAAGCAGAACATGTCCCAATGTTGACTTGCCTCCGAAGAAGCTGGCAGTAAAGTCACCAGTGCTTTCACAATCAACACTGTCCTGTGACTGCCACAGAGTGCACATAGCTTTCTTTACATGTGGAGTGCGACGTTCACTCTCAGTGCAACAAATTCTCAGAAATCCCCCGACATGTCCATGCAAAAACTGAGCTTGCCAGCAAAGATCCGGCTACACCAGTTGCTCCTGGAGCCAATCTTACAACAATTTCCACCAAATCACGAACATTTCAGCGTTACTATGAAAAGGGTGCAGCTAAGCTATCGGGTGCCTCAGTTTTAAATGAGCTGGAGGGAGAACTGGCACGAAATTTCAAGGCTGACATGAACGCATAAATCGCTTTCCTTGCATATGGATGTCTTCCACAAAGTATTAGTTTGCTCACATCTATATCTCAAAGTGATTTTTACACTTACAGGATGGAAGCATGAAGCCAAAGTGAGTGTGACACATAGGTATCTAGCCTCCATAGAGCTTACGTCAGCATCTTGTGTGACGTAGGCAAGGCAGTTATTCGGCGTGTCAAGTAACAGATCGGCAGCTTTAAATCCTGTGACGCTCACTAACTCTACTTGCACGGGCAGCCTCAGTTATGGTCAAGGCAGCCCCGGTCACATTTAACTGCAGTCAGTGCACATGCGGGAAAACTGCGGTCTCTTTGCAAGCAGCTACTTGGGGGAAAAAAAAAAACCCGGTAAAATTGAGATGAACAAAGGAAAAGACAAACACTGCGCTGAACACAAACTGAATTTTATTTTGAAGAAAAAAAAAGATGTACTAGAAATAGAAAAAGTTGAGAAAAAGTGTAAGAGATAAATCATGATTTCGGCAGTTTATGTCCATTTCGAACAAATCTAGCGAGAAAGAGAGAACTTCCCTCTCGAGTGCTGCTTGCAATATCAGTGCTATCAAAGGTCAAAGAGCATATGCATGTTGCATAGTGAAAAACACAGGCAGTAGTGAAACTACTGCCTCCATGTAAATGAAATCAGACATTTGCATCGGCACTCCTTCTGTGCAACTGAAGTGCCATTTTGCCAGGACGTGACAAAGTCACGTCCAATGCCTATATTCGAACGTGCCCCCATGCCCCACAGCTGTAGTTGTAGCACACGGCACTAAGCTCTTAGCACACTGCCGCCACCACACACAAGAGCAGCTGCGGCCAAACAACTACCGCATATTTTCAGGCCATTTTCTCCTAGTGTATTCTGGTTGATCAACGAGTTATTATTCCATATCAACTCAAAATGACGTGCACTATGACAGCTATGAGTGAGGCACATTCCAATGCAACACTTCCCACAAGCACATTCCACAAGCATCTACATAGTCAGGCGCTTGCCCAACACGCTCTTGCTTCGAAAGCACAGCCATTATATGCACAAGCCCTGTCACTGCCACAGCATACCACCAGAGTGCTCATTTGCGAGATGTAGCCACAAATGAGAGATTTAGGAGATTATGTGAGATGTAGGAGTTGGTCTTTCCTATAGGGCTGTGATCAAAGGTGTTCTTTTTTACATGTGTCACTGTGTGTATGTGTGTGTGCTTGCACGTGTCTCCAATGGTGCCCTACAGTGTGCACATCAGGCCCGATGCAAACTGTAGCTGCTGGTACGAATGACGTGTGAAAACACTGTGCCTTAAAATGCCCCAATGTGTAACCTGCGATGACGTATCATCTGCTCTGGTCGCCTTTTAGTGTGATCCGATCTCACATCATGCTTGTAGTGTTGGGGGTTCACATTTGTCTGACGAGCTTCATGTTTACAAAGGTAACCGCGGTTACACCGTTGGCAACAAACCGCAACTGATCTGTAGGTTACGTCAAGGTGCGGACTTGTAATGTGAACCCTGCAAGTACCGTAGCCACGTATGGCATCAGGCAAATGTGGCCACCCTACCTGTACACAAGAGACAGCTCTGATCAAGCTGAAATGTGCGGGGAAGAAAGATTGGAGGTGGATATGCCGCCAGCAGATGGCATTTTTCATTGATAGATGTTTTGCTGGCACGGTCTTTTTGATTTGTCGCAGTTGCGTCACTTGCACTGCAAAATCTCCCCTGCAATCTCACGCCCGTTGCTTTTTCAATCATGTTGCAGAATTTTCTGAGCAGTATTGTTATCCCATGCTTTTGCTTCGATAACTTCAGCTCCTTTTTCCTGGCACTCAGTCAAAAAAAAAAAAAAAATCACGGTTCAAATTTTGGAGGTGTAACACACCAAAGCTACATTCGACCCGCAAGATGCGCCATTGTGGATGGCTACAGATTAATTTATACCACCTGGAGATCTTTTAACGTCCACAGAAATCTCAACACACGGGTGCTTTCTTTTTTCACCTCCATTAGATAACCCCCTGGCATTCAATAATGGCTGCCGAAGTTCGATTAGGGCTCCATGTTAGTATTTCCCTGTCTCCCTTTGCATTTTACACAGCTTCGGGGATATTTTTTTGTTTGTTGTTGCTACTGTGTGCTAGGTAACTGCATTTACTTCAGAGTAGGTCAGCCATACATGCAAGCTGGCACTTTGAAATCATGAAGAAGTAAAAACAGAAAACTGTGTGCATATTAAGGCTACATTTTCTAAGGGGACAACAGCTACAATATATTTGTTTCTTACATTGCTGCAAATTCACGGGGAACGTTGATTTAAAGAGATGATGTCATCCCTGTTGAACAAGGCCACTGTCACTGAGTGCTTTATTGACCGCCTGACCTACTAACCGTGATATTGAGTACATCCTAAATGCGACTTTTCTTGAAACCAGCTTGCACGCTGGCACGTGTTCCAAAGAAGTTTTTATTTGAGTGATATGTTCACAGAAGGAAAGCCTAATTTAGGCGTATCGGTGATAATCTTTTTTGAGAAGCACATGCATAGAACCCAGCGCTCTCAGCTGCACAGGCCCACCACATTGAGAGAGCAGATTTTGCTGGCGTCTGACGGATGCAAGTTCAGTAGGTCCGCTACAAACTTAGTTACTGTCATAACTAGACCCCAGAAGTTTGACAAGAGATAGAAAAAGATGAAGTCAGACCGTACTTAAGTATGGTAGTTCTCATCATGATAATGATGTCACATCAGAGTAGGTCGGGTGAAAAAAAGTAATAACAGGGCTGCTGCGTAAGTATATAGCAGTTTCTTACAAAAATGTCCTGGAGAGCTAGCTGACACTGCAACCGCATGTTAGTGGGAATTATGGGAAGAGTACGAATTTTCACTGGCTTGGCTTTCAAAGGTTCAGCGAGTGCCAAAACGTAAAAAGCAGCAAAGATGGCAGGAAAACGTGTTTCTTTGCATAGGTAGGAAATGCAACAATGCTGTAACAATGAAAAAGCAAAATGGCACATTTTCTTTCACTTCTCTTTATATATCAGGATATTTATGGGAACGTTTAGCGACTGCGATTTGGACGAGCCAAACCGGCCATTACAAAAAACTTTCAGTTTTCGAAATACCCCACGGAAGCACATTTTAATCATTCAACATCATTTTAACGAAACCAATTATGAGAACGGTTGGTAAAAGTTGTATGCCTACAAGAAAACATCTGCACACATACAGTTCATAATGGCACACAAACTGTGTTGGGTGGGTTTACGGTGATGCAGATGTTTTTTTGAGCGTGTACAACTTTTAAAGACCATTCTTATAATTTATATGATATAAAGAAGTTATCACGACTGACAAAAAAAACCGTCATTAAGCATTTTCAACTTTAAAACTCAATGTTCTGTGAAATAATGTGCTTAAGTACATCTGAGATGTTTGAAACACGCATTCTAGCAAACAAACATTTTTAACTATCAACATCTGTGCCATCATATGAAAAAAAAAAAATTTTTGCCACCCTAGCAGTATGAACGCTGCTAGAAACATGAAAGATAACAGCCTGGTACACCTCAAAATGCAAATCCCCTCCCTACTACCACAGAGCTTCGCCGGATCAAAAGCACTTTTGTCATGTCAGGCTTTAACCAGAAGAGCCAACAATTCTGTAGCATCCCTTTCTGTAGCAATTCTGTGGCAATCTGTAGCATAGCAATTCTGTAGTAATCCCTTTTTTTTCTGTATGTGTTTTAGGAATAAGTTCTCAATCGCGGCAATAATCTCTGCACTTGTCTTGGCATGTGCCCTTCACATCAAGTCAGCAGCTGCTTTGTGTAAACCCTGAGAAGGTGCTTTCACTCCAAAACACGGGGAAAGTCGGGCAACACAGTGACAAAACAGCTATGCTGCCTTGTATGCCATTGCGTGCTGCCGTAGCAGTCCTTTTCTGGGTCGACCACCTTTCGTACTAAGCGGGGTCACCGCAGTTTGGACAACGAGGTTAAGAACAAATGTACTACGGTTAGGGTTAGAAGGGATTTCAAATAAGGCGACTTCGTTACACCGAGTATTTACGATGTACGCGTGCTGTTTCCGTCTGGTGTCACAGTTGTGTCTACATTAGCGACCACGGCACAGTTCGCCATCTCGTTACTTTTTGTCTACGTCTGCACTTGCATATGTAATAGCCTGGGATTGTTCTTTTCCACATTTTATTCTTCGAATAAACGCAAAGGTTGTGAAGCTTGCCTTTTGTGAAGCTTGAATGCTTGGGCAGTCGCCATGTTTACCGTTCAGCGGGCTGCCGTTCTGGAAAAACGCCAGGAACCAAGTCCAAATCAACGACAGAAAGGCAAGAAAACAAAGGCGAACAGACTCGGGTAAGTTGAGAACCAGCCGCATGGATACGGCGGCCTGCATCCTTCACCACTAGTCTCCCGGGAACACGGCATTTTTCACGAGTGCCAAGCTGAATAACTACATGTCCTAAAGGAGTCGTCCAACTTATTTTCGACAGCAGAGGATGATTCAATTTCCTTCACGAAGCAGACATGTCGGGAGCACGTGAAGTAGGCGATAAAGGGAAAAAAGGAAGAAAAGCAACACGTCTGCCCACTCAACTGCTTACCGGTCGAGTTGCAGACGACAAATAACGTCGCGGGGAAGGCATAAGTTTTTAGTCTGCTTTTTAACAGCACGGAGCGTTGCTCCAGTACGTACCATTGCGTGGTTGGCGCTTAGTTCTGTCGAAAAGTTGCAGGTTTTAAGATTACTTTCACGTTCAGCAACAGGTGTTGTGTTGACAGGAGTTAACTTGTCAGACTGCTCTTCAAGCAAGCCGGTCCGGTATGCAGAGCGCGTGGGGTGCGAGCGATCGCAGCGCCGTTTAGGAATCTTGCATTTCTTGTATCTTGTTTCCTTTGTGTAGTAAGAATAGTAAAGACGACTAAAGCTCTTTATGTCAAGAAATTTGAGCATAAAAAAGACTACAACAAAAATTTGGCATAACTTGTTTACCGAAGAAGCCGTGTCTGATTAGGCCGTTGGCGAAAATTAGAGCCAATCATAGTCAGGCCGGCCGGACCGCGCTTCCGTTCAAAATGTACGATTCCTGTGTTCCTTCCAGTTCATTAACTTGTATTTTTTTTAACTGTTCTCGAGCGCATTGAAATATATTCCCTCATATGTGGCCTTTACAGACCAGTGTAGATCGGTGCGACAGCCCTAGTTAGGGCCCGTAAACGAATCGACACTTGTGACCCAAGAGGGACCTTTCTCTTCTCCGTCCGGCGCACCGTGGACAAAGTTTTGGGGTCCTATCTGACCCCTATCTGAGTATAACGATGTTGTAACTACCATTTTTCATATAAAAATACAATATATTGTTTCTTCAAGAGTAGGAAAATTTGGAAATGGAAGGAGGGATAGGCATTGCTTTCATGTCAAAAACAACCAAATTCCAGCTAGAGAATGCGCGCATGTACATAAGAGAATATAAACTAATACAGTGCACAAGTCAAGCAATTAAGCCCTGAGAAAAAAAAGTGAAGACCTATGGAACTATTCATGGCGGTCAGCGCGAACGGAAACAACACACGAAGTAGTAGTAGTAGTATAAATCCCATGGTGAATCCATTTGGCTATGATGTGAGGAGTGAGAGCAGCATTGGCAAGAGTCTTATTAATGAAAATTTCGGCTGGGCGTGGTAGAGGTGGTACACCGTGCAGGTAGCCAAGCGGAGTGCTTGATGCTAGGCGGCATCGGCGCGCGTGGCGAGCGTGGTCCAGTTGCAGGCGAAATGATCCGGGCGAGACAGCAGCAGGGATTGGTCATCCAGCGGAGGGGTTACGAGGAGGCTCTCCCTAGCCGCGGAGTGCGCGGTCTGGTTGCCATGTCCTTGCATCATGTGTCCCGGTATCCATGCCAGGCGAGTTTTAGTGCCGTTCTTGGCGAGTATGTCGACCATAGCTTTAATCTGCATGGTGGACAGTAGGATGGTCAGAAAAAGCCTTGTTGAACTCCTCAATAGCAGTTTTGAGTCGGTGACGATACGAATGCGGGCAGGTAGTGGAGCAGAGACGTTGTAGGCAAGATGGTCCAGTGAATGGAGAATGCCACGCAGTTCAGCTTCAGTGGGAGACGGATAAAGTATATATTTAGTAACTGTCAAATTCGGGACGTGCTGGACAATGCCACGCGAGGCCCATTCGGTGTTGGAAATCCTCCCTGTTCTGTGGTGTTGGCCCAGGCTGGCATTGGTAAAGATGTCAATTTCATCTGGGAGCTTCTGGTCCAGGATGCGACGAAGGGCTTTTTGGCGGGGACACATCCTTGCTTTGGAAATGCCAGGTCGGTGATGTGGCGATGTCAGAAGTGGCCTTTCCCACGGGGCAGGCGGTGCCTGACTCAGTGGTGGCGGCAACATGGTTCGATCATTCCACGCAGCGAGCGCCGCTCCCTGACATGTAAGAGATCGGCGTTATTCGTGCTGAAGGGTAACTTCAGAAAGCAGGGCATCCATAGGAGGCAGCCGCCTTTTCGAGGGCGTCGATACGGGTATATATGTCGCGGCAATCCAGTTATTGTTCGGAGCGTGGCCTTGTGCAGTACTGATAATTGCTTCTTGTGACTATTTGAGAAAGTATATGAGAAAGTGAAAAGCCTTTCTGAAACAGTCACTGCACATCGAAAGCAGCATGCAGTTGCTGTCCAACAAATACGACACGGTGATAACAGATATGACGAACCAGCAGAAGCAAATGGCTGACATTAGGCGCCGAGTGGAGCGAATGGAAACAGGCCAAGGCAACGTAGAGATAAACAACCTGAAGAAAGACATGAATGAACTCGAGTGGCACAACCGTAAACTGAATCTTGAGCTGCATAACATGCAAAAAACAGAGCATGAAAACCTTCTTGAGAAAGTCAATGCGGTTGCTGCATCGCTCAAGGTTCCTGAACTCACTGAAAGTGACGTCACAGCCGTGCATCGGTTGCCATCGAAGCCAGATAAGACGTCTGGGATTATCGTTCGCTTCACTCGACAAACCGTGAGAGACAAGTGGCTTCAGAACAAGAAAAAACTAGCGGAAGCTAAGTCGGACGTGTTCATTCAAGAAAATCTGACGAAACAGACGCGAACCCTTCTATGGGAAACGAAGAAGTGGGCAGAGGAAAAAGGCTTTCGCTTTGCCTGGCATAGCTATGGCAAGGTTCTCGTGCGTCGATGCGAGGGAGAGCGCGCGGTGGTCGTCAGATCACGAAATGACCTGTCGGCTATCGCTTAGGCCGTAGACCAGCGTTCTTCGCATCTTCCAGTTGCATGTAGTACATTGCCCCTGATAAGCTTAGGCACCACTCAGGAAAGAAGTACCTCGCCGGAGTAAAGGTTTTTCACTTAAATGTACAGTCATAAGGAACAAACAGGTATCTTTGGACTTATTGTTTAGTCAGATAGGATTTGATTTTGACATAATTATGCTGTCGGAGACTTGGCTATCCAGTGAAGATCCAGCATTCTCGATGCCTGGATACAATAACTTCTATATGAACCGCCCGTCTCGCCGTGGCGGCGGTATCGCCATATTGGTAAAAAATGATTATCGCTGCCAGTTGTTGCATGATTTGAGTGCTACAAATAACGATTTCGAAATTTTGTCCCTTTCATTGAATAACTATGTTGTTTCGGTTGTATATCGACCACCCACTGGAAACTACAGCGCATTTTTCTCGTATTTGGAAACAGTTTTTCACTATTGCCTTAACAACAAGCTCAACGTTCTTTGTGGTGGAGATTTTAATATTGATATGTTATCAGAATATCATGCAGCGAAAGAACTTGTGCATATGTCTCAAAGTTTTGGTCTTACTAATCCCATAAAAATGCCAACAAGGGTTACTGAAACCAGTTCCACCCTTATAGATATTTTTCTTATTAGCTCAATTATCGCAAATGTAAAATCTGGTGTATTAGCATCTGATTTAAGCGACCATCTCCCAATTTTTATGGCCATTCAGCGGAAAGGTAAAGTGTCAAAACCGTCTTACACAATTCGTAATATTTCCCCCGTGAACCTGACCACATTCCGTGATGAACTATTAACAACGTCATGGGAAGATATTCTATCCAGTGATGACGCAGACATTGCTCTTGATAATTTCCTTCAGATATTTAAAAACTCGTACGATAAAAATTTCCCGTTCAAAACTTTTACGCCAGCCAAAAAAAGCCGCAAGCCTTGGATTAATCGTGAGCTTCTGAGCAAAATAAAAGCAAAGTGTTCGATGTATAATACATTTCTGAAAGAGCGTGATCCCGAGGTGCTAAAACGATTTAAAACTTTTCGCAATCGCCTTAATAAAGAAATTAAACAGGCCAGGAATAAGTACTTCAACCAACAATTTAATGCAAGTAGTCACGACACAGCCGCTACATGGAAAAAAATTAACTCGGTTTTTTTTTACAGCCAGCTCGCCAAACACAATCACTGAAGTGGTCATTGACGGAAAAACGATTACCGAGACGGAGCTTGCAGAGGCATTTAATGATTACTTCGTTAGCTTGTCTTTTTCAACCGGTACTGGGGATATTTCAAGATATTTAACAAATTCGTGCTCTGACACGATTTTTTTGCACGCTGTAACAGAAGCTGAGGTCTACTCAACTATTATGCATTTAAAAAACAGTAGCTGTACGGATTCTTTTGATATTCAAATACGTCCAGTAAAATTTGTCGCAGATATCATTGCACGCCCGCTGTCACATGTATTTAATATTTGTCTCTCTACTGGTATCTTTCCCGCAGCACTGAAAACAGCCAAGGTTACAGTTATATATAAGAAAGGTGATAAGAATAATTTGGGAAATTATAGACCAATTTCAATATTACCTGTTATCTCAAAAGCCTTCGAAAAACTTCTGCATTCACGCCTCTCAATATTTACAGACAAATACAACCTGATGACTGATTCCCAATACGGTTTCCGAAAGACGCGTTCAACAGAACTTGCATTGCTTACGCAAAAAGAATTTCTACTTCAAGAAATTGAAAACAAAAAAATTGTACTCGGAATATTTGTAGACTTTACAAAGGCTTTTGATTCTCTGAACCGTGAACTACTGTTACAGAAATTGCAATATTATGGAATCCGAGGGACTGGCCTACAGCTTATCCAAAGCTATTTGTCTAATCGTCGTCAGTATGTAGCTATAAATAAGTATGTTTCCTCCATTAAGTCGACTGTCTATGGTGTCCCACAAGGGAGTATTTTAGGACCTTTTCTTTTCAATATTTATATAAACGATATTGTACAGATTGACCCCCGTGTAAAATTCATCATCTATGCAGATGATACGACCTTGCTCATTTCAAATGACAACTGCGACAAGTTAATCAACCAAGGAAATGAAATTTTAGGTAAATTAACGGAATGGGCTTCTTGTAATGGCTTGGTTATCAATACAGAAAAAACGAAAGCCGTAATATTCCGTGCAAAAGGCAAGCAAGCTAGCGCCAGCCAGAATCTATACATGAACGGTTCTCCAATTGAAATCGTAAAGAGCTTTAAAACATTAGGCGTGATATTTTCTAACACTTTACTTTGGGATATGCAATGCGATCACGTTATACACAAATTATCGCGAGTCGTGGGTTTGCTGTACCGTAATCGTGATGTACTTTCCAGTTCGAATCAGACTTATTATATACCATTCCCTATTTCTTTCTCATGTACAGTACTGTTTTTTAGTGTGGGGCATGACAACGCAAACAAATATTGCAAGGTTGACTAGGATGCAAAATAAAATAATTAGGATAATTGCTAACGTTCCATCGGATCATGAAGTAGACACGCTGTTGAACAATTTTCGTTTACAGCTACCGTTTGTGCAGAGCCTTGAACATGGAAAAAAGCGGAATTCCAGCCACCTATTCAGTCTGGGTAATTTAGTCATAAATAAACATGTCCATGAAACACGTCGTGCAGAGTATTGGAAGGTGCGTTTAAATAGAACTAATTATGGAGATCAAATGTTACGAACTGTAATTCCGAAGACTTTGAACAACTTCCATGAAAAAGGTATAGATTTTTACAAGCTTACTGCTAAGGAGATCTATGAATTGTTCTTGTAAACTTTATGGTTGTCATTTTCTATATTGTGTGTGGAATTCAGAGTTTTTTTCGATTTTTTCTTGTTTGTGTACTGTTGTCGCTTACTTTACTGTATGCAACTGTATTGTATTGTTCGAAATGCCTAATGATCATGTGCGCTAATAGGCATAATTATTTTACTGTTGTAATTCAATGCGCATTGTCAGGTTATTTCTCTTGTGTTATTGCTTGGAGGGGTTTCCGGCCGGGTATCGTGTAGCATTTATAACCCCTTCACCGAGTGTTACCCGTGAAACATGTGTTGCTGTATGCTGTGTTGCTGTATGCTGTCCTTGCAAACAGGGGGCGGGAGCTGGTCAAGCTGCCAAGGGCAGCTTTTTCTTTCGCCCCCTCATGTACTACTTGGAACATGAAATAAAGATTATTATTATATACAGGGGCACCATAGAGGAGGCGGCCTAGAGCCACTGCTCGTGCAAGCCGATCGTTTGGCCCCTCTGTACTTATTTGACATTCTAGAAATTATATGAAGCATTGGCTTCCAGGTATTTCGAAGTTGCTTTATCCAGCACTGTGCGCTATTGTGACTGGCCAAATGGATACCCAGCAATCTAATTTTGCCGCACATGTCAGATAGATAGATGATATGGTGCATATTATGAGGTATCTTTCGCCGTCCGTGAACCACCAAGAGCAGCCCCCTAAAAACGCAGAAAATCTAACGAAGAGTTTTATTTAGGCTGCGCTGTCGTGCTAAAATGAATTTGCAAACAGTGTTGTACACGTTCCTCTAAAACGGGAACGAAAGCTCGTTCCCCGTTCCTTCCCAATTTTGAAACGAGTTCCCGTTACAAGTTCCTTTATTGCGTAAGGAATGCGTTCGAGTTCCACCTCGAAATATGGAACGTTTCGTTACATTAACGTTACATTTAATTTTTTAAATCCAAATGTGGTGTCGGATAATCCTAGGCAAAATACAGTGAGAAATTTAAAACTCACACCTAACTACGTATATTATACGAATAGGAACACCGCTGGCAGCAGTTTATCTGGAGATAAAAAGAATCCGAAGAAACGCCCCCCCCACAAATTTTTCAGGGAGCACCCCACAAAGTTCAGACATGCATGTCAAAGATTTTGGTGCTCGTCTATTATGGGTGCAACACATATGGCACTTTCCACTTCGGTCTTACAAATGCGCATTTAGGTTAGTGCGCTTCAGATGTGCAGATAGAAAGTTACTCACATGCAGGAACATAATTAAATTTTTTGCTTAAGAAACTGTGTCGAAAGGAACAACAGATAGACGTTTAATAAATTGTTATTAAATATTGCAGTTTATTTAAAATATTTTACAGGCTCTTTGCAGGGAATTGAGTAAGGGAGTTACAAAAGTGAAGCTTTGAGGATCATAAAGCACAAATTGGCGAGTAACAAAACACAGCAGACAGGTAATGGCTACGAGGTTCGCAATACAAGTTTAAGTCGGAAGACGATAACAATAAAAAAAATAATAAAAGTGAACAGCTCTGTCACCCATGAAATCTACGCCCAAGAGTTGCAATGTATACTGAACACAATTAGGGTAGTTGATAAAGGAGACAACCAAAGATAGCCAAATATGTGGACGCGAAGCACGTTTACACTAAAAACGTTTACACGTTTATCAAAGCACAGGTTGAAACCGACACACTAAAGAACCTCTGAAAGCTGGCCATCCACGTTCCGTCCATATGGTACGCGACGAAAATATGCCCAACAATGACGAAATTCCTGTCCTTTGTCAACACGCCGCGTGCAATACAAAAGGACCTTGTACTCATGTCGACGCATTCCCCCCAGATCGGCGACAGACCTCGCCGTGACGCATTCAAAAATGCGTTGGGGATTATTAAAGAGTTACCGCGATGCCGCCGGAGGGTGTGGGGAGCAACCTTGTTCCTTCCAGGGAGGGGGGGTGACAGTAGAGATGCGTGTCCCCGGCAGCGCTTTTCTGCGCCGAAATCTCGGGGTGGACCACGAAACAACCCGAACGCGTTTTGCCTGTCTCAAAATCCCACTCTCGAAATAAACTGGCTATTTCCCCCTGTGTTCAAAATCCCTCGTCTCAAATGCACATGTTAGCAATTTCCCCCTCTCGTGTACCCTCGACCTTGGGTTGGGTCAGCTTTTGTTGCCGTCAAGACGAACAAAGGGGCAATGGCTGCCGTGAGGCGCACAGCGTACAATGCGTGCGCGGGGACGTACAAGGACTGCTCCCCTGCTATAACCGGGGGGAGGGGGGGGGGGGAACCTCAGGACTTAGCAACTAGCCTGTATTTAGGCCGCGTCGCTAACGTGTAAGTTCCATGCTATTATAGATTGATTGTAGGGTTTAACGCGCCGACGCAACGCAAGCGATGAGGCGCGCCGTAGTGGAGGTCTCCGGATTAATTTTGACCGCGTGGAAATGTTTAACGTGCGCCGATATCTCGTACACAAGAGCGTTTTGGCACGACCGCCTTTGCCCCCCAGGTGGACCGATCTCGCACAATGCCAGGCGAAGCTCCCCTGCTCGTTCCCACTAAAAGGGTCACTCCCCTCTCCAGCTCTATAGGAGAGGGCTTTCGCGGCAGGGGGAGGCGCAACACGTGGGAAGAAAGACAGGGATTATGGACAGTGGGATTTTGAGACACGGGGGAAGCGGGGCGGGAAAACTGCGACGGGGGAAATGCGACATGGGGAAACGTGCTACACCCGAAATCTCGACTCACTGGCGTTTAGCTTTCATTTGAAAAGCAGCCACCCCAGCAGGGCTTTCATTGTCACAAGAATTCAGTTGAAGCCCAGCGCTTCACGGTAACGCAGTGCGTCTGCTGCTGGGCGTGTCTGCATTCCATTGCGCATGAAGGCACGACGAAGGAGTGCTTCTCCTCTCGAATCTAAGAAAGGGAGGCACACACGTTTCCAATAATTTCTGGGTTGCTGTCCTCTGCCCTCCGTGAGACCTGACAAAGATGTATACGGGGAAACTTGTGGACTGTAGCGTCGGTGCTTCACCTGCACGTGGAGACATCCCTTCCCTGTTCTCTCAGGAAAGCGTTCTCGAGGAGAGAGAGGGAGACGTAAACCTTATTTCGACCCCCGGTTCAGGGGAAGTGGAAAATTTCGTTTCTCAATTGCAATGGACCTTTTTCCAGTACGGGTCCTTTTAGCAGCCGCCACGGCGAACCTAAATGGCAGTAAGGTACGCCCCAAGAAATGTCTGGCTTTCGGGGAACCCGTGCACAAAATATCCTGGTCCTGCAATCCCTCCCCCACCTTGAATGTCACAGTAGCAGGCTTCCACTCCAACAAAGACCAACCATTACCACCAAAGGCAAAACAAAACAGCCACGCTTGAGTTTTCACGATGTCAAAGAACATCGGGGTCCGGACAGTTTATCGAACGCCATGTTATCGAACGCCGTTTTATCTAACGCTGTGTTATCGACGGACATTTTATCGAAGCCGTTTTATCGAAAGTGTTTTCCCGACCTTTTCGTGTAACGAAATTTGCAGTGCGTTTTTAGTTCCCTCGTAGCTATGTAATTTGCCAATCTTGTCTCCACAGCGAGCCTATTTAACAGAATTTGTAGTCTCTGTACTAGTTGTCTTTTATTTCCTGCGTGCATTTTTGTGATTCGCGAAATTTGTCTCCAGAATTTTTTTTATTCTGTTCATTGCGCAGGTGGTACTGCCATTGAGTCTCTTTGTTTCTCTAGTCCCCCCCCTCTGATCCGAAGCATATCCCGGCATAGTGGCGTATAGAATATAATGCCTCCATATGCTTCGTACTTTTTTGTATAAACCGCTTTTGTGCCGACACACAATCTAATTATTTCACCGCGTATGTTCTACATCAGAAAGGCACTTCTTGGCGCTTGTGAGTCCAGTGTCAAAAACCTAACTGGAACGCTAGCAAAGGCCTCTCCCGATTTCTGCATTCGTAATTCTTAATGGGCACTGAGTTCGGTTGCTAAGAGGCTACCAAGCCTTATCCTACTGTTCTCGATGCCTTGTTCAGAACTAAGTATAAAAAAGTTAGTTACAAAATTAGTCACCTACAACAGGCTGGCTCGTTTTCATCTACCCCCCTCGTTGCACCCCAGCATGTCGGAGTTTTTAGCTCATACTCTTCTACCTTGTTATCATAAGGCATAAAAAACTGTAAGATCAAAATAGTAAACACCAAAAATAAAGAAATAGTGAAGCTTTACTCAATACAGCGCCGTCACCGGATTATCTGGAAATAAAATGTAAAATTGAAAAAAATTGAGAACGAGTAAACAAAATCTAATATGGTCCGTGCGATTAGCTGAACAAAGCACACAAAAAACCAACAAAATGTGCTGTCTGATCTGGCGTCTTCCTGAAAGGCCACCAAGTAAACGTATAGGGTTGGTGAATCGATGGAGGGGCGCAATAGTGTTGACGCATTAGTAGAGAATCATATGAAATGCTGTATTTTTTATTTCAGCATGATTAACGAAAAAATAAATTGTGACGAGATGGGCAATTGTCCAGTTGTCTTAGGTTACGAGTTTCAATAGTGCGAGATGACCTATGACGACTTGTCCTACTTGGCGAGTTCACCTATGAGGAGTTGGCTGTGACGGGATCCTTGTGATGAGTTCTCTGTTAGGGCCTCACTTTGACTGTCGGAACCCCGCCTGTTCCATTCATATAGCACTAATCTTTCCGAAGTTCTTGGCACGATATTTCTCCAGGTGCAAACAATGTGACCATATCGTCCGAGTAGGAGTCGCACGCAAACCACGTGGCCAAAACAATTGGGGAGGACAAGACTTTGATCACGTAATGATGAACCATGGTGCAAGGTATATATTTGGCAACACCAACCCGAATACACCGATATACATATAAGGAATACTGCGCACGGGGTTAGGGTTGCTACTATAGTGGCAAATTCTGTAATATAAACAATGGGGACGTATACATGCATGAAGGCAATCAATGAAGACGAAAAAATAAAAAAAAAATCTAATAAAACAAAGGTGATCGAAAGCACAGGAAAGACGCGTCAACATCATATATGCAGGTTTTTGTATGTAATGCACGGCAGAGACAACGTAGAATTAGGCTATCTGCAGATTAGGTTAGTGCGATGGCCAGTTAAACAAAATAAACCCAGAAAATTACAATGAAAGCCGCAAAAACCACACGTTCGATGAAACGGACGTAGGTCGGGGTCGATAAAACGGCATTCGATAAAACGGCGTTCGATAAAACTGGCATTTTTTCGATAAAACGGTGTTCGATAAAACGGCGTTCGATAAACTGTCTGGGAACCAGAACATCTTATTACGTCAAAAGAGTTAAAATAATTGTACGCATTGCCCTAACTTAAAAGGAGAGAAGAAACATTCAGGTGGCGTTATAAATGATGTTGCCAAAATCTTTGCATGTCTCTAAATGAATCTTTTTACAAAGCTCGATCTTGTTTCCTTTCGCATAACTGCATGCTATCAGAAGAATATTTTTTGCTGCTATTTTACACCATCCGCTAACGCGGGATTTTCTAATGACCTGCTCGACGCACTATATGTATTTTATTACAAAATTTCCTAATCGTGCTATGTTTGTTTTTGTCAATTTTAATTTCCCCCACATTACCTGGAAATCCTCTACGCCTGTGACAACGCTATCGGAATCCTCTACTTTCCGATCTTTATGCGCCTTTTACTTAACACAAGCGACTACCCAGCTAAACAGGACAACATCTTCATCTGTGTGTTCGACCTAATACTAAGTGTCCCAGACATTGTTTCAAGTATTAGCCACATCGCATGCCTGACATTAGCGATCTCTGTATTGTTTGTATTGCCTTTGTCCCGCTATGTTCCGTCCCATCATTCGTCCAACAACCAAAAACAATTTGCGACTATGGAAAAGCCACTTTTGCTGCCACTGGCAACCTGATTCATAAATAAATGTATGAAACTTTTTGAAAATCGTTTGGTTGACGAAAACTGGTATATGTTTAAAGCAGTTCTTGTATATTCCCGAAAAGATCATTTTAATGAACCGTAGTTCGCATTGGTTTAATGCAATAATTACCGCTCTAAAAACCCGAACAAACGGCTTTTCTGTAAGGGTAAATATTCAGGTAATCCACAAGCCTGGATCCTTCCGAGAAAAAAAAAACGAGTTTTCATAAAAAAAAAAAACATTAAAACAAGCAAAGCATGCTTACTTTAACACCACTCTTCCTTCACTATTGCCAAAATATCACCAAAAGCTCTACCTACATCGTGGTTAACTGTATCGAACGCTCCAATGCACCACTTTTTGACTCGCAATCTCAGCCATTTGCTGAATATGACTGCGCCACAACTTGTAACGAAACTTGTCCAGAAACATTTTTTCCTGTTCCCAAGAGACAGCTACCTGCTTTTGATTACTGATCCAACTTTCCAGTTATTTCTATTTGTTATTACAACGGCTTTGTGAATATTATTGATAACTTGAAATTATCCTCATCGTCTGGCCTCTATTAGTAACTTCAACTTACTTAAAAACACTAAAATATACTCTGCCCCCATTCCACACAAGATTCTTGCTGCGTTGCAATGTTGCCGAAAGACAATAGCTTGCTACATCCCTTGCAGCTCCTCTCCCTTTCCATCCCTCAGGCTCTTCCCCTCCTCTCTTGCTCCTCCAACGGTTAATGCATGTTTGTTTTCTCATTGCAATTAAATTTTCCCGCAACTCGACGTCCTCCTCACATGTGTCCTCTCCAATACGATATCCTCGTAAGTGAGAACGTGCGGAACTCTCCTTTGTTCTGACTGCATTTGTTTTCTACCGCAAAAACTATTTACAGTGTATTCTTTAATTAAGTGTTGCTCTGTAGGTTGGGTACGAACATCTTGCGGCATTTTTTTTCTTGGCGCTGTGTAAGATGAACAAGCATCACCCACGCCAGTGCTTTTAGTACGTTGGTCTTTAGTAGTTTTGTAGCAGTTTTTCTGTGTATACTTATTGCTGAACAGTTGTTGCAACTTTTGGCTGAGTGGTTGAAGGAAGTGACGCAGACAAACCAAAATTTTGGGGAAGTAAGTCTTGTTTTTCCTGTGATCGTGTATTCGTCATACCAAATTTGGTTCGTTGGCTGCCCTCCACGTGTACAGATTGACCCCATGTAGCGATTATGACTTGGTTTGTGTATGTACAGCATGTCTTGCTGTTTTGTTGCTTCTTTTTTACACATTGTCTCCTTTTTATGTATTTACACACGTTGTATATTGTCCATTATGTCGTATTAGACGTTCACCGGAACTGCATTGTGTATTCGTGTATTGTGTATTCCAAAGCCCTCACTTTAAATAAAATCTGCAAAGTTTGTTCATTTCTATGCAAAAATGGATATGTCGATGTTGTTGTTATTTCGACTCTTTATTAAAAAAACAAAATAACTGAGTAATTTAGAAAATAAAGGAAAATAAAATAAATAAAATAAAGGCATACAAAATAAATAAAATAAAGGAAATAAAATAAAATAAAT